>JBAJFG010000140.1:1800000-2383097 GCA_037903475.1 Ancylostoma caninum | reverse complement strand
ATTAACTTTCCTCGAATATAAATTCTTTTCTACCAGCTCCTCTCGGCTTTTCTTCTCAGCTATTTCAAAATGCGTCTATTCCGCATGGATCAAAAGAGTGTTTACTGTTCCTCATTCACTGCGGAGACAGACACGGATGTGTTCATTACACACAGCCTGCTACTCGTTCTACTCATCGTTACACTAATAATTTTTGGCTTTATATTCTTCCAGAATAGAAGAGTGAGGAATAGGTGGGTGTCACATCGACAAACATAAATGCCGATCTCAAGGTGAATGCTAATAATGAAGCTGTAACAACACATCATCAAGAGAAGCTCAAAGCACCTCTGGCAAATTTGCCCGACTTCGCACGGTCTGATTATCAGGCTGTCTACCCTCAATGCAAAATATAAGCAAGGAGTTATAGGGACAGTGAGATTTTCATATATATTTTCTTTAGAATCACCCACAACGTTAGCGAAAAATACCAAGCGATTGAGAATCTACGAGCACTACGAATACTGGCTCCATTACTCATATTCCACTTCATATGTTACCCATCCTATTTCGTAATAAGCATCACTGCTCAATCTTTGAAGCACATAGCTGGACATTTATACTTTCGTGTTGTATATTCGGCTGTATATGTAAGTTTCAAAACGATTCTACCAGTTTCGTTCATCGAACCTATGCATTTCAGTGCCCTTCTTACTACTGCGTTTTATCACCGCTCATTCTTTTATATATTATAATGAAGAAGAAGACAACCAATAAGCTGACGATACCTACTCCAGGAAATGGAAAACTTCAACGAGAAGATGATGTATATTTCCAGAATTACCGCACAATGTGGTGAAAAGCAAAATCTTCTGTTATGATCGCAGCCTAATCATATCATTAGCGTTGGTTTTGATTTTGTATAACTGTGTATAAAAGTTCTATAATCTTTCACACTGCCTCTTGACGGAGTGAAACACATTTAAGCTGTGCAAAAATAATACCTGTTTTTTGAACGTTAGCAAAATGATCAGACACGCAGATAAGTTTTGAAATAAGAGGCTGTAGAGTTGGATTCCGTCTGAGGACCTGATAAGAAAACAGATCAGCAACAAAGATCATCTACGAAATTGACACATCGAATTGTATACGAATTTTAATAAAATTCGCGATTCCACCCCGATTCAAGGGTAATTAGATTCGCTTCAGCTGCATCGACTACTTCTTCATTGTGGATGCTATCTATGAAAAGCGCGTCTCTCTCGGAACGAGTGCCTCATACACGATTTTGATGCTCAGAACATAGATGCAAATGTGTGCGCACATATTCGATGAGTCTTGCACTAATGTGAACATTATGCATCCCCCCCCCCCCGCTCAAAACCTAAGCGAAAATTAACTGGTTCCTAATTCGCCCAGACCTCAGTTTTATTCCCAGTCCCTTCTCCCTGGCGGCGCATTTCTGCATACATCAGTGGTTTGCTCATGTGCCTAGACCTACTAGGTCTCCTAAACCGAGTCTACTATCCAGGTCATGCATGAGCAGGTTTCTTAGCAGGCTTAGTGTTTGCAGGATTCATACCTGCGCTGGATTGTATACACCTGGTACAAGTAACCTATTTGCATGAATACTCAGATAATTATCTTGGTCTACTAATTCTGAAGTAGATGCTACACAGATGCGATGAAGCAGTGTTTCAATTCCTACTTGCGACTTCTACATGTTTTTATTCCGTACACTACTGCGAACGTATTAAAATTAGTTTTCGTGGCTGGCATAGTAACGGCACTACTTTCCTTGTTATTTCATGATCATGTACAACTATGCGTTCTATAGAAAATAATTTATACGGTACTATACTCTGGGCTCATTAACCATGTGTGATCGAATGCAATGTGCTTGCGTTCACTACATGTTACAATAATCTACTTCCTTCAAATGTACCTGTCCTGATCTCCCTTTTGTTTGAGCAAGTCGATTTGTTTTGTAGCTTTTTGCTTTCTTCACTATTGTAAAATGTATGATGGTGCTGTCCCGAAACCTCATTTGATAACGATTCTGTTTGTTTAGCATAGAATGAGGACTTCTTTTACTCATTAATTGATGAGCTTTCTGCTCGTAGCGCATTTTTCAGATCATAACTAAAGAGCGCATTACATACATACAACCAACAGCACAAGTGGAAATGTTTGCACCCACTGAGCTCGCTGGCAGAGGGAATGCAATGATATCGTGTCGGAACTCCATTGGGCATTTGCGCTGCAGTTCTTGATAGTTTAATAGGAATGCTGCTGTTCTTCCTGCTTTCGTGATCGATCAAGCAATAATACAGGGTGCGTCATAAATATTGACGCACTGAAGTTATGTTGTAAAAAGGACAACATTGCGAGGACTATTATATATGCATATCCGAAAAAAAGGTCATGTCTTAGCGAATACAAAAAATCCACTCCTGTTAGAGCGCTCTCTCCTTGTAAAAGCTACCTCGAAGATATTAGTGGAGAATATCGCCGTTGCGCCGCAATTCAAGTTCGTCTATTATTCTTCCTCCATATTATGAAGAGGGTAAGCTTTAGGGAAACGATACTCCTATGGGAAGTAGGGCAGGTCTTGCTCTCCAAGTATCACATGAAAGCTTGTCCTCTTTCGCAAGTCTTTTCGTGTTCCCGCCAAAGAAAGGCATCTATGTTTTACTATAGAAATTTTTCCCCTTCCTTGTTTCTCATTCAAGCAGCCTACTAAGGGCACCTTTTCATGCTTATCTTAGTTCACATCACAAGATGAATTCAGGTACTCTGGCAAGCCTTTTCTGTTGTGCAAGAGACAAGAGTGACAAGAGTGGACGGGCCCAGTTTCAAAAATCTACTCGAGGGGCTTCAATTTGGCAGATAATAGGCTTCCTTGTAAACCGAGTTCCAGTCTACGGATGACCCCATATGGATATCTTAGAGAGCAAGAGCTGCGCTATCATCCACAGAAACATCAAGCTCCCAAAGGCTTATCTTTTCAAGATCAGGGACAAAGTCTGCCTGAGTTAGTTGCGGCGCAGTACGATGTGGGCGGCTTGGTGCTCGTCGATGTTCATTCAATGTTTTCCCCAGTGGTTGCTCAGTTTCTCCCACATATCGCTGACCGCATTCACAACAAATATTCGGTCCCACGCCAGTGACAGATCTTCTGATCACGGAAGTACCGGCATCGTTTTTAGGCGTTTTAGGCTTCATAAATGTGCGACTGTGTCAAAATCCCTTTGAGTGTGGTCGGATTCAAGTAGTGAATCCTAGATCGGTTCGGCATCACCGTGTTTGCCTCAAGCAACTAACCCGAAATAGATGGTACGGCCGCGATCTGCACGCCAATGAAGACGATGTCTGCAAGGTAAGGGTAGATCTTGAAGAGCCGGGAAAACGGTCGAAGGAGCGGTTGAAGCAACGGTGACTAGACTTAAGGCGTGCCGCTCTGGAGCATGTGGGGGTGCACCAGTACCGGACGCGTGATACAGCGGAATGGCGTCAATAGACCAGGGAAGCTGACTCCGCCAACGAAAGGGGCAAGCGATAAAGAAGAAGGAGAAGATGAACCGGATCGAAGCGAACTTACGTGGTCCGCTGGTGCTGCGGGATAACGCACACAAGCATGGTGCAAAGTGAGTCGTATGAAGAATTGGCCATTTGTGCTTCGGAATTCTCACCTACCCTACATTACTCGCTGGACCGGTCTCCAAAAGGCCGTCCCTCTTTCAATCTTCTAACTCTTTACATCCGCTGTAAAAGATTCGATAAGCAGACCATCCTCGAAAAGGACGTGTGCTGCTCCTTTGAACCTAATTTTAAGCTTCTGAAAAGATTATTCTTGTGCTTTGTTGGCATTAATACAAGGATGTCCCCCCCTTTTTTTTTGTCATCCTTGCCATTTTCGGTAGTCTCTTTTCATCCTCTTATAAATATCAGTCTTCCATGGATTTTGCATACGCCTCACTTAAAACCGTTGTCGAAAGCTGTGTTTTTGCTGTTCTGCTGGGGGATTGTGGGCTGAACCAATTCATGTTGCGGCATCGAAAATCTGCACAAGCCGTTTTCCCTTAAATTTTCTCGTGATCTCGCGAGTTTTCAAGACGTGTTTGCGACCGAGAAAAAGTTCAGATCAAGCACTACCAAACTGAAGCGACTCAAGCTGGCGGAAGACATGTCACTGTTGCAGAGAAGCGAGCCACCAAGCGATGAACAGGAACTTGTGGCCCACCCTGTAGAAACCGTAGCTAAAAAAAGAGGATAATGCGAACAGTATAATAAAGTACAAAAACTACAAATTTGGGCGTGTTAAAACTTACTCAGGGGCGTGGGGTGTGGAGCGCAAATCTGGTGCGAATGCGGAGGCGGAACCTGTACCTGGTTGAATAGGTAAACCGACCAGTCGTAGAGCGTGGCCCCACCCCCACCCCCCCCCCCCCCCCTTCTAGGTACGCACCACAACCGCTCGTTCAGAACCATACAGAAGTTTGTTTGCTTTATTTACATATTTATTGATCATTTGAAGTTGTTCAACCCAAGTAAAGGCGTAATACAAGAGTGAACAAAAAAAAGCAAAATTAATATGCAGTGGCCACTAAAACAGAGTGAGCGGGGATGATGGGGTAATTTAACAAGAAAGGGGAGGGACCAAGGGCCATTGAGTTTCTGTCCGTGCTATTTCAAGAATAGGACGGCACGAAGAATCGAAAAAATTTGAAGTTATCTGTATCCTATGTTGTAATCATGTAGTAATCTACAGCAACAGTGTTTCTATACATCAGGAAATTGCAAATTTTAAGCCTCATGATTTAAAAGCATGGTTTTACGGAACTGTTTAATTCCACTGCAGTTTTTATTTGTAGATATACAGCAATTTCTTCCAGATTTCATGGTGTTCATTTAATCCTACTCTGACCATAATGTCCTTAATGGTTTATTTGTTATTCATGCATCTCAAAGCGTGAACCAACCTCTTCGATTAGACTGTCGAATTAACCCTTTCCAAATATCAGTTCAAGACCGCATTCTCTAACAAAAGAAATGGGACACCCTAATTTTTGCCCATGACGAAGTTGGCGTACCTCTAATCGGTCTCTACCTTTGCCCATTCGATTCAACTGAAAAAGAAACCACGAGCCAAATGGTTTCAGTCAATAAAGTAGAATCGCAGGTTATTTATAATTCTCTGAAGAGAAAAATTCAGGAATTCCTCGTATCAAAAGCATAGGGACACTTGCTCTTGAGTGGTCGTTTTCCTTGGGAAAAATCAGCGAAAGGTGAATTGATAACCAGATGGCTGTTTTCTTTATTGGCACTTTTATAGTATGACAAACAGGCGTCCTGTTTGCCATACTATAGAAGTTGTTACTGCCGAGGGTAATCTCCGGATTGCTTCAAGCATCCACAGCGCATTTCAGGTGACCTCACCTGGAAGACACTTTCTGTTGTGAGCGCAGATCTGCCCAAAAGTAGTCTTCGACAGATAATATTTTGCATTGGAATTGATTCACGGAAGCACGGTTGCTGCCGCAAATCGTCGTGCTTTCGTGAGCTTAGCCATCGTCGCGCGAGCTAACTCGCAAACATGACTTGATTTTTTTTCGCTTAAAGACAGCACCCACGATAAAAAACGTCCTCGATTTTTTCCTAAATTCTACTATGGAGGCTACTCTTGTGCCCATAGTGGAGGAAAGACCATCAAGAAAGGCTACTTTTGCGAGAAATACTATGTTGTATTTTGCCAATCCATGTCCATTTGTGCGAGATTCATCGTCTGAAATGGCTGCGGCCGCCGAGGTGCGGAAAAGATCACCGCTATCGGAAAATACTGATCGATCCTGTATCAGCTGAGAAACACAGCCGCACACGATCAAAGAGAATGGGGCGGGGTTGAGCATGGCGGGCGCATTTGTACATGCGTACGAGTTCTATTACTCGAGTAACTGCAAGATTCGGAGTGATTCCTTTTGCAGTTACGCTCCACTTGATGGCACCTTTAAAATAAGCACACATATAAGAGAGCTTTTTTCAGCGTGAGTGCTGCCTTTAAGAATGAAGCTTCGTCAGACGCCATCTCAATAGTATTGATACAATATTGCCAATGTCTTGCCAGAGCTCGTTGAGCCACATTCTGCATGACCGAGGAGCAAACGACTGCGAACGTTATGCTCGTTGTAGCATCCCAATCTCTGCGACTAAAAAAATCTAGATTCCTTCTCCAAGATGAGGCTGGCTTCTTGCATAAAGACCCGAAAACAGCTCTAATCTATGCAAGACATCCAACTTACCGTCTTCCGACAAGGACAAACGCATTAGATGAAGAAGGTGTCATATGTTCAGGAATGAACTTCTAGTGTTTTGTACGGTTAGGGGCACAACTACGAGCATTGCATGGGAAGCCCTGTGTTATTAAATGTCCAGCGTAAAAAGTGTTTTCATTCCCTCATGACGTAATCTACAACTTGATCAAGGTATCTTGAAACAAGTAGTTACTATTTACTGACATCACATGTTGATTTCGCTGTCTTTGAACAGGGGGAAAACACTCATTAAGTGACCAGACGGCGTGAAGGCCGAACTTAGAAATTCATGCTTCAAAACGCATATCCTCTCCAAGCTCAGGGTTTCTCATGGCCACTTCTTTTCTCTTTTGACAAGTATCCGGCTCAGCACCGTTGTTGCCGTCCAGGTCTTCAGGCCTTGGTAAAGGAGATTGCTCGTTTGCGTCTTGAAATACCCTTCAACATCAAGTGCAAACTTCGAATATTTGAATGTATTCCATCCACCCGTCGAAAATCCAAATTAAATATTTACGAATATTTGAATATTCAAATACTTGAATGTTTCGGATGCTTATTCGAAGACGAATATTCAATCACAACTATACACATTAACATACATAGGTTTCCCACGTGTTGCCATAATATGTATTTATGGCTACCTAAACACGAGCATTAAGCCCATCTTTTTTGAATTTTTTATTTGCTTCTTCACTTGCTTTTGCTCTTGTTTTACTCCTTTCAGCATGCAGCTCACGATCAGCAGTACAACTTGTCCTGATATATATTAGAAATAGGTGAAAATTAAGGTTTTCATCAAGCAGTTCTGTTTGTTTCTGCTCATTTCTGTGTAGGAAAAAATCTCGCTATTGTGAACACGTTGCAGATGTTGCAAATTCGGCTATCAGTTGTTGAGGGGGAATGTGCATTTTTTCACTGTTTTTGTGACAGGCCATGCCTTGAACTCGTACATATGAAGGTGCTTTCATTCTTTTCGCTTCGTAACCGACAACATATGGTCAACCGTTTCCCTGCTATAATCCGCCTATGCGTTTTGCTTTCACACAAATTGTAACAGAGTGGGCTTATCCTAACGTCTTCCCGGAAAAGATGAGCCTCTTACTTCAAGTTCTATTCTTGCAGTGAAGGCTGTATTATCGGAGTAAATCTTATCATTGACCATCTTTGAACCATTGTACATTTGTTTTGCAGCATTTTCATATAGAGTGGGATACAATAACTTTGTTATGTGCATTCATTCATGGTTCCGTTTCTACGTCGTCGCACGTTCAGAATGGGTTGACGACTCAAAATTACTCCTCATGAAGATGTAGAATCATATTAGCTTGTGTTGCATTACCGTTTCTGCTTATATTATGTCGTCACTTATAAAATGTCTGATTTCATGGGCGGTCACTTTGACAGTAGCTATCTTTGAAGCTTTGCTAGATCACTTCTCAACTTTTTTCCTCATTGTGCTTGTTGTTTGACGAGCTCTCAAATTTTTGTTCGGAAGTTTTTTGTGAAACTTCGCGAAGACCAAAAATTGTTTCATTCTGGAACACGAGTCCCTTCTTCGAGCCATCACAGCATTGAAAGCATGAAACATTAGTGAACTGTTTAGGAGACATTTATCTAGTGGACATACTGAACAGCTTTGTTTGGGAAGTCCCGCTCAGGTGACGAGAAGCTGCAAATTGAGCAAGGTGTCAAACTGTGCGTAAGTAGTGAGCAAGGAGCGACCTCCATAGTCCAATAATTTTGGGTTGGTGGAAAAGTTCACCAACTCTCACAACGAATTCTTTGGTGATGGATTTCTCTATTAAAGCAGAATCTCAATCAATGATATTGTGTAGTACCTTTATAAATAATTTGAGCAGTATTCTTCATGAATATTCTCTTTCCTTTTCTGCCAGAGCTCTGGTGACTGGATCAAAAAACTTTGACTCCTCTCTTTCGAGTTCCGGTTGTTTGGAATGGTAAACAATGTTCTCTTCAAACGCAGCACGTATATTGGCATCGGCACTTGTTCCAGGATTTCCTTGCAGAAAACCATAACAGACAAAGGAGCGAACTGAGACTTGACCGATCGAATACATTGTTACTCAAGTACTAATAGAGCTTCCCTCTTATGCCCTTCGCATGAAAGCTTCGAGAACATGCTACTTCATACCAACATAAAATCCCACCTGTCGAACTACCTTCAGGCCCCAATTGCTCTAAGTGATTGGCCTACTCTTGTGGACAAAATTTCACTTAACTTCCACCATGACGTTGGAAACGCATTTTGCCATTTTATAGCAACTTGCTTCCCAAGCTTCCAAACTGTTGGCGCAACCAAAATACCATTAAATTGACAAGGCAGCACGATAGTATCATTGTACCTCATATTGTTTGAGAAACAAAGCAAGAAACTTCCTCATTCAAGTTTGGAGATTCCATACCTGGTGACCTTATATTTCTAGTTTCTTCGCGTAAATGTGGCCTAAGTCCACTGCCACTTTAACTTTCTTTTTTCAAAAATCTTTCACCAGGGGTTTTTCTTCAAAAATCCGTCTCGCAAATTTCGATGTGGCAACAAACAAGAAGGTATTTGAATCGCGTGGAGAGAAGAACGGAGGTCACTTTTCTACCCTCCTCTCTACCTACTTCTTCCTACATTACTCCGTTCGCTCTAATTTGATGAGTATGTATGTGCATAATGCAGCTCTCCAATATGGTGGACTCAAATACTACCGCATGCACAAAATTATACGTATACTATCCAAATGCTTCGCCACTGCGTCGTAAAATATCGCATTGATAGTACCGAATTTTCCACCAAATTTTCCCGTTCGGCTTGAATGGATGCACGCCAAAATTCAAGGATACCACATCCGGGTACACAACCATCTGGGCCGGAAATCGTGAAATGCAAACCAAGAAAACCAACGGTAATTGATGTGATTGATTTCGGACTATAAACTATGTAGTGTTGGGGAACGCAGAACGTGAGAATTGGTTTGTTAGTCTGGTTTGGTCTGGTTACATCTTCACGAATCCTAGCCCTAGTTGGCGCAAGAGATCTGCCGCGGCACTTGCATCGAGAGGGTCTCCACAAATAATGTTCACACTGTTTGATCTCAAAAAAACTTTTCTGGCGCTATATTACTTGAGGTTAGATGTTCTTAACTATTTATCGCTAGTAGCCACGAATCGCCTGCAACGCTACAGGCTAGGCAGTGTTGAATCTTTGGCAGCAATAAATCCATCGTTCCCTGCAATGAATCGTCTGCAACGTCATAGAGTTCGTCGACAAGCATTAGCTATGATGACTCTGGTAATGGACCTACAGGCAGTCACAATCACTTCTCCTATGATATCATATGCTCGCTGTTTTGTAGCATTCGCTATGTTCCTCAGATTCTTCTGCGAAGAAAAATCTACAGGTTGTGCTAAAATTATAGGTACTGTCCGAGCTCCGTGAATTTGTTCACGTAATGGCAAGCTTTATATCCCTTCTGAGATTTCCTGAAATATTCCTGCAGGACAAATTTCCTGCTTTCAGCTCATTCCGTTTATATCACTATCACATAGCTCCACAACAATGTCTGAAGGCTCAAAATTTGTAGCCCTTGAAAAACGAACGAAAACTTACTCACATAGTGCAACGTATCGGATCCTTGGTAACAGGTATGTTCACCCGCGGAATATGCGAGTTCTCGAAAATTTCCGCCAAGATCGAGAAGAAACGGGTTGCGGTCCAATATGCCGATGAGTCGTTTCCGTCAAATTTCGCGTGAGACGAACATTATGGACTTGTCAACCAGAAGAACCGTGAGGAAACAATTGAAGAGGAGTTTACAGAATAAGAACGAATGCCATCCGGTCGTGGCGCCGAGGTTCGAGAATGCTGCTGGCGAAACATTTTCAAATCGTCAACATCAGTCGGTGACCTACCAATTCCTTCAGCCTCCGTCACTGGCTCGCTCTGGGTGATTCTGGGTGATTCCAGAATAAATTCATGCTAGAAATCACATATTTGCTTTGATGAGCATGAGACAGCCTTTCAAAGAACTCGAGAATGATACCGACCAGTACTTGCGTTCAGCAGACAACACCCTCCCATTAAGCCTGAAGGGCCTATCTCGATATTGATAGAGCGACATTTGATGTCAGAATTATATCATTATTATTGCTGCAAGAGTAGTTAGCGCTCCTTGGGGTTCCCCGTAATTATAGCTTTTTTGTGCACAACATCATTTTTTGGTACCCATAAGTTTGGCGCACCCAGTAAAGATCTGGACAGGTGTTTCTGACATCTTAATCTGCCAATCCACCTAATTAGTTTTTAATCTGGAGATGATGCACACTTTGATGGGAAAAGGAGGCAGTCGCATTCATGTCTCTCATAGCTAAAATCATTCTAAATGGGATAAAACGGGTCATCAGTAACTGCAACGATAATGATAAAGCTCTGAAGTTCAATGGCGACCTATTTGGAGAAGAAAATGTGTTTGGCAAGACATTTTGCGGGAGAATGGGTCTAGAGTCTGTTTGGCAAGACAAAGTGCAAGAGAATATGTTGACGACCTATTTTCCGGGTGTTCGGCAGGACAAAAGGCAATAGAATGATTTGACGACCCATCTTCCTGGACAGGCACATGCGACGCATCGGCTTTCTAGTCGATGAGTCGGTTCAACTACCCAAGCTTGAGGTACGTATCTCAAAGGGAGTCGTATATTAGGAGAGTGTCGGTGTTAGTCCGAAAAGTCTGCTAGGCAAAATCACAGCCTGACTTTTCCATGAGGATATCTCCGTGGCCCTCGCTGCAACACGCACGATAGTGCGCAGCCGACTGAATTCATGCACTACGGTGGCGTCCCCGCATTTCGTGCACCAGGCACAGAATCGATAGATGTCATCGGATCAACTGCTTGAGGAGGTACTTCTCCCAAACCACTTCCTGGATCTGGCCATTAGATGTAAAGCCGGAACATCGTGGCAATTTTGTAGGCCTCTCCTGACAATGGGAGGAAATAATAGTACGTGGCGAAATCTCACGTACAATGTTGCAGCGCAATTTTTGCATTTCGACCCATTTGGCAAGATTTGTATGGCGACCTGGTTGACAAGGTTCGTATGGCAACCCATTTGGCGGAACAACATCACGTTTCGCAAGACATTTGGCGGAATTCGTTGGCCTGGCTCGTTTGCAAACCCGTTTCCTAGGTTGTCAAACAAACCTCGCCAAATGGGTGACCAATGGACTTCAGAGAGAGCTTAAACATTTCTGGCGCCGTATAACTCAGAGTTACAGGTGTTCAACTTTCCATCCTTAGCAGAAATGAATCGCCTGCAACGCTAAAGAGTAGGCAGCAATGAATAGCGGGCAGTAATACATAAATCCATCGTTCGCTGCAATGAAAAGTCTGCAACGTCATAGAGTTCATCGACAAACATTAGCTATGATTACTCTGGTAATGGACCTACAGGCAGTCACAATCGCTTTTCCTATGACGTGCGCGGTCTTATAGCATATGTATGCTAGGTTTCTCAGATTTTATTTGCGAAGTGAAATCTGAAGGGGCTAGTGCGGGACATCGGAATTAGTATTCCAGACATCCACTTTATCAGATGCGCCCAACTACTTTTCGACCAGAAATTATCGCGGACTTTCGTAAAATTACAAGCAGTCACAATCGCATCTCTAATACCATCAAGCATTGACATCTCCTCTCTTGTGTGCTTGAAAGCCTCCTTCCGTCGCCATAACCAACCGGATGCCTATGAGAAGCTGAGCATGTGTTTTTAATAATTGTCATTTTGCTATACATAAACATTCTCAAGAACCGTAATAACATCAACCATATCAAGAGACTAGCTCTGCGTAATCCATAGAAAATATGTGATTATCTCGACTTGTATTGAAGTTACGAAACTTCAAACATTGCAGATACGATTTTGTGAAATCCTGTATTTTTTTTCAAAAAGCTACAACCTGGCTACAATTCAAAACTTTTATTCAGGATTTGCAGCGTTAGCATCTATGCTGGTCTGACTCCCGTTTCAGAAGACTTAAAATTACATTATTGCAATTACAAATTACATACACAAACAGGGGAAAACGTCGTTTTTAGGTAGGGCCTTTTGATTATAAGTTCTACAGCGTGTATGAATCCATAGATGCTATAATAAGTGATTGTCTAGCGAGAATAGATCTAAAGAAGACGCTCGGTGAGTTACAAGCATAATGTAAGCTTTTCACGTTGTCGACACTGCAGCACGTCATTAGATTGTGCCATCACGCTCAAGGGTCGGCCCCATGTTTCCACCTTGTCACACATAGACATATTGGAGTGTTTCTCCTTTTCTCCTTCATCACTCCAAGCAAGGGAGAGTAACTCTTCACTCGATTAGTGCGCATCCGTTTAAAAAAGTCTTGCATTCAATTGGTTGAGGTGCTGAGTAGTAGAGTAAAAAGATCAATTGCCAAGGTGGTTTCACAATGTTTTTATTGGTCTGCAGGAGCCTAGCATCTGGGACAAAGTCCGCTTGTTGAAACAAAGGACTCATTCTCCATCAGTAATAACAATGCGTTCATGAAATGGCTCGTACGTGTCTGTCTATCTTTACCTATGGCAATACATATATAACACAGCAACTGTATCCATCTGTGCAGCAAAAGAATTTTAATTGGTTTGATTTCCCGCGACAACATTCCATGTAATTCTGCAGGAGTCTCCCTCGTTCTCACAAGCGCCATCATGCAGCCGAGAATATTCACTCAAAACGTCAATCTGTAATGCAAAGCAATCAGACTGTAGAATTCTTTTACGATGATGTTTTTCTGTGCTCGAAGTGTTCGCGGGCTCTGTTTATTTGGACATTTCTACCAATTTTGGGTTTGCAGTCTCCGCAGCAGGCAATTTCAAATGTTGCGAAACATTTTGCAAAACACTCGACCTGCGTAACCTAGAACGAAAATGTAATGCAAATCATAAAAAGATAAAACAAGCCTTGAACATCACTTTCTGTGCCCGTGTAATCCGATGATGCACTGCCATATTTGTGCTACTACATTAACTTCCCTTTGCCGAATTTGTCTTACCCTATTCTATGTCAAAGATCGTTGCTTCCAAGCTCTTCTTTTTTCTCTCTTAATGTCTCTTTCTCTTTCCTGTTTTAACCCAACTAGTTTTCCAGAGCTCGATTTGTAAAGTTAGCTGATGATGTGATGAGCGGCAGGACGCCTGGCTGCGCTGAAGCGGCTGCATTCCTAGCATTTATTCCGCAGTATGTTTTTATGTCTGCACACATCTTATTATGTTTCGCTGCGCTCGTGACAAACTGTATTTTTGTCCGGCTTTCTTCAAAACGACTGCATTTCCACTTCAACTGTCGTGTGAGGATTACATTCAAAGGCTTCCAAATATGCTGTATTCCAAGATAACGACACCTTTTCAGATCCTCATCCTAGCTCTAGTTTCGATGAATATTGTGCACTCAGCAATGTATTCTTCGTTGCTAGTTAGTTATGAAGTTCATTTATGATATCTTTTACTTTCTTACCTTACACTATTTTCCACTTAGCATGTTTAGCACTTTCTTATAATAGCACTTCGACTGATGAGTGAAAACTATTCAACCAGGACTTGTCGAGAAATAGCCGAGTGGTGCCCAAGGCTATGTAATTATTTTCAGATAAATCACCTTATAAAAATGTTCACTAATCACAAAAGTGCTTGTGACGTTATGACGGATGGTAGACTTTGTTTTACTATGCGTTTCATCACTTCTACCTGTTATATAGGCCATACAACAATATTCTTTGGGTTGCTACTGGAACGCTTCCTAGCCACGCGCTACGTAGCGACATACGAACATAGCTCACATAGAGCTGGATATCTTGTCGCTTGCTTTTCGGTGAGCAAATGATATTCTGAGCAACATTCGCAACGCATCTCATCTTGTTTTTTATTTGAACAGATTGTCTCAGCGCTTCTTCTCAGCTTTTTCAAAATACGTTCATTCAATATGAGTGAAAGGAGTATTTACTGCTCATCAGTGACAACAGAAACATACACAGATGTTCTCATTACTCACAGCTTGCTCCTAGTGCTACTCATCATCATTGTCATGATTTTCACCGTCATATTCTTCCAAAACAGGCGGATGACGAATAGGTGAGTCAGCAACTACAATAATATTTCAAGGTATTTATGGTGGTTCCATGTCCAAAACATGATTTCCGAGATCGTGAAATTAGGGTCGAAGTTTGGAGACCATGTACATCAGTCGAAAATTGTATTGCTCTTCTCAGGAGTCTTCCATCCAAGACAAAAATCCTTGAGACTCATTCTAGCAGAAAATGTTCTTAGCTCGATCCATGATCAGATTTCACAGCGTCATACACATCCTCGCCGCGACAGCCGGCTGTCGTCGTGATCGCCGCGACCATCGCCACATGGATAAAGTGAATGAGGAAACCCCAGACGTAAGAGGGATGATAATAAATGGGGCGTGCGATCGATAGGCATCGTTTCCACTATCGCTATCACTCACATCGCCGATTTATCTTGGGCACATCTTCGAGAGCACGGGCGATGAGCTCCGTTTGGCAGCGATCCATGGCGATGTAACGTAGTCTTCGATACGTATCATTTCCACGATCCTTATTTCTTATATCGCTGGTTCATTTTGATTCATTTTGGACTGGTGAAGTCTGGGGATACTCTAACAGACCTCTTCATCTGGATGGAGTGAGCAGACAGGTGGTGAATCAGGATGTTTTTACTTCCAGACTTAAGGTACCGCTTTTCCTGTAGTCCTCATGCGTCATATACCTCTGCTCATTAGGAAACGTTAGCCAGTGGTCCGGGGCTCTTCTCTAGTAAATTTAATGTGAGGGAACCATTGGTTAAGAAGGTTGAAGCATATGCCCATGTCGGACGTATCATGCAGCAATCTTCTTTAGATTGACAGTAAATGATAGGTTTCGCTCCAGTAATGGCATTTCCATTTTGGACATGGAAATGATGTAACGGTTAATGCCAGCCTTTGCCCCATTGCGAGACCTGGAACCTATTTGTGGCCAACCCAACGAAAAGTGGAGCAGTTCAGGCATTCTCAGAGTAAGGTCTTTGGTAGCCTGACGCTGTAATGTAATATTGGTGTCCTGTAAGGAACTCAGGCATAGCTTTTAATGCAGCCTTGTTCGGAGTGTTGTTATAAAGCAGGTCACATGGAAAGACTCTGTGGTGCACTCTCGTTCGAAACGTGCGTTTCGTCGTTGCTCAAGGAGCATGTTGATATCTAAAAAATTATAGATATTACAGGAACGGTAAGGATTCACATATTTTTTTAGGATCGGTCGCAACATTAGTGAAAAATACCAAGCCACTGAGAATTTACGAGCACTGCGAATGCTAGGTCCACTGCTTGTTTTTCACTTGATATCCTATCCAGTATATTTTACGATAAGCATCATTATTCAATCGATAAACAGTGTGGTTGGATTTCTGTACTTTCGAGTCATCTTCTCGGCTGTATACGTGAGTTCAAAAGATTTTGAAGAGCCCATCAGATATAATTGTGTGGAAATTGAATATTCCAGTGTCCTTCTTATTACTGTGTTTTGTCGCCGCTCATACTACTATACATTATAAGAAGAAAAACGACAACTAATAAGAAGTCAATTTTCACTGTCTCCAATGGAAAACCTCAACGAGAGGATGACATTTATTTTCAAAACTACCGCGAAATGTGGCGATGAATGAAATGTTAACAACACTACTTATGTGAACAGCAACAGAACTGAAACTGATGGTCAACATGAATACTAGAGATTCCTTTGATTTTCCACGACTAGCCGATCTAGCCCCCTTACGGCGCTTTGTTTAATAGATTCCAGTCCTGTCATTACAACAATATTGACCTTTATATTCTCAAAAAGCCAATTACATGTGCGCACCACTTATATCGCTAACATTAACATTGTTAGGCAAGAACCATAATGTCAAATTTCTAACCTCCGAACTAGACGGGCTGCTAATCTTTCGCCATTATTTTCGCAATATGAGATTCATTTTCTCCTTGTACTCTTCGCTCAGCAATGATTTTTTACAGGGAAAAAACAAAATAATGAGCTGAGTCTAGGCTACCTTCCACCTTCAACAGGTTTTTCTTAAGAGAAAGTATATGTAAGAGCTTCTTCTTTTACTACGTATAGACCTTCGAGAGATGTTAGTAAACCAGTGGCGACAGGGACGGTTTTAGAAAATGCACCATTTTTCAAATAAAATAATTTATTATCATCCTGTCATTATATACATATACGGATCAATCTGTTAGTTATATTACAAAACTAGTCTTTTTTCTTATCTTCTGATTCTTGTGAGGTCTTCTCGTCGACCTGCTTCGGTTGTTCTGCATGTCTCTTGCGGAAGAAGCGACCACAGCACGAGAAGTCTGCAAGACTCAGCGGATGCGTAACCTCATCGCTTTACACTTCGGGAGCCTGCTAACCTGTGATCGAGCAGCAGGGAACTGATCCAAAAAGCATGGTTGGTGGTGGAGGCGGACATGATGGTGCTAGGCATGGTGGTGGAGGAGGCGGGGCAAACACCATTGGTGCAGGGACTGCACATGGAGGAGCCAAGCAGGGAGGAGCAGGCGCCGGTGCGAAGATGATCTGCAAAAAATGCTCACCACAGTTTTATTCTCTTGATCTTAGAAGTAAAAATTCATCCATACCTTTGGTGGAGGAGGAGGGGGTGGCGCGAAGACAACCGGTGGTGGCGGTGGTGGTGCACATGCCACTCCTACACATGGCGGCGGAGCAGGCGCAAAGCACGGTGGCGCCAAGCATGGTGCAGGAGGTGGTGGAGCAAAGATGATCTGTGGAGGTGGTGGCGGTGGAGCACAGGCGATTCCCACGCATGGTGGTGGTGGAGGAGGTGCAAAACATGGTGGCGCCAAACACGGTGGAGGAGGAGGTGGAGCAAATACGACCTGTGGTGGCGGTGGCGGAGGTGCACAGGCTATTCCCACGCACGGTGGAGGAGCAGCGGGAGGTACGAAGAGGATCTGAAAATGCAGAAAATTCAGAGGAACTTAAAAATACTATACGTGGTATGAAGAACACAAACCTGTGGAGGAGGAGGCGGTGCACACAGGGGTCCAATGCAAGATCCTAACGCCGGGAAGAGAGGTGGCGCGCATCCTGGGCAGGGTTGAGCTGTGGCGACGGCCAGTAATGTCGCGAATATAACGACCGACATCCCCTGCAAATGTTGTAATTTTTTTTCGGTTATCGAAAGCTCACGAACGGGACCGGCGTTAGTGGTCGAATCCAAGAGTTCTTATTCCTCAACTGCGTGAAATTACGTAAGAAGCACAATTCTATTGATAAAATAGTAGAAGACTCAGCTAAATTAGCGTTATCGGCTT
The DNA here is from genome assembly GCA_037903475.1 of Ancylostoma caninum. Classification (NCBI taxonomy): domain Eukaryota; kingdom Metazoa; phylum Nematoda; class Chromadorea; order Rhabditida; family Ancylostomatidae; genus Ancylostoma; species Ancylostoma caninum. The sequence continues at coordinate 2,365,397 of JBAJFG010000140.1, read as the reverse complement.
TCAGAATCATGAAACTTTACAGATGTATTTTAACGATAAAAAGAATTTTAAAAGAGATCCAAAAAGAGGAAAATATTCACGAATTTGGAAAAGAAGCGTAGTGAGAGCTCTGCAGCTTTTCAATGTCCACGCCAAGTTTTTGAAAGTCTGTCATATATTTTGTAAGAAGTATTTCCTGAAGAGCATATTCCAGGCAGTAGTGGAGAAAGGGAAAGCTTCCGAGATTCCAAAATAAGAATACACAAAGTTTCACACGAGAAAGAGCTGCTTAAGCATACTGCTGTAAATACGTGTTGTGTGAATAAACGCAAAAGCACTATTTAGTATTGTATTCGAGAGGTATGATAAATAAATTACATGGTATTAAAAACGTGCAGTAATAGGCGAAAATATCTTACTGAACCCCTAGAGAAAGCTCCTAGACAAGAAGTTTCCTTGTAGAATGTCGTAGCTGAACGGCAGAAACAGTCTCGCAGAAGCGCCAGTGCTAGAGGTGCAGAAATCCTGAATGAGCTGCGAATGAGTGCAGAAGTGCCTGGAGGCAATATCCTGAACAAGCTTTATATAGTTATCACCGTCGAGTGTGTCCGCAAACATCCTGCACCTGTCGCGACAGCATTGTTAACAACGGCGAACTAGAAATCAGCGCGGGCCACGAGGCATGAAGTGACCCTCACTTGAACGCGCCAAGATCAGCTGAAAACTATCCCCAGCGGTGAAAGATCAGGGAAAACCTCCGACATTTCCTAGATTTTATTCGGGAAAGGTTTCTAGAACACTGTATTGGCAGTTGGGTTACGTGCTGCTCAGCTTGGCGGCCTCTTAAAGAAAACGTTTTGTAAGTGCGTTTTAATTAAGTTAGAGGCTAAATAATAGAATAACCAATAGGATAAGTAGTAGTAGTTATCCTAGCCACACAACACTTCCGGTTGAAATGCGAGACTCATAGTCCGGAACCGTTCATGAGAGCGTCCTTCAAATTTCTACAGGAAAGCTACATAGAAATTACCCAACGAATCGAACCAATTTAATCAAATGCACCTTTACTCCGGTAAGAAATGGACCACATAATGTCATATTTGCTTTTGTTTTTAAACTTTCATGCTCCTTTGATTTATTTTGGTTTAGTTGTTTTGTTATCATATTTTGTTTTCAAGTTGGTATTTGAAGAATCAGTTCTTCTCAAGATGTGAACCGCCGCTGTGAATGGTGATGAATGATGCACTGCATAGACGAAAGTTTTTAGTAGAAGTTTCCTCGTACTAAGGTTATCAAAACTCTGTTCCATCTATTATAGTAAGAAGCATTCCTTGTGTCCATCCTTTAAGATCATCAACCTCATTGAGAAGGAATCCGATGAGGGCGAGTTTAGCCCAAGCGTGAGGACGGAACGGGCCCATACTAGGATATACAATGAACACTGGTGACCACCATTTGCTCGGAGAACACTTCATTATGTGAGCATGATCATGGATTTAACAATTGAAGTATTTTAGCCCGTTATATTTAATCACACTGAAATGCTTAGTTTAGGCTGAATTTGCTATATAGTACCTTTCCCATAGTTTCCGCTCGACCACTGAACATATAGAATTTGAAGCAAAGGAACAAACTGAAGCAGAATTTGTCATTAGTCCCTCTTTGTTTATCAAACATTTGTTTGCTTTAATCATTTTGATGTATTTCGTAATGAGAAAACACTAGCTACGGTCCCATGACTTCCGCGTTCAAAACTTGCGAAATGAATGCACGATGGAAGGGTCACGTAGCCATGACTATAGCCATGGAGAGTTATTCTGATAGCTGTGCAGCACGAACGCACCCCGAACGGCGTAATGGTTCGAGAAGAAACCCCAGCAGCAATGGTTCCCAGTTGCTGCCATCCTCCTCTCGATTGCACTTGCTGCTACAGGGACGAAATCTTGAACAGCAATCGAGGGGAGGATGGCAGCAACTGGGAACCATTGCTGCTGGGGTTTCTACTCGAACCATTACGCCGTTCGGGCTGCGTTCGTGTTGCACAGTTATCAGAGTAGTTACACATTTAGTAATCAGAGTAGTTGCACATTTAGTAGTTTTCCAAGGAATTCTCGAGTTTTGTAAGAATTGCGAAATTGCGAGAGTAGATGGTATCGGAGGATACAATTGAGCGAGACTTAACGCTGGTGCAAAAGCCAGTCTGCTGTGACATCTCCAAAAATGTAGAAATTTCATGTTTTTTTCTTCGATTTTTTAACAGCGAATAGGGTAAATCAAGGGACTCTGTTTTTGTGTGTCTTTCCATTACAAGTGGTCCACGACAAGTAGCGTTATAGTGAGGTGGTCCTTCCACGTTTATTTCGGATTTTTATTTATCTATCTACCAGTGGCGGACGCAGAAAGTGGGCGGGAGGGGGGGCGTGGGAAGAAAAGTGGGGTCTCCGCCGTTTTGGGGACCCAGACGGAAAATAAAATTAATAATAATATTAATTATAATAATAAACAATAAATAAAAAATATATTAAAAATAATAATAAAAATAAACAATTAAAAATAAACTAACACAAGATTTTTATTTGTATTGTAAAGTAATTTCGAAAATTTGGCGACCCATTCTCGGGGGGGGGCGCGCCCCCCCCCGCCCCCCCCCCTGCGTCCGCCACTGCTATCTACTTATTTTTAATTTATTCATCTATTCATCTACTATACCACAAGCGATCTGCCATCTAATACCGTATAAGAAAGGACATAAAGGATGAAGGATAAAGTGGTCGGCGTTAATCAATCCCGCTTGTGGGACGCGCCACGCATTCGACTTCATATGGTATTCGTAGACGCATTGAATTTGTATGTGCCCTATGCAGTGACTTGCGGGGGGGGGGGGATGAGCACCTGATGCACGAAGTCAGTGCTTTATCCTCCGGTACTCCTCTGGTACCAATTTACCGACCCCTGGGGGGGATGGAGGGCTTGGTTTGCCTCGGTCGGGATTGAGCCATCGATCATGTTCGTGCGCACCGAGTCTCTTACCAATGCGCCACACGCCCACGTATATATAGGAACATAGACAAGAAAAGCGGAGGACTGTAATAACTCTCAAATTGACTTATTAGAACTGGAAATTCTCTAAATGATCAGTCTTTACCTTTTCGTACGCACATGTTTCCTCCACGCGACGGACTGCGTATCATTAGTGGCTTACTCGATTAGGAAACAGTGATGAAAGGGTTTGCTAGCCGGACGATCTGCCAAGGAAAGAAAGTGGTAGCGGGCCGAAGCCTTTTACAACTGTATGTGTGTCACCGATGTCGCGTGTACCGGCTGGAAGAAGGTATCAGACCTATGCGATGATTAGACTTTAAGAACGCAAATGGAAAATCTCAGCTCTCTCTGATTCTGAGGTGATAACAGATTCTGAACTTGCTCGACGCCCTCATTCTAGTAGTGCACGTGAAACGCTCCAAAATAGTCAATAATAAGAAACATTAATAATCATTAATCAATAACATAATGATGTACATATATAGCGAGCACGCGTTACCACAAATGTTGCATTGTGGCGCTGTCGTGAAGTCTCATTTGAGAGTTTATGTTGACGAGCAAACGATAACTGCTTCGTTGTCAGTATTTTATTCTATTAACACATTCGCGGCCTTTGGCATGGTGTGTCACATGGGACACACGCGCTTTTGCACAAGTGGGACCCGTGCTCAACCGCTTGAGCACGTGGTCCCATGTGGTAGGAATTTTCCCTTGCCCCATAATACCCCGAATTTGCGCAAATCTGAACCCGATCTTTTCTCTTTTGTGATACGCAAGAGTGTTTCCGAATGTTTGTCGTCCATTCGCTTGATACTGATTGTAGTTTCTTTTTCACATGTGTCTTTCTCTCTGGTGATATTTCAACCGCATATTAAAAAAAGATCGAGGAAGGATCTGCTCTACCCAGTGCATTTGTAGAAAGCTTGAATATTTGTTAGTGTAACACTACATAGAAGTTCGCTAATTATGACTGCTTCACAAAAATATAACCCTAAAAAAGCGTACTCGCCCGGTTGAGCACGCGGTCCCACGCGTCGCACCATGCGTGTCAACCGGTTGAGCACATTGTCGCGAAGGTGCTAAGTTAGCTTTTGGCGCTTAGCGCCTCTATCGATCACATTTAACAGAGGACGAGAAGTGGTCAGTCTGAGGAAGGCACTATGCGCCGAAAGGCATAAAATGCTTATAAGGAAGCATCCTTCGTTCGCTGATAAACATGCACCATTTTTACAAATATTTATATTGCAGTGAAAGGGTAAATTGTGTGGAAGAAATTGTACGTGGGAAGCGCCCTTTTCTTCTAATTCCTCTTTATTACAGAACAGTGGAGAGTTTTAAACGTGTATTTAGTGCCCAAGATAAAAACTCGCGGAATGCATCCAATGTACTACAACGGTTCTTCCTCTTGGACTCTTCTTGTGTTTGCTTATCAATTCGAACGTGGAATTACTCGCTCGGATCCGATGCCGAACATTGGCTGTGGCCACGGCAGTGCTTCCGCCTTCGTACGGCGCTGTATGCCCATAAATCTACTGTAGTATTAAGTAGCTATCACTATGTCCCGCAAAGGGTTCCTTATCTGATATCTGATACCTCTCTGTTTACTATGAATTCTGATTGTAAGCATCACTGTATAATTAAGACTTTAAATTCCTAGAAAATGTGAGATGTCACGCCACATACATATGCTGACAATTTCCCTTCCATTCCATATTTAAAAAATCCAGGGAGAAACATCTCAAAGTGAGACACTCGATGTTCTGGTCCACGTCCAAGCCTGCATCGTCATTATGTGCTATGCGATGGCACTCAAGTCGTGCGCCAGTGTTGACCGAGCTTGTTCTTGTTCCCGTCCTACAAACAATAGCCATCACCAGGCATTTTTCAGGGGACCAACCTGTTTCTTTCTCAAAATTTTCCTTCACCCTATGATTTTTACCATGTCCTGTGTAGTATACCTGCACATTTATTGGAATGAATTCGATTATTCGAATGATTCATTCGATTGATCGAATTCATTCGAAAGTTCTCATATTCAAAAACGTCATTTTCTGGACTAAGTCAGAAGATGGAGAAAGTTTCTTTCTCTTATCTTCGAATTTATTCGGTCATTCGAATATTCGAAATATTCGACATTCGAGAGGTCGAATAAATGTGCAAGTATACTGTGTAGGCTCTCCTATATGTTAAAGCCAATCGTGTATAGTTGCTGGGTTTATCGCTAAGATTCAACAAACCTCCTAAGAAATTCTTCGCTTTCCCCATGATCGATTACACTATAATCGGATGTCATCATGGCTCTATATGTGAGAGGAGTAAGCCTTAGATGCATCTACATAGTTTAAATTTTTTTCTTTTCTTTCTTTCCTCAGGGAATATCTTATTTCTATTTCCTTGCAAGCCTGATTTAAGTCCTATCATGTAACCATTCGATACTTGTGCAGGATGTGTTAAGCTAGAAATACGCAGCATAAAGTATGCTTATTGCAGTTGGGCCACGCCCAAGGCCTCGCTAGACAGTAGCGATGGTGCATACGTTTGTATTTAATATCATCCCCATCATCACAAGTGAGCAATTTTTATCGTTCAAGCGTTAATACGAGTGGGTACATAAAAACCCATTCATCAGCACGATCCTTTCACGTGTGTCCACATTTTCTCAAATTTGCAATTTTCCGTAATTTCTCTCAAATTGAGCAGCAGAAGAGATTTCTTACCCATGCACCAATCGGTGTGTCTTTACCTGTTTGCTGAGTATCTATTTAAAAAATCAATGAACAATATTTATTAGCCCGGCAGTGATAGGTTTTACACAGATAATTCTAATTCTATGTACAGACATGGTGAAATCCAACTCCACGTTTATTTTCCTTGGACCACGTTGTTCACCATCGGATTTCGTCCAACTTGTTGAGGTGGCAGAGCCGGTGGAGGAAGGAAAGGTACTGGTACGACGCGGCCTAGAGGCGTATTCATTAAATTGAAGATGGATTTAACAATAAAATGCAGCAATAACCTACCTGATTCAGTGATTATAGGATCAGGAATACCCATAGCCATTTGTTGTCCCATTCCACCACAACCGCCGTTGTTGCACGGGTTTTGAGGCATTGGCATCATTTGTGGACCACATGGTGAGCCACCGCACGAGTCTAAATGCTTGGAATTTAGGTTTATGGAAGGATATAGAAAATAAATTCAGATAAACCGTTACACAGTGATTATTGTGCAACAATGTATTTGCTAGTAGGTATGCTAACGAACTCACTGAAAGAAGGACCCATCATTGGCGGCGGAATCACTACGCGATAGGCTCGGATTCCGCCGCAACCGCCGCATCCACCACCAAAACTCTGAAATTCGCAATTGTTGACGAAATTCGATGTGTGAAAGCTACTGATATTCACTAATATTGCTTCGCGCAATCTGCCTAGCAAAAAAGTTTATTTAATCAATCAGAGTTCAAGAGTAGGCGTTACTATGTACAGTTATGGCATCCCTCCATCGAAAAAAGATTCACCAGGAAGAGATATCCTCATTGTCAAGAAATTATTTCCACAGAAAACGAGAAGTGCTTGAATTCAGGGTTTAAATTTGGAAAGATGATCTTTCCACTTTCGTGTCACTAACTGAAATCTTTTCGAAATTACTTTTGCGGTTATTCGAACAAATTCTTAAAATAAATGAATTTAAGCCGCAAGCCTTCGAAGACAATGCCCAGTGAGGACTTCGCAGACGATGAATCTGTTCAAGAACTACATGCGAACCCATCAGATAAAAAAGTCCTGAGGCTTCCGATTCTTTTCTTCACTTTTTATCCTATGAAAAGGAGAAAGAATTAGCCTTGAATACATAGTGATTAGGCTGCTTCCTCAGTGAGATGTTTGAAATTTCTTCTAAGCAAATGGGAAACCTGTCAATGAGCAGCTTAGCCTATACAGTGACAAGTTTCCAGCACTCAATTATGTGACACATTGAGGATATCAAGTACTGGACGATTTCACGAAGGAATTCTGACAAAACATGGAAAGGGTACGAAAATTTTGAGTTTGATAGGGATCGCATGGCCCTCTCGTTTTTAGGTTGCAAAAAAATTGTGGAGACCAACTGGTGGCTCCGTATCCAATGGATGGACTGTAAGTTGAGAGGTTTGTTCCAAGGAAAAAACGGTAATAACTTGATAATGAACAATATTCCTCCTCTTTTGATTTCCCTGAATGCAGAAAGGTACTCTTGAAGGGATTCTGGGAAAGGCGTTTGTCTACCAATCCTAATAGAAAGGTTTCTTGACGTTTCTCAAGCGCTAACTCCAGCCATGAGAATGATCCAGACAAACATCTACGAATCCATTCACAAAATTGTTCGTTGAAGCTAAAAAATCGACCGCATACCTGCTGCATACATCCAGGCGGGCACAACTGAGCCGCACTAATTGCTAGGACTGTAGTGAAGATAACTAGTTGAGAGATCATTCTGCTTACCTGGAACAGAAAACCGAATCATTATGACTTGTGGGACTATTACAAAGAAGAGAAGTATATATTCCCAAGGCACGCTCCTGGATATTCTTAGGAGGGAAAAATGACATGCAAGACTATCCGGAATTCAGCCACACTGCCAGCCACCTGCGCGGAGGTTCTGCCAGCTGGGTGCAGCTTTTAAACGCTGTTTGTTCGTGGGACCATGGAGGTGGGTCAGTTCCGTGTGTATTTGCACAAAAACTCAGCGCCGTGTTTCTGGGCGCGCTAGACCGGGCAGATGTCAAGAAATCGCGCCGTAATCGCTGTTTGAGCTGGCGATTCCGGCAGATTAAACATTGCGGCGGGAGCGATGTCCACTCTCATGTGACATGCACAAGCTGATTATGCGGGTGACGTCCGAAATTTCGATACTATGAGACCAGGAACGGCTTGATAAGCATTTGCTGCTTTTTTATTTGCTTAACTGGTAAAAATATAATAAAAAAAGTGAGATAGAATTGATTAGGATAATTGGATAGGTAACTACAGACTTCTCAGTCTTGCTAAAATCTGCAGTATGAGACGAAGAATCCGCAATGCTCATGTACCGCTAGACTAGTTTGAAGTGGATGGACCTCTGCTTATCCAGCAGCCGCGTCATTGACTGTGAGCTAACCCTGCACATGTATCTGGTTACAAGACCAGAACGTCTTGTAGTGAATACTATTGTTAACCGAAGATCCATGGATGAGCTTCTCACTATTGAAAAACGACACCTAGGCTTACAAAAAATACGGGACCCTCGTTTTCATGCACCCGTAACCAGTTTCAATTTTTGATGAAAGCTTACATAGAAGCAAACTTGAAGTGAAAAAAAAACTTAGGAGGAGGAAAAAAGGAGGAAAAGCTACAGCTATTGCTACTACTGCTTGATAACTTTTAAAGGTAACTACCAGTGGCAGACGCAGGAGACGGTGATATGGTGGGGACGCTCGCCTTTCGAGATGCTATTAGTTGTATCCACGTATACCTCTTGCTTGCAAGATATCTGGGTTTGGAACAATAGAGGAGGTACAAATAGAGGTGCAAGAACTATATCCCCTCCCTTTCATCGACTTGTCATATCAAGCGCACCCAGCAAAGCAAAGACAGTAACCATGTGCATTCCGATATGGTTCATCTAAGAATTTTCTCAAAGGCATCTCCCACATTGAGAGCGTCTTCGAGATTTTAGAGCAAAAAGAATCCTGAGTAGCTCCTCCTTACAATGGTCTATGAGCAAAACTGCCGAAACCCCTTTTTGAGCCCCACCTTTTGGGGAGCTTGTGGGCGGGGCCGAATCGGAACTTAGGGGCAGCAGTTCCTCATCATACACTCCCTTTGAGGTCATATATGAGGCGCACATCTCACCACATCATGAAGTGAGCTATGATGAATTCTCTCGAGTAGTACGAATTGGCTCAGATGGTGCGATCATGGGAGTGGTTCATTCAGAAGTCTCGACCTCCCAGCTCGGCCCTGCCCTTTGGCACCGCCCACAATCTCTCCAAGAAAGGGGGTTCTAAAACGGATATTCCGACAGTTTTCATCTTGCATCTGGCATCATGATCAACAGCTCCTAGAGGTTGTTTCCTTATGAAAATCTGAATAACGATATTGAGATGGGACAAGGGACAACGCTTTTAGGAACTTGTTCTGCTTTTCCGCACCGCATCCTTCACTAAAGGGCGGCATTTCGGGGCTGTATTCATCGCATCGTCATCTTCATTCTAGACAGTAGAACCTCTAGGAAAGGCTATAGAAATTTTGTATGGATAGTTTCTCTTGTGTGGTCCTCATACTTGCCATGAGCTACATAACATGGGCCATTGATTTATCCGTATAAATATACATACATAGCCCAGTAGATATGTACAGGCACGTATTCAATCGATAGTTATTGAGAATCCTGCCGAGTGAGAAGCGATGTTCAAAACTGCTGTTGAACCGGCTCCGCTTATTTTCCGACGACTTGGCTGGTTCCGGACACTGGAGGGTTGAAGAGAGGCACGATGATTTCTCCTAAAATGAACTAGCCTGAAGCTTCATCGATATTTAACTCGATTTGATTTTTTCGTGATCGAGTGATCGAATAAGATAAATGTCGACCATTTCGAATAGTGAATTTTCTTGAGCACGTGGATCTGGTTGAGTTATTCCGTTTTTTTTTTTCGAATAAGGGCTCTCTCTAATCAGAATCGAGTCTGACGAGCGAAACCTCCGATGGGGAAATGATCGGGAAGGCGTGTTTATTGGGCGTGGCTACTGCTTATTACTTACTAGTTAGAAATAGTAAGAATGCATCATGTACTTTCGACACAGGCACGAAAAATGAGGAAAACACGAATTGGATCTCCAGGATTTCGACAGTTTTGCATCAATTTCGTGCTACGAGCGCATGGAACGTTCGAACTTTGCCCGGGATATTCTGAATGTTCCCGGGCCTTTTCTTCACATATTCGTTGGAAGATTTGCTGTGACACACTACGATGCTATCTTTTCCTGGTCTGAAGCCTACGATTTGAATGCAGTGATTCCAAGTTGAACGTGAGCTACTTAGAAGACCCGTGAAACCCGAAATTTTCGCTGGTGCCGCTGTTAAACGCAAATTCCCTGGCGACGATTTAGAAAATTTAACATTTCTAGAATCATTTCAACGTATTATTTTGAAATTAAAGCGCTTTTTTCACAACCAACCGTGAGTTCAGGGTCAGTAGGTATCAACAACCTTTTTTATCTTTCTTTATTTACCTTTTTTATCTAGTTTTTCGTAGTCCAGAAAAAAAACTGACCAAAAGATGTCCTAAATCTTATTGAATTCTCTCGATTTGGCGCATTTAAATATTGGTATGGGTACTGGTGCAACATGACCGCCCTTTGCTTGCAGAAACTATAGCACCTAAGGACAGCGCGTTCTCGGATTTGTGACACTTGTCTCTATTCCGAATTTCTCCAAAAGAACGATCTACTGGACTGTGATGATAATTTCTGTGTTTGCTGCGATCAGCTAACAAATTCTACACCTGTAAAGAAATCTTTCCTCATACTGTCATACTACATATACTTTGTAACTGTAAGGACAACTATCACAAAGTCACGCAAACTAATCGTAAGCAATTGATTACGACTAATTGCAGAAAGAACGTGAATGAAAAATGTTTTTCGCTCAAAATTTCGTTAAGCTGGGGTGTTGCATGATTTCACTTATGCTGATAATCTATGAGGATAAGCTCCTCCCACAAAAAAATCTCTAACTCACCACATGGTCCAGTGACGATGTCTGGAACACCAATGGGGGCAGCTGTGGCAGTGACAGCCGGAGCAACCTGGTACGGGGCGACAAAGTTGCAGCATTGTTGTTGTTGTTGTTGTACTTGTAGTTGCTGGGGTGGGCAAGGGCCTGGAAAACGTCTGCTTCATATATGAAAATCTCTACTATTTAGTGCTCTACGGTCGGGGTGAAGTAACCAGTTAGTTACACAAGGTAATTAAGTTAACCTACATGGCATCACGGAGATCTGAAGTGAAGGAAGCATCATAGGTGCTGGTGTTGTAGTCATTTGCATCATTTGTCCACCGATTGGCCAACAACAGCAACAACATGCTTGACCGGGATAGCCGGGGTAGCTAGGGTAGCTTGGGTAGACGCCGCCTCCCTGGGGAAGTTTCGAATATTTTTAACCATGAAAATAGTCGAAAAAAATGTGACATTCTCCCGGTTATGGGAAACAGTACTTACAATGATGCCGCCACCAAATCCTGAGGTAAGGTAAGACTCCCCCAATTGAGCTACAGTACAGAGAACGGCGACGGCAATAATGGATTTCATCCCTTGAAGAAGATTAGTGGGCGGAGCCTGCGGAAAAAACGGTAATCATCGTGCCGTTCTCCAGCTCATTATCCAGAAAAGCAACGACGGAGAAAAACTATCTGGCTACAAACTATTCATAGGGGAAATACAATTGATTCTCTGGAATAAATAAAAGCAGGAGCCACTGACAACGTAAAGCAGGAGAAAAGGGCGCCAAATGACTGTGTGTGAAAAAAACGACCAACACTATGGAACTAACCAACCGCCATGAAGGAACTCTTGAGTTTTTACTGCCCAAGCCTTCGACAAGACCCAAAATATGACCCAGAACACCCTCATACCTTTGTATGGGCTGCACTGTTCAACTGGCAGCTATCAGGATCTTTCTTCAAGACCGCCACCCAAAATACGACTGAGATATATTCCATTTCCGTAGGGCATGGACCATATTTCAATTAAAAAAAAGCCAAACATCAAGAAATATAAGTCACAAGTAGCAATGGAAATGTGCATAAAACCTCTGTTAGGCAAGGAAAACTTGCGAAGTTCGCCCTCAGAGTTTCAAGATGTCCTATGGAATTCCAGGCAGTTAGCCTTCACGTGGGAAATACGTCCTTTGAACAACATTTAACGTTTTTTAAATATGGTCATATTGGGTCATATGATATGACCGTGAGCGCCACTTTTGCACCAAACTGAAGTGGAAGGATCACTTATTTAAAATTGTGATTGAGAGGAAAATGACATTGATGTCGACAAACCCGAAATTGTTCAAACTTCTTTAGTTCCACTTCAAGAGTCGAAAACATTCTCATCTCTGGATTGGAACGTCTGCGTGATCTAGGATACAATCACCTCGTTGGATAAGATGAAATTGCTCAAAGGGGCTCCGTAGTGCGGATTAGATAAGCTGCTACCCAAAAAAAAGTTTATCCGCTCATAAATGTTTAATACAGCGACATTTGGGTTACTGCTGCTCATGCCCAACTGATAAGATCTAAATATTATGAAACCTCTCATAACTCTATCGTCGACTGCGAAAGTTATAATAATCTCGCGCACTGGTTGTTGGTGCAGAGCTAAAGGTTGACCTTACACTCAACTACGTTGCAGTTTTAGCATTTATAGTGTTGGACGTGAGCAAGTTGGTGCCTACCCATGCTATCTTCGAACTGGGGCTCTATGCAATGATTAAAACAAATAATGCTTCCACTGAAAGCACTCCTTACGCACCTCGGGGTTCTGAATTGAATTATATGTAGCGAGGGTAAAGACGGGCGGAGATAGCCACTCAATATGGTATTTCAGAAGACCTCTAGAGACTGATCACTGTTATAATAGGTGGAGGAAAATGCTCTTTTATTAAAGGAGATCGCATGGAGCTCAACAGTTATCTAACACAGCGAAAATTCGATCAAGAAGGTCTTATGAGTCAAAAAATATTCAAAAAGCTTTTCATCGCTTGTTGGTTATTAAAAATTTTATCAAATAGCCCTTTTTTCCGCAAAAAAAATTGGCGATTTTTATATCGAGTGGTCATCCAAAAGCCACAATGGTTGTCCACGAAAGACTGGGCTCAGGAGCTGCATATTTGAGTGTATTCTTGCTTGGGTTCGCGCTTTTTTAATGCAAATAGTGAAATTCCAAGATTTGTAATTTAGTGATCATGAAATAGGAACATGGAGATGAGAATCAACAGAAACTCAAACTCAAATAAATAACAGTAATCGATAATAATAATGGATCAATTTGAAAACCAAAGAAACATTTCAAAGTGGCCCCCGAAGAGAATTTTCGCAGGAATAAAGTCCCCCACAACTCATGAGCAGGATTAAAACAATGCAGCTCGTCAAGCTAGTCCTTGATGTTTCAGCACTCGTCCAGTGATGGCTGATCCCAGCAAGAAAACCTTGTCATCACATCAAAACAATCCAAGGATTAAGTGTGAACACCGTTTTACCGGCGGCTTCGAAATAGGATCTTAGCAAACTGGACAGAGTTTGCTCACGCACCCCCACCTGTTTACAGTGATACCCTTACACAGCTCCGTTCCAGATATTGAGCGATCGTCTTGAAGAAACAAATATTTTGTAGTGGCCCGATCCTATAAACTAGATCTCGGTGGGCAATCTTGTGGTAAAAATAGTCAATTTAGATGTTCATCACAGCTGAAATTTATTTCAAATTATTTCACTAAGAATTTAGAGAGGAAATCAAAAATCAAACATAATTAGTACTAGAATCAAACAGACTCTCCAGCAGATGGTACATGCATGATCAAATAGGTAGTTGTTTAGCGTACATATTCAAGTGATTGCTTGGAGCCGTTTCAAAATAACCTGATGCTGAAGGGACTTCTGTTTCTGTTCAAGTACCTATAGAGATTTCATGCACATCGAGAAAATTTGACTGAAATAATTTCCAAAACATTAGTTCGACTGTTTTGCACTAACGGCACTAAACATTTAACGGACTTCCCAAAACCGATGGACTACCAAAATGGGTATCTGATACATAACCAATCACAGATGCTAAATATTAAGCGGAAACTGCGGGATCACCTTCTCTCGTACCTTAGGGTTTACCTAATTCACGTTAAGACTTTGACGTGACTATCGACTGGACCGATCTCGAACTACTCTTTAGTCTGGATGCATCATTATTATTACCCAGCGTGAATGTTTTGAAGCTTGTGCTAAGGATGGGTAAATTTTTGTTGATGCGATTACTCTGGGCAATCTTACTGATGGAGGTGGCTTTTGGTTGAACTAAATACTTCTTTGAAAAGGATTCGGCAACGCGGGTTTGAACTCAAGTCATAGACTTGTGCTGTCGACTAGTTCTACCATGGCAATCAGGAGTTTCCCCTCTGTATGAAATTCTGCCCTATCAAATTCATCAATAATGGTATCACCCATGCTGTTTTCCCCGCTGGTAAAAATACCCACTCTACATCGGTTTGTTGCAATGCTTGGAAAACTTGTCAGCACTAGTTCCCAGATGAAATCCAGGAATGGTTCCGAAGATACATACGTAAGCACCTCCGATGGCTTTGTCAAGGGATCAGACGATGTCTTTTCTATGTGGCTGAGGATTCCTAGGTGAGCTCAGGACAAATATAGACGACTGGTTAATAGGCGTTGAACATTTGAAGGGCAAGGGCACAAATGGCACAAGTTTTGGGTGGCCGAAGAAGATGTCAGACTCGAAATATTACATAGTTTTATATGAAATATGACGAGCACTAGCCAACTAGATGAGTTCAGAGGAAATTTTCCAGGTAAAACACGTTTGCATTGTTTCTTATTTCTTCATGGTGAGTGCTTCAGATTCTGACAATTTTTTTTTCCTTGAAGCCCAAATTCATGGAAGCCAGGGGGTCTTATGAAGTATTAATTCCAGCATAGCCAACTTATCTAGAGCTAGTGCAGCTTGGAAATTTAGAAGTTAAGACATTCTGAAGCAGGGGAGCCTTCACTGAAAACGACTCCCATCTCTACATAAGAATGTCAGCCATAAGGAAACATATTCAGGCTGATTTCGGATAAGTTCACTAATGTTCCTGGAATTTTACCACACGTATACAGGTAAAATGTGCCCGCAATCCTGGAGTTGGTAAACTCAAAGGTTTGAATCAAGGGACTATTGAGTAAAAATGCCCAAAAAAGTGTCACAGAAAAAAATTATCTAGTTATTCGATATGGGTTAAAACGAAAAAATCTCCTGGCCGTTGTCCGTTGCTATCCACCGAAAGGCTGAAAGTAAATGCATTTCAATAGACGAAGGAATGACGCAATGCACTGGCCGTTCTCTCGAGCCGGAAGCTTAAATAGCCGAATAGCCAGTGACAAGCATGCCGCTGCTCGCGGAGTGGTCAGTTTTTTCGTGTGATGCGGCGCAAACAACACGTCCAGTAAATTGTGGACACGAGCAGTCGCAGAGCAAACAAAATTCCTTCGAGTTTCTGCTTATCACTGGGCATTACCGCGGAAAAAGACGCTTGGAACTGGTATGCTCAGCCGGATTCTGCATTCACACAAAAAATTCTTCGTTCCGGAAATGCATCCAGATGCGCTTCCATTCAAAATTCTCTTCATAATATAGGAAAAAACGTATTTCTGGTACATGGTAACGTCGGTAGTGTTTAACCAATGATGCGTAATGCTTGGTCACTTCTTAGAGGAATGTGCTTCGTATGTAAGCCATATTTCCACATTTACCCAAGGTAAAAACTGTGCATGAATGAATCCGATCTTTGTCTCTGAGCCAACTGAGCAGAAATCTCTGCAAAAAACCCATTTAATGGGCGGAGACAGGCGAGCGACAGACCAAATACCAGCAATACTAAAGAAGTGATCCCGGCCACATACCACACATACCACAAACCTGAGCGAGCAGTGGAGCAGTTGATTTGTCATTTCATCTAATTTCTTCTAGTCTGGAACATACCGTCACAACTGTAGAATATGAAAAACGTTGCAGGATTCGCGTGACAAGTGGGATTTGCGAGATTTTCGCATAACTTCCCCGAAAACATACATATATTACTTGTCGGTGCATTACTTATATAATATGTAAGTTGGGCAAGTAGTCTCTGTGGTCTTTTCTTCAATTTGGTTTTTTGCTGGGTTTTGAACTAGGTGTCATAAATCATTTTGAAGCACTGGCATTATTCTTTACGAAACTTTCTGCTTTACCTTGTTTCCTATGGCGTGTAATGTGACACTCCAATTCGTGAAGAAAACCATAAACTTATTGCATAACCCACAACATTACTCGACGGCGAAACTCCTTGAAAGGCATGGATCTACGTTTGTTGTCCGATTACGGCACGTTTCCCTAATCTGTAATCCCACGTTTGGTCCGAATGTTTCCAGCAGGTGCTTATCTGCACGATTCGCCACCCAGACCAATATGAATAGCAGTTGATGTGTGTTTTTACCCATATGTCTGTCGGCTCACGCCTATAACGGGATGAATGTTCCCTGGAAGTTCTACAATTACTGCGTTTCCAGAATAGTCAAGTCTTTTACAAAGAACACAGGATTCAGATCAGGAGAATTTTAGTGACAGATTTGTTTCATTCCGTATTTGCATGAAATAATGGTATCCATCAAATTTAGGCTGGGAAATCACTCTATCATTTCAGGCGGGAGGCTCGCATTTCCGCTTGGTTTGTTCACGAATTCCGCTACTTGTCCAGTCCCGATTTTCTCACATATTTCTTAGTTTATCACAAGAAGCATTGTAGCTCTACGGTATCAACTAGCTTTTTTTCCGAAGCTCTTCACTGTGCATTATTTCAAGACAGGTTTTATTCCTAGGAAATCCTCCAGTTGTCAATAGAAATAGAGAACTATAATATGCGATGAAAGATAACCGGCATGTCAATGAGTCAGGTCGCTTTTCAGGTTTTCATCCTGCTCAAGGACATTACATGGGAAATTAGCATGATCTCCACTGCAACGTCCTGAAGACAAAGCCTTCTCAAGGGATAGGATGTATAAAAATTCATTCGAACCTAGGGAGCAATACTAGAATTTTTTATGTTAGCAAAACAAGGCACTGCAGTGAGATACACTGCAAAACAAAATGAAATGGCCCTCGCTTGAACCATTTATATGACATACAATAAATACTAGTGCAACAAGAACGACGACATTCACGTGACCAATCAAAATTCCTCACGGAACTTTCGAATTCTTCTGAAATGCAGTGAAATATTCGGCTCAACTGAGCTTCATTGCCAGAATAACCCACCTTTCAAATCATTTCCCCAAAACAGGTGTTGTTGTCGTCAACGGGGCCAAAGTGGACGCAGGAATCAGTGGTTGTGGCGTGAGTGGTGGATTGAAGAGAGGAACGACGACTTCTCCTTCAAATGAAGGAAGCCTTTAGGGAGCACGTTAAAAATAATAACAAGGAAGGGCGTTCTGCAAGATTTTTGCAAAATTCAAGAATCCCTCCTGCGATGTGTCGTTAAAAACCTCGCCTAAAATGGCTCACCCCATATGAAATTCTATCAGAGTTATGTGAAATGGAAGGAGAAAAATTTACATTTGAATAGAATATTTCAGGAAGGTGGTATTATCGCAGACCCTATTCTTGCCGAGGCCAAAACACGCTTTAACCCTTCAAATTCATGTGGTACCTCTGTGGATTGTGGTGTGGATTTCATCCATGGAGTGGATCGCAGAGGCATTGCGAGATAGGAGATGTTTATGGGATTCAGAAAGGGTGAGTTTGACGATCAGACAAACTTCCTTATTGTAAGGGGAACTAGTCCTTAGTTATGTTGTGGAGTGGTTGTGCATTCGTGGATCAGTCTTGCATGTCTGAAGATTTTCGGATAAAGGATCATGTCGCGTTGTAAAGACGAGCAAGGATCATGTCGTGGGGATCGCGACGTTCCCGACATCCTTCGTGGCGTGTACACTTCAAGCCAAGCAGAAGCCAATAATTATGTCTAAGAACATCAATCGCGCCGTTTACAGGACTTCCAACACCATAACAACTGGTGCAGCTCCAGCGAAGGCTGTGTCATTCGAACCAGATTCACTTAGACGTGTGCTAGTGATTTATTGATTTATTTTTTGATTCTTAAAGTTATTACGGAACAAAAACATACCACTCTCCAGTGATTCCTTTTTATCCACTGCTCCCTCACCAGGCTTATAGAAAATTCGTTTGATTTAATTGCTTAAAGAGATAAAAAACCAACCACACGGTCCACATACGACGTCCGGCACACCGATAGGTTCAGGTGTTACTCCGTCCGTAACCGCTGACGGACAGCAGATGCAGCAAGGAGGTGGTACTAAATGACGACAAGTAGTAGTATAAGACATAGTGCGCAGCTAGTAAGTAACTTACAGCATGGCGGTGGAAACGGGAGGGGCAACGGTGGCAGGCAAGGTGGTGGACATGGTAGTGGAAGGCAAGTTGGTGGACATGGGCAAGGGCAAGTTGGTGGGAGACATGGACAACATCCTCCTGCTCCACCCTAAATGCTTATTGCTTGAGAACGCACACTGAGAATTTCTGAAATAATAATGAATAGAATTGTCTGAGCGTGCTAGATGTTTTGGGAAAAGAATTGAAATGCATGGTAACCAACTCACCCAAAGACCACCTCCCATACCTGCACCCATAAAACTTCTGCCCAGCAAATTCCGACCTCCGTAGAAGCTCAGTGCGCCTCTACCTCGTCCACCTCGAAATCCACCGAACATTCCACCTCTTCCAAGCATCATTGACGTTGACGACTGTAGCATCGTCGTCAACGCTACGAAGTAAATCCAATTCATTCTCGTTTCTTATCTTCACGAGAGCAAACTTTCTCTGCAAGTACTCCACGAATTATTTATTTATTTACCTATTATTTCCTCTCAGAGGTGCGCCAAAAGTCAGAAAAAGAAGCTGAGAAACCCAAAAGGACCAAAGGCAAAACCACTGTAACTTCTTCGACAGCTATTTTGACTGACTTTTTCTACTGCAAATAAGTCGATAGTGCGGAGGTCTGAAATAAGCCTACATTCTATTGACTCTGCTAGAAAGCTTGATGAGGAGAGTAGGAAAAGAGTTTATCGGAGAGAGACTCCGTAGCAGCCCTTGCCCTAGTTCTGTGGCAACTCTACTACCCGAACAAGATAAGTTTAGGCACACTTTATCAACACATAATCCGAAGTGTTGCCGGATTTGCAATTCTACCCGAATTTTTACGGCTGTAAAGCTCATCTTCGACGTGAATAGAGCTGCGCGAATGTTTGGGTAATGGGACACTTCATGGCATCAAACGTAACATTAGCATTTGCCCTTTTTGTAGCCTAAAATACCTTTGTATTAATATTAAGTCTTTTCTGCTTAGTCATACATACATTGCTGCAGCGACTCTTTTGCTACATATACATATTACGTATGACAGGTCAATAAGGTTAACTACATAAGTGATAGGAAAAGTAACGCAATTTCCTTGCAAAGCGACACTGACACACACAGCGGGACAGAAAAAAAAACTTATATTTCAACCAGAGTTGGAACTCTACAACTGTTTTTTCTCTACTAGCAAATTTTGAGGCCATAACACACACAGCTTCGTTGTCCATGCTAGTTTTAGATCACTGTGTATGTAGTCATAAAGGCTGTGTCCACCTCATTTTGATACCAAGATGTTAAAAGATTCTGAATCGGACCCATTGATATATGTGAAATGCTCCAGAATGGTGAATAAAACATCTTGTAAGCCCTTTTACTGATGTCCAACCGATTGCGGATTGTACCAGTAGTCCGTGTTTAATCTGTGAAGCGAACACGTGTTTTCAAGTCAAAAACAAGAGCTAGAGTTTTTTTTATGAGATACCGATCATTTTTAGGAGTCTACAATAATTTAAAAAAATATCCCCTCAAAACTCAGGATTCCCTCTGATTTCCAGGTCATTTCACGGGTACCGTTGTTCCTGAGATGAGACACAGCCTTAAAGCCATTTTCTCACTGCATTGAGGAGCAAACTGTGAAACGTAGGCAAAAATTTATCGTAACTGCATAGGAAATTGTTAAAGGTAATCGCAAAAAGCACACTAGTAAATACACTGAAACATTGAGGAGCAAACTGTGAAACGTAGGCAAAAATTTATCGTAACTGCATAGGAAATTGTTAAAGGTAATCGCAAAAAGCACACCAGTAAATAACTGAAACAAGACCGAGTTCAGGAAAAAGGTAAATTCAGGAAAACCAGATGCGAAAGTGCCGTAAGCAGCGAAATCGTAGGCAGCGAAAGGAGCACTGCTCTGAAACTTGCCACGCTTGCCTTATATACAAGGATTGAGATCGGAGAGATCCGTGCCGTTTGGCTACCACCAGAATAGGCAGTGGTCTGCAAAACGACGTGTAAACAACGTATCCAGTACAAGTGGACCCATAGAGCCGCCAAGTAAATATGTTGCGTCGAGTTTTCGTAATGTTTTCTGGCAAATATCATACTTCTCGATAGGATTCCAAGTACTCATGTGGCTATTTGTATCTTGAAGTTTCATGTTTGAATATGAGCGAATGGTAGGCTATTTTTATATTCTAGTGGCTTTCTACGGCCAAAAGAGGAATTTATAAAGAGATTTTGAAGTTCAGGAAAACTTGTGCAATTCCGTGGTTTGCTTGATTTCTGCCGAGCCTAAGCCTGGAGTACATTAGGAGGTTAGAAACATTGACGATGGATGGTGGCCTGTACATAGAAGTGCTCTGACTGAAGAAATTTAGTAGTGATTCAAGGCACTAGACGAGTCAGGGAATCCCAACAGAACCTTGTTTCTGTTACCCAGTTTTGGGCTACCATCTACACCGCCAGCCTCAAGGAGAGATGGCGGAGGACAAAGCAAAGGCTAGTTCTCTTCACATTTTAGCTAACACTCCATTCTTTCTTCCTTCAGTACTTACTCTGATTTCCGTTTGATGAAAGGCAAAGTCGAATAATACGTTTTTCTCCCTTATTTTCTTGTTTTATATCGTTGCATCTTTTCATTCAGTTCTGTGAATTGTTTTACCTTGGCCAAGGCGAGAAGGTGGAGAATTACTAACACCCTGTGACTCTGTTTTCTATTGAGACATAGGGGAAGAGTGAAAAAAGCAACTCCTTTTTTGTCCAATTCAAACTTCGTGAAAACCAAATAGAGTCAATCTTGGTTTTTTGCAGGTTCGGCTAGTTTTTTGAAGATTTTTTTCTCTTTCCTAATCCTTTGCAGCCTTTTTTTCCTCTATGCACCTGCGAATGGCAAGAGTTTTTTGAGCATTTGCTTGTTCACTCTCGTAAAGGTTGTGTAAACTGATTCTGGTCCTCCGTGCAAAGATAAGTTTTGCAGAGTTCATCAAAGACCAGCAAGTGACTGCAATACTTGAAGTGCTAATACATATGATAATAGAAGCAGGTGTTGACTTGCAGCTTTGAGAGGTCAATATGTACGTATTCTGCATAATGGTAAATACAATCGGCGTTAATCTTCAGGCAGACCGTACTGATATCAGAAAAGGATGTTTCCGTCAATTGCGTGGTTAGCGTTCAATATTTTCCTTTATTACATACGGTGGCAAAAACAAATTATACGGATTTTTTTCAGGAAAAAATACATTGTTTCACTTGCCTGCTTGCTTACTTCTCCAGAATTTCTCGGGAGCTGTTTGTAAGGGATTTTCACCGTAACGTGGTCAAGGAAGCGACCCTTCCAACCGAAGATGGTTAGCATGACCAACATAGGAGCATGCGTAGGATTGATGTGGCCTCAAGCATTTCGAGTGTTGCAATAATTCGAAAGGTTAGAATCCTCTTTGACTAGAGCTTATGAATATTTTATGAACAGGTTCCAAATGCAGGGCGTAACCATAACATCCACTGACATCATGTTGTTTTAGAAAATAAAATTTTCTATGTGAAATCATGGATTTTCGATGTTAGGCCAACCACCTCCTGACGCATATTCGCTTCCTCTTCCAAGTTTCACATCCAAGGCTGATGGTTTTCTAAAATATTACTGTTCATTTCTGTTTTCGTAGCTAACAAGGAAATGATTTTTGTTCATTGTTTGAGTTTTTCAAACTGCATTCATGAATTTCGTAGATGGGTATGTTTCTTTTCACCAAAGTGAAACGGCAATAGATTTCGCTTCTAAAAGCGAAGTGTCGAACGCGTAGGCTAGAAGTGTTTTCCCTGCAAGCACTATGTGTTCGCCTTTAAAGAGTTTGCTTTACCAAACAAAAAAGTCCCATTCACTCTTCAGAGAAGTGAAGATGAGAAAAGGATGATGGAAATCTCATTTGCCGCCAATTTGTCGTTCAGTTGTACGACAACGGTTGTCAATGAGTTCTTCCTACGAGCACCGTTTTGTTTTTAGTGCGGGTTGGAGTTCAAGATTTGTCAAGGAGGGTGTGGCTTGGCTACAAAACGGAATTTACCTTTTGCATTGTTAGAGTTTGACTGAAATTTTTCAGTGAACTGTTGAGACGATATGTTAGCGTTCCAGAACTTCAAGCTACATATCCTGCACATCACATCCAGCACCAGTAATCCAGTTTTGGCGGTTAGCTATTATTATGCCGTCCATGGACACTTACCAGTGCCACGAGTCGCGTCAGACCGTTTCGCTTTCTTAAACCTGGGAAGAAATAGCCAAACAGAAATAGCCAAAAGGTGTCATAACTCTCTCTAGCAATCAATTAGGCGTATTAACTCAAAGCTGACGTGTCCTTCCTAGGGAAAGACCAAGAGCAGCCTCCTTCCATACACTGTCTCACACGCGCGCGGGTGGTAAGTGTCCGATAACCTTATTATACGAAATGATGGCGTCAGAATATGGCAATGAAGCGAATCACGTCATTGTTCGAAGGATTTCACATAAAGCATACAATTCAAAAAAAAAACGACACTACAAAAGAGGGGACCACCAAAGTGTATCCACTGATCAAGTGGAATGCTG
This sequence comes from Ancylostoma caninum, assembly GCA_037903475.1. Classification (NCBI taxonomy): domain Eukaryota; kingdom Metazoa; phylum Nematoda; class Chromadorea; order Rhabditida; family Ancylostomatidae; genus Ancylostoma; species Ancylostoma caninum. The sequence continues at coordinate 2,342,605 of JBAJFG010000140.1, read as the reverse complement.
ACATTGTTGTGTAAAATGCTGCTCCACACAGGTCAACAATGAACATAGAAAAATTTTATTAAATAAAATTATGCATATTTTTGTACAACTGAGACGTCTTCGTGCCTACAACAAATACATTATATTATTTTAAATACTATGAACGTCATCATTTTCATCTCAACGGTGCACGTTGAATTCTGAGGTGCTGAGGTCACTGATAGTCATGGATCAATTACTTCTTGCCGAATGCTCCAGTGCCAATACCACCGAAGCCGGTATTGCAGCAAGCGGGAACGCAGGCATTCAGTATGACCGTTTGTGGTGTCGTTGCCGCGAATCCTCCTAGCCACGGATAAGCGCCAAGCTGGGTTCCGAACTGGGTTCCGGGACAGGGACCTGAAAACCATTACTATTATGTAAGTAAAATGGCCCTCTTCATGAGGGGATAAATAGAAATAGCTTACAGCATGGAGCTCCACCAAATCCACCCGTTCCTATCACGTTGCCCACGTTGCTACTACCGCAGTTGATCGCAGCACGTCCTGCGAATCGCTGAAAAGGCAGCAGAAAGACTTCAAAGTGCAATTTTGTACGAGGTGGGCTGGAACTTACGAGGTAGCCAGTGTTGCCGCAGCCAACGCCCGTGTTCATAGCACCACCACCAGGGCTGGCAATAGCAAAGAGCTGAGCGGAGAGGGCTGGGACAAATGCCAGGATGAGCAACAAAGCGTTCATTTCTCTGGATGGTCCTAAAACAAAGCCTTGAAATGAAAATGCTGATCCAGAGGGGAGAACGAGGGACGACAGGCGCTGATAACCAAAACTTAGTGGGATCGGGAAACTATAGGACCAATTCGAATAAAAGGAAGGCATCTTCATCAGTGGAAAGAGACACGATGGGAGACGTGGAAATCAGTTTATCCTTTCATATAATTGCCCTAAGGGTGTATCTCAAAAGCAATCATTCAGTTAAAAGTGAAACCCGGGTACGTACGAAGACCGGCAAGGAAAGCAAAGATAAATCACCCCTCAATTCTAGGCAAAACTTCAGGGTAAAGCTCTTCGAAGTGTCCACAAATCCTTTCTGGAGATATTTCATGAGTAGCAAAGGAATTCTTCCAAACTCTAACAACTACGAATTCTACGAATATACATAGAACACCCTTCTCCACCACCACTTCCAAGATTTTTTGCAGGCTGTGATTTTTTTCCTCCGGTACTACTGTGATCAACATAATTCTGTCAATTTTCTGAGCTCACAGCAACTAATTCATTCAAAAACACCTTGCTGATTTCTTTAAGGCGATTGAGAAGTGATGAGGTACCTATAAAGAATGGAATAAAAAGAGTCCACAATCTATGATTTGTTTCTGGGTAAAATGCCACTTAACTCCTTACCATTGCTATTATTCATCATCGCTGTAAGAGGCGAGCCGTTTTGACTAAATATACTTATTAAAACTCGCTCATATTGGAAGATTGGGTAGGTAAGAGGAATGTGGTGGGGCAGATTACGGTCCCACTAAGGATGTTCATAAATCTCATCAGGGGTAAAGAACTAAAACAGTCAATAAACCAATGGTAGCGAGAGCTCAGGCTCGTTGTGACAAGCTTCACCTCTTTAGAAAATACTGAAGAGTGCTCAGGCAAGACAACAGAGTGCTGAACTGGTCAGCGTCTCAGTGTTTAAATAGTCGCATGCGATTCGAACACGTAGCCGCCAGAGCCACCCATCACTCCAGAGCGGTCAGTTTTTTCGCTTCGAGCAACGCAAACATCCGTCCAGTATAAGTAAACACGCGTGCTTGAATTCCAGTTATCATCGCTCAAAAATAAACAATCGACTTAACTCAGGAAAAAGTGAAAGAGCAAGATTACGTTTTGTTCGGATTAAATTACGACAAGTGGCTTGCATCCTCGGGGTGTGACGGCTCTCTTGTGGAACAGTTTGACGAGATCCACTATAGTGCAGCATATATAATCTCAGTAGAAAAGAAGATAAAGGTAAAACCTGATTAGTTACGAAGATAAGATCACAATGGTATTCTCCCTCGTTTACCAGCTCGTATTTCATATTTTTCACCAACTTATCTTGACAGTGCAGCCAAACATAACTTGCTCCTCAAGCAACTAGTCCGTTTCAATGGCGATTGCATCTTACCGCTGGAAAAGATGCTTGCAACCACTGCGCACAAGAAATGAACCAGTGAATCGCAGACAAAGCACTTTGAAGTGCTTCACCTTAAAGACAGCACTCACGGAAATTTCTGGGTTGAAGATTCCACGGTATATCGGGGTTTTTAGGGATGATGAACTCATCGACAACGATGAAGTAGCGTGAAACATGCGAAAAACACAGAAAATGATGGGGCATTTCATGTGTGGCCACAACGCTGACCAGTGTTCCAGGATAGGTACCGCCACGAAACCCTGCAAATGGCCCGAATTCCATAAACCAGCCTCCGCTAAACTACGTGCGCACACCCTGTCAACGACGTTACCTGGCGCGACGGAACCCTTTTGTTCACAGCGGCAGGTGCGTCCACGGCAGTAGCTTCGTAGGTAGGCAGCGATTCAAGATGTTCAACTTACTGTTGCGATTGTCTAGCGGCCCACTACATGGTGAACGACTCATTTCAGAAGTGAGATTCCCATGAATGCTGCCTTTAAGGAGTGCCGCATCGTATGTTGGCTACATTTTACGAGATCCCTTCAGGAGACAACTATTTTCCAAGAGTTGACCAGTTGTGCCGAATACAGTTTAAGAGCAGGAATTCATCGATGTTTTGTCGAAAAAGTGAACACAACTACTTTATCTTATAGAATGGGTACAAATTTAGTACTGGCACTTTTTGGCATTATTACTTCTCAATCCTTTCTTGATGGTTTAGTTTTATGATTCTTACTATTGAACTATTATATAAATGATTAGTTTCATCTATTCTAAATTTTTCATTTTGGACCCTAAAACTCCCATTTATAAAGATTCACTACTTTTCTCTCTCATGCACAGACATCTGTGCCGTCACTTCCTGCTCGGTGTCAGCGTGTACATTTGCACTCCAACGATTATTTGAATAACTAAAGAAACAATTTCTTAAGTTTAATGATTCAAACTATGCTCATGTAAAGTAACGTCATTCCGGAACACAAAGCACATTTGAAGCAAAAGGCCAACCTAAAATCTGTATTCCTCTCCTAACCTTGGAAAAAATATACATAGCAGAAGGAAATATTGTAGTTCCCCAACAGGGCTAGTTGCTAAATGGTTGGATTCCACTAACTTCTTTGGAAGATTACATGCAGTTATTACCTAAATGCACACTAAACTAGCCGTTGACTCTGCCTCTTTGTCTGGAAGGCTCCACCCAGAGTTTTGCGCAGCCCGAGAAACTACATACCTTTCATTGTAGGAGGCTACCACAGTCCAACAGTCCCTTGAACCTCTTTGACCGCTTTCTAACCAGTATGAAATGTGAAGGTAAGCAAGTGTCGAAAATATTTTTTTTACCACCAGATCACTTCGCTTTTAATGGAAGAACACGTTTCAACAAAAAAGGTTGACAAAATTCTCTCGGACAACTTGTGAGTTAGTGGTAGATATTTAGGCCCACAGTCTTAGAACACAGGCCACATATTGTCTAATGTTTTACCATCAGCAACTTGCTTACAAAGCAATGACACTAGTTAAGTTTAAATTTCATTGTACATGGCTACATATGTACATGGATTCAATGCATGAAGACAGTAAATGATCGTCCCAAGTGGCAGCCAACGATAGTGGTACATCCAGAACGTTTCTTGTTAACAATTATGTCACATGTAGCATACAACAAGGCTATGCGTGATCCATGAAATATTGCGTGGAATACCAGTGCCAGAACTTGTACAGTTATATGCATACATACACACATGACACAAGGAACTATTTGTGCAAATAAGCCTGTATGTAATCCTTTTTCATGTTACAGACGTATATAAAACCATTGTAAGTTACATGCGACATATATATCATGTCAGAAACCTTCATCTGTGCCGGCAAAAACCTTCTCAGCACAACCGTATCGGCTCGTGCTTCAGTTGACGTCAAGCCCTTTCCCTGGCAGATTCCTGTTGCAAACATTTCATACATAAAATTCCTTATCTGTCAGTGTGGAAAGCGAGCAACACCCGCCCATCGATAGCGATAGTACGATTCGTCGCGGATCGATACCAGCTTCAACATGGTGAGTTCACATTTTGCTCCTGAAGAGTTCCATGAGCTGAATAAGGAAGTGCTGGCTTAGCAAGAGGACATTTTTCCAAACACATAGCGTTGAATGGCAGAAGTGTAAAAAACAGTAAAACCCTTCCTACATTGTACCCTTGGAATGCCTTTTTTTCATACTATTTATAGAGGAGATAAAGTTTTTATCCTTCGAACCAAAGAGAAAAAAAGGTTTCTGTGAGGTTTTTTCTTCGCAAGAAAATGTAATGGAAAAGCCAAAGCAACTGATAGTACACTTTTTTTTCTTTCATGCATCTCTTGTGAATCTCACAGTGAAAATAAAGAGGACATCGCCTACAAAAAGTAGAATATTCAGCGTTTTCATTCAGTTTCTTAATAAAGAGAGTTGTGGAGACCAATTATTGTAGGATCTCACTTGCCAGTTATCATTCCCGACCCACCTTTATTCACGTTACACATTTTCAGCGTGCCTAAAGACATAGAAATTCTATTTATTCTACATAACGAACCAAAGCAAGACATTAGGGTAAGGTAGGACATTCGAGTATTCCACTGAGAGGCCGTTACTAATTCTCTCTTAATTGTGTCTTTAGGTGATTTTGCAGGTTGATCACCAACATTTTTCAAAATTTCAAATTTTACTGCACTACCAGATAGATTGGACCATCCTAACTCCAAATATCTGCACTATTTTGAAAACGGTGAAGATTGAAGGGAGTTATAGAGAAACGACGAAAAAAAAAAACGCGAGATCGCCTTAATCGCACAGTTTCATTAAGCGACACCGTTCGTATTGTAGCTTTCCTCCAACGTTGTATTGCTTTCCCTTTTTTGAACATCCGACATTTGAAGTAGTTAAGTAAGGAATCAAATGTTTGAATTCAAATACTTCGTTCGGGCATCATTCGTTTTTAGCTATGGTGAGGGAAGCAAACTGTTTTCCAGAGAGAAAACTGCTAAGCAGATCAGTGCCATTGTCGAGAAAATGAGTCTCTCCTCCAGTAGCAGTTTTTTTCCAGTAGAATCCTATCAAGAACATTGGAAGGGGAAAAACTTATTGCTTGTAACGTCATTTTTCCCAAATTTTCCCTTTGATTCCCCTCCTACGAAATAGGGTTACACTAAGAAGCTTTAAAAGGAGCTCTAGAAGCTTCAGAAGGCTTCACGAAAGCTGTGGTTATCGAATATTTGTGCACATTTGCGTGAGTCATCCTTTGAACATCTAAATGACTCACAAACACCAAACACGCATAGATAAAAAGTTGCATCACCTAAATAGGCATTATGGGCATCATTCAAAAGAGGGAAGCGTTATCGCTATCGGCAAAGGCACGAAAAGAAACATGAGCATGGAATTTTGTGGCTTGGTCACTATTCTGCTGGGGTAAAAGTGCTTGTTCTGGGAGTGCTTCTTTCACGTTCATCAGCTACTTACATTTTTATCCGTGAATAAAAAAACAGAACTTTCTATGGAAGAAAGACTCGTAGTGCAAAAAGGGATAACATAGAATAGATTCTTGGAAAGGGTTGTGAGCCTTTTGAGAACTTAGTCGAAGGAGCTTTGCAGCGTGGATCATATTTGAGGGGAAGAGAGTAAATATCTAAGGAATATATTTAATTATTCATTTGTTTATGTGTTTCCGATGCACAACAAGGTGCACCAAAGTAGAACAGAAAAACTACAGATGAAACCTCACCAGGTGAACTAATCATTATAGTATGAGGAGCTTCTACAACAATAGAAGATATCAAATCAGTACCCTGTTATATGCAAATAGAAGACTGAGATACTTTGGGCCAGAGTCTGTAGTGCATATTCGCAGAGCTGTATAAAATCACTAATAGCTGTAGTATCCAACACGGTAGCACCCTGCCCAACTGAAACTGAAGTGAGATATTAGGTGAATGACGTTGAGAAGCCCGCCATTCCCCACGACAAAAGCGCGTTGAAGTGTAAATCATATTCGGATAGCGAAAATGTTGTAGATCATCAGTATGTTCACAGTTTTTTTAGAGATAGGCGGTTCAGAAGAAGTTGTAAGGATTTCCCTCATGCATTTAGAATTTTGCAGTTTGCATCCAGTTAGTTCTAGTAATCAGGATTGCATGCGGATAGGCAAAACTAAAAATAAAAATTACGAATAGAAATTTATTCTACCATGATTTTGAATGGAATGCTTCTATTTTGCAGCGGAAAACTGACGCGATGGGCTTCGATCGGCCAACTGTCACAAACGGAAAAATCATGCAACAGTGAGTTCAGCTCTCCTCTTAGAAATTTTATGCGTTCCTGGATTCTTATAGCCACCTTTTTCAGGAGTATGTCGTTCCCAGATCTCGCCACTATGCAACCATTTCGTCTGCCACGGCCACATGTACGAGCAGATTCACCAATTTATGATATAAGCAGTGAGTTTTCCACTTTTTCATATGAGCTTATGACAATGATCTGATGCTGATGATCCAGGCCATTCCGACACTTCTCCAAACACACGAAATCGCGTATTGAAACCAGACTCATCGCCTTACACCCGTTCTCGTACTCTTCCTCGAGTATCACTGAATAATGGGCCTTATATGTTTCCCGAGCACTTGAGAACACGACGGCCAGAAGCGATTCCGCTTCCAGATATGTTCAATCAGCAGGCCTTACCTGAATACCGCCACAGGTCAGCCAGCGAAAGCTACGTTTAAGTTTTGCCTTCATTTCATGAAAATTTCTTAGTTTTCGCAGTTGTCCCGAGTGAGTTACCAAAAAAATATTCTAGGCAAAACCGACAAGTAATGGACGGAACAGTCACTCGCGCTGACCAGCTAGCTACCGATCGAATGCAGCCGCCTGTGGTCCCATTGGTGGAGGACCGACAGGCGTACTTTGGTGAAAATCCACAACACCGACAGGCGTACTTTGTTGAAAATCCACAACAATCAGTGAGACAAGAAAGGCAGAATCTCCCCGTACAGAAGACAAATGGGATTCTGGCAGCTGAAGACGAGTACGTTTCGAATGGTTTTTATGGGATCCACTAGTTACTTGGACGAGTTTTCCTGTCTTCCGTTTACACACCGTCACAGAAAATCGAATATTGCGCACGTGGCGGGACCTACTCCACACTCTCACATGACGCATGCCTTGTTGTATCCCTAATTTGGGTCCTGCAGCGCTTCTTGGTGCACTACCCGACGACTTCCGGAAACAGATCTTTTTAGGCAGTGTTTTATCAAATTTTCACCGTTGTTTCCGTTCAGAGGCCGCATGCGTCATTGAGATTATCCAGGGCAAACTTGCCAACACCTCACAAATTTATGTACCTATGGTTAAGCATGGGTATCGACACGTTTACCCTGGGTCATCTCGGTGCATCCAGAATATTCTGCTTTCAACAAACCGCTATCTTAAACAAATCCAGCACCTACAAACTCCATCCGCTCGGTTTTCTTTCAAAAATGGTTGGCCAGTTGGTCAGGTTTGTACTGCATAGGGAAATGTTCTTTTTGTTGAGTGAGGCGTAAACCACACCCATGGGCACCTCAACTTTGCGGCAAAATGTCCTTGCATTTTGTGGAAATAGCTGTAGACTTCAACGTTTCTCACTCTCATTTTTTTCCACAATCTTTAACTGCTTCGAGGTTGGTAACTTAACTTACCCCATTTAGAGTACTGTGACCTGCGTCGAAGTTGCTCGGTGGCAGTGACCCGGGGGGGGGTCAGGGCGCAGCACTAAGTGGTCAGTGTCGGTTGGGGAGTACTAAGTCCAGTTGGATTCCGAAGTGGGCTACTAAGTACCTACACACTAGGGTTCTCTCAAGAAAAGCAGATAGCACTAAAAAAGTGACTTGAATAAGCGTTAGTGAGAAGACGAATGATGTTTCAGCAAGAAATGCGTACCATTTAGCGAAGACAGCTTAAATCATCTCAAATTCAAGCTAAAATCCTCGAAAAACCGATCTTAGTACGGAACCGTTTGATGCCGCCAGAACTCGTTGAAACTTGTTATAGGACCTGTCAGATACAAGAAATTGTCATTGGAGCGTGGTTTTTTCTCTCAAACACGGAACTTTCCCGGGAAATTTCTCTCGTTTGAGGAAGTGTTCCGATACGCTGTCAACTCCAAGAAATGCGCCTAGGTGGTACCGACTCTCCCCCAAAATGGCATCTTCCGTTTTTGAGAAACCGTCTTCGTTTTTGAAAAAAACCGTCATTAATGGTCAAAAAATGGTCAAAAACCACTTTTTGACCATTAATGACGGTTTTTCTCAAAAACGAAGACGGTTTCTCAAAAACGAACGGTGCCACTTTGGGGGGATACTCCTTGGTATAGTGCGCATCTACAGTCAAAATTCCAATATGATACGTCTCCTACAGGTTGAGCAACACCTGATTATCACGCATCAGAGTGCAGGGTAGGGATGGAGTAAATGGTTGAACAACGGTGTTTCAGCCACGAGTTTGATGATTCTCCAGAAGTGCCTCTCAGAAATCTGCTTGTCTCTAACATCAGTAGACGGTTGGCGGTTGGCTACGCCCCGGACACTGGTGCTAAGCCCCCTGAATCTGCAGGACGCTACTAAGTCCTGGTGGTCAATGACCACTTGGTGCTGCGCCCTGGGGGGGGGTGTCGCTGGCGTGGCGTGGCTGCCTACCGCGATCGTGTGTATCAAAATCGTCGACGCCGACTATAGGATGCTGTAGTTCGCATACAACAAAGCATGTTTTTCATGTCGTTAGAAGCTGTTCTTTCGCATTTGGCTCTGTAAATGCACTCAAATTCTCACAAGGCGTACCTGCCCCCAAAAAATCTCCAAGCGATAAGAAGAAGGAGAACGTGGGCGGGGCCTAGAATTTATGCATTCGCGAAGGTAACGAAAATAGGAATATTCTCAATATTATTCCAAGCACTTTGCCTGGAAAATTTGTCCATTTTGTTCTTTTTTTCTGCGGTTTGTGCTCCTTTAAGTCCTTAAGTGTGTCATTTTCCAGCAACGTCTCCATAAAAACTCGTGCTATGACTGGTAATCCTTACCTCGGCTATCAACGTTTTGTGTTCACACTGAACAAATATCCAGCCCTGGTGATGACAATGGTTGCTCTATGGAATATCTCAGGTCGCGGACAGGAGATGGCAAAAACCGGCACCGAAAACGTAAGCAAAGCATAGATATCGATCGATTTGGCCTTTTTCTAAAAGGGAGTCATTTAGGGAGCTTATTATACTGCTCTAGTGACAGCAGTAATCGTGTTCATCTCACATATGTTGCTCATCACTAGCTCTCACAATTCGTACAACAGAGCTAAAGCAATGGTAACGATTACAGTATATAGCGACTTCGGCACCAATCAATACATCGAATGGTTTCAGAGTTATCTATACCATATTGCCATGGTACTTGAATTTTGTGCGGCAGCAGTGTGCATCGTGTTGGCGTCGATTAACTTCAAGAATTACCGAGATAGCACGTAATATTGCACCAAATTCGTGATCCGCGCAGAAGTTTTAAACACATTTTAGATCGACTTCTGGTTGCAAATACAAGACCAACGCTCCCTGCTACAGTAACCAGGAACGAGTCGCCTATTTGGGTACACTGGTAGGATGTGGTGTTATGATAGTGCTGTTCGCTATCTGCACGTTCGTTTATGGGGGACTTGGTGAGTCTAGTCATTACCTAATATATTAATTTTTGAATGAACCAATCAGCGATGACGACGGTTCCTCCCACTGTCCCAAATGTCCCACCTCTCTTGGTCCTTGAACAATCAATTAAAATGCATGGGCCGAATTTAGTGCGGAGGCTGAAAAATCCGTAATAGGGCGTCTTTTCTTCCGGTCCAACGTGAGGTTGTCCCCCATTAGAGAGTGGGATTCTCGTCCAAGCTGGACGAGTTCCACCGGGAAAGGAAAAAGGGAAGGGTACTCGTAGCATGGCTGATCACAGCCCATCTTTGTCCACAATCTTCCGCATTTTATCCCATGCATGGACGCATTATTGCAAGGATGAATGATTTCTTACCTGGGTTATCCATGGGTACCAACTAGGTACAGGTAACGTCCCACGTGGGCAGAATTGTCGATAGCTGCTAGATAATGGGTAATTTCGGTACGTTTATACGTTTACTATGGGTGGTCTCAGAGGTGTATCAGCGCCATAAGCAGTATGTGAGCGGTTGTGAGCATGGCACAGAATGTGAATTTCACTGAAGAGAATTACGAGGAAAAAAGTTGAGTTCAGTTGGTTTTCCTGTAAAAATATGCCCGGCCAATCAGAATTTTGCAGATTTTTTTTGTTCCAGAGACTATATCACTTTTCTGAATGGGTAAAATTTTCTTGTTCGAATTTTTTTGTTGAAAGCTTCTGTGTCTGGTAATCCACAGGTTATCCTGTGGTGATTCAGATCTGTAATCCATTGTCTGATGATGACCTATAGCTGCACCTCATACCCAACTCCGATTCAGGTCTAAATCTCATGAAGCAACGACTAGCTGAAGAAAAGACGAGAGGTAGAGAAAGGGCATACAACAACCAAGGTTTTCAGTATTAATTGAACATGTTGTATGTATCGTATCATGTATGAATGTACTGCCTCGTGGAATAGCTGTTATTAACATATATTTATAAATAAATATATTATTGTCATGATAAGCTGTATATCACAGCAGGGGTAACTTATTCATGTATTGAAAAATTATAGAAAAAAGTGCTTGTATTTGAACTTGCGAAGAGTACTCCTTGGCGAAAACCCTCAATAAAAACTGTTCATCTTTTGGTGCAATCTCGTTGCTGTCATTTCGCCAGAGCTCAGCAGAATCGCAAGAAATGCGCGATTCTCGCATAGCTTCTTTAGTTGAGAATGGAGTGACGATGGATGGTATCCATATGATGTGCCATTAGTGGCCGCCATCGATGTCACCAAAACAAGGTGCTCAGCGACAAATTTCCAGCACTTTAGGTGAGAAACAACTATACCATTGAATGGTTTAACGCTCTTCATACTTATACAAGCAAAAAGAACAAAAAAAAAGGAAATGATCATGCCATATACTCGGTTGGGCAATAAGTACGTTCGTACGGTTTATTTTTCAGCCTTCATTATATTTCCACGAAGCCAACTAGTTGAACTTGGGTTTTTTTTTCTGAAAGTTGATATCCACGTACTTCTTCTTCACACCTAGAGCAATTTCTTGCGAAAAATCGTCTCATAACTCTATGAACTATCTATCCGTATAGAAATATGTAGGTGCATCCTTCATGCCAGATCGACCTCTCTGAAGCAGACATCCACTTCTGCGCTGTCCCTTCAACAGTAGTGGCTCCCACTTAGACGCTGTTAACATTCTTATCAGCTTGAGCTGCATTTGTTCTACTTTTATGGTGGCGCAGTTGGAGGTGTCGGAGATGGACGCTCTTGTTGAGTTGGAGGGTCACATTTCATGTGACAGGAAATGAGAAGTAGCGGGAATTGGAGAAATTGGTTATAATATTCCTGAAGAGCAAAGTAAGCTCTACGAGATGACCTATGATAGGCTTTCAGAGTTAGTTCAGATCTTCGTAAAAAAATGAGTTGAAAAAAACCGCACGAACTTAGTGCCCAACCCAATACAATAATTGGTTTCACCCTCAAACCTGTTGGACCTCTCTGCTTAACGATTCCTGTAGCTTCTGCATGCAAAACCCTTATAATAATTATAACAGTACTACTACTCTTACTCCGATACCATCTTAGAGACCGTTAATCAGTCTATCCTATGACTTGAAATGCATGACCCTGCCATAGCATCTTGTAAATGCCAATTTGTCGACTCATTTTAATTCCTTTCTTATATCTGAGATTGTTGTCGTTTGTTTTTGTTCTCGGGCCTTTTTTTAAACATTGTCCACTATTTTCAGTTACTTCGAGTATTGCTAGTTGCTAGCCCTGAGTTTAATAGCACGCCTTCAGGCGTGTCAGATGAATAAATAAATAGATACCCTTATAAATACCCATTACCATAACACGTCAGTTACCTTACCGGTCTTTTACTGTTTTAATGATTATTTTACCGTTGCTAGTTTCATTGATCTTACTCGTTCGTGCGTGTGTGTTTTTTTATTATCGTTTATGTGCGATGCACGTGCAATAAATGTTAAATGTTACCCTACCTTCAATTGATACCATCGCCAGAACTCTCCCCAGAATTCGCAGAACACCCTTCTTCTGAGTCTCTCAGCAATGTTCTCCCAGTCGAAGAAAGTTTGTCATGAGTGCATACTTCGGCGAAATCTCTCAGTATTCCCATAAAAGACTGGTAACAAAAATGCAGTGATTTTTTGCACTACATACACTCAAGTGCACCTGCCCACAAGTAGGTGGCCGGCAAAGGTTGACTTGTTACTTAATTGTAGGCTATTATTCCGTATTGACAGATGCTGCGAGAGTGGTTGAGATAACAATCAAGGTCGTGCACAACTCTCTCAGCATTCGTACACACACATATTATGGCGTATTACCATGGAGATTTCAGGCGATGTTGTTTGTCTCGGTGGAGCACTTTGTTGGTTCTGTGTGGCGTGTAGTTAGCCATACAAAAATCCCGTCTTATCCGGACAAAATCCCCTTTTTTACCTCGACTTCTCACTTTTCCAGCAATCTGTTAGTTTCTGAACTTCACTCCTTGTTGTACTCGCAGTGCTGTTATAGCTAATGTCTATTTCCACCAGTGTCCCAGCTGTCCAAGCCTTTTTTCTACCTGATGAAATACCCAATTTGCAGTGAATGGCACATATTCTTTTGAAAAATGGGTTGCAACGGTGAAAAAGTTAAATGTTAGTTTCGGCCAGTTTCACTGCGTCGTTCCCTGAGTGTCACGGATATCGCTAATGGATTTGGCGACTCGGCGATTTTCGTTGCGAATGTCTTCGACTCTTGCTTCCCGCGGCATCCTTTATTTCTACAGCTGCTGCCTAGTATAACTGAGCTACATATGCTGCGTAGTAATGTGACTACAAGATTTTTGCCGTGTCTTTCTGTTTTTTTTTGTTGTTTCCTATTATAGCTGGTTTGGCAATGAATATTTGGGCTGATTCATAAAATACTAACCAAGCAAACCCACGGTAGCTAGCCGACTGGTTCCCGATAGAGTCTGTAAAGGTAGGATGCATAAGAGATAGAAATTGGTTAGCTACCCGGGCTGGTATTCATGAAACGCCAGTTGCGTAAACTAGCCATGGCATGCATGATTGGATATACCGTAGACCACGTGATTTTAAGAAATGCAGAGCATAAAATAGGTTTTCTAGCAGATGAACGCATAATCAGTCAAAACCAGGCTCATAAACCAATTTTCATGGCCTGCTTCTCTTAGCTCGTACAGGATAACCAATAAAGCTATTCATCAGTGGCGGACGCAGAAAGTGGGCGAGAGGGGAGGCATGGGAAAGAAGTGGAGTCTCCGCCGCTTTAGGGAAAATAAAATTAATAAGAATATTAGTTATAATAATAAATAATAAATAAAAACTGTAGTAAGTATAATAACGAAAACAAACAATTAAAAACAAACTAATGCAACATCTTCATATGTATTGTAAAGTAATTTCGAAAATTTGGCGACCTAACCTCGGGATTCTCGCTGCGTCCGACACTGCTAACCATTATTGGTTCGCATAGTTATCGTTCCATGGATCTCAGCGCTGGTTTCTCTCGGTCATGTGTTCATGAACCCTCCTGGCCCCGGTTTCGCCCGGTGATGGGTTCATGATTCCCACCCCTGTTCACAGAAATTCTGATTGATTGTCTGTCTTACATATTCATTCATCTACAATACTTCCATTCTTCTATTCAATGTTCAATCATATGCCCTAAATAAAAGCAAATAAGCGGCAACACGAACATGTAAGAAAAACAACGCAAGTATTTTAGAACTACGCAAAAACTACCGCTATCTATGTTGGTCGGGTAGAATAAAGACGCGTAGATTCAAACTTTCGAAGGTTCTCCAAAAACTTATCCTTTCTGCTGAATTCCTGCGTTTCTTGCCAGTTCCATGAGATTATGTTCCTTCTTAGAAAGAATTGTTTCCTTTTTCTTGATTTGACTTGTTATTTGATGTTTCTCTTCCATTACATTATTTATTTGTTCATGAAGTTTTCCACAGAAAAAAAGCAGGTAACTAGTAACGATATACTGAAAGATGCAAAAAAAGGAACTTGAGGCTTGGAAAAATATGACTGACTAAAGAAAACATTTTATACGAGTGTCATTATATACGTACATATTATAAAATATCATTTCATCATCAGAAGCTAGTGTCTGTCTTTATGAACCTTTGTTCGGTTCATTTTCTTCCATTACAGTGTAAGATGTATGTATACACTATATGTAGAAGTGGTCAGCGAAATGTGGAAGTCCTCTCCTGGATAATAAAGGAAGTTCTCCAAACTATTAGAAAACTCCCGTTTCAGTAGAATTATTAATTGGTCTTCTCGGCTGGATTTGGGTTGGTTCAGGTATTACTGTACTAGAATGCGCATCATAAGCATACGAGCATCCCAAAGGGAGCGGTTTCTGCTTTCTCGCGCATTCTTGCCAAAATCCATTGCGTTCACCATTAAACTTGGCGGGCCCGAAGGTCCTACTTCACTATATTTCTGGTTGGAAAATGGAAAAAAATTAAGTGTAACCCGTGTTTGGCCACCATCTTGCAGTGTATCATAATTATACGGGTACCCTCAGCAAAGAATGAATAAAACCATCTGCATAACCGAAATTTCCCATCTCAGTTTTGCCATAGTTTGGCACTGGCGAGTGTCCCTAAATTAAACCTTCAATATAAAGAGGATCAGAGCCTTCTGAAGCAGAACAGGCGCAGATAAGTGCTCCTCACTATGCACGCCTCTGTAGCGGCAGGATCGCCAACTGAGATGCACGGAAATCAAGTGCCTTTGTTGCCGTCGTGCAAGAAGAAAAGACGGAAGAAGTTTAGAAAATGAATCCCACGGATGATTTAGGCAATTCCTTGTATTTCATCATTTCCTCTCCAGTATTGACAGTTTCCAAATCGTCTGCAGATGAGAATCTCTTCCGCTCACGATTTTATGTTAAGCAGATTAGTGGGAATATGTCAGCGTGAATATAAATGTCCCGCTTAATCCGTTGACGCACAAAACAGAAAAAAATAACATCAACGTGTACGCTGAACTTCCCAAAGAATATAGCCCAGTCTCGAGAATGAGTAGGTTCGCCTCAACAGGGTTCCATTGTTTTCCGTATTTTCAGGTTTTTTTAACAGTTACCCCTAAATTGAGTAAAGAATATTGGTGAAGAGTGTAGACCCCGCTATCTAACACTTTCGCAGGAAGCCACTGGAAGCAAGGGTAAACAGGGCGGATTCTGTTCATGTCAAATTATACAGAACTACTCAAAAACTTTAATGTTCCGAGAATTTTATAGGTGGGTTCTTAGCTAGTTCCGCAGAGTTCTTCTCGCCATTTTACTCCTCTGTTGTCCTTCTGGCTGCAGCTCTAGTCTTGTGATAGAGTGCGCTGTGTCGCCATAGTCGGCCGCATTGATAATGATACGAATCGATTTTGAGCGGAGCATTGCTGGCGCACGCGGCGTCAATAATCGATAATAAGGATAAAAAGGATAAAGTGGTCGGCGTTAATCAATCCCGTCACGAGGGATGCGCCACGCATTCGACTTCATCTGAGCATCGTAGAGGCGTTGAATGCGTATGTGCCCTGTACAATGACTTGCGGGGGGCACCCGATGTACCAAGTCAGTGCTTCATCCTCCCAGACTCCTCTGGTACCAATTTACCGACCCCGGAGGGATGGAAGGCTTGGTTGACCTCGGGCGGGATCGAACCATCGATCGTGTGCGTGCGCAGCGAGCCTCTTACCACTGCGCCACACGCGCCCTCAATAATCGATACGTGCAAAAATCGATGTGGTGTGATTGGCGCCGTTGAGGAGACTATATTCCATGTAGGGTACAGCTGGAGCCTTCGAATAATAACATTTGCTCTACAAACTAGTGTATCCTTGTGCAGCTTTAATCGCCTGGCTATTGGCTTACCGTCTTAATCCGTGCTTAATTACCCAGAAAACATTTTGATTAGTTTTTTTTTGGTTTTGAACTGTATGTCACATTGATTATACTTTGACTGGGTCTCATATTACTTGCGCATTTCTTGTACGTTTGTTTTTCTTTAGATGTTTACTCACATTTTTGACGATGGAACAGATGGTACCACTGACAAAAATATCACTGCTGACTCCGCGCAGGCGCGTGCTTTGACAAATCGTGCACATTTTAAAAACTAGTTTCCGGGCGTCTCTCTTCCATTCCGTGCAGTGTCTGCCCTTGCTGCTCGCGGTCGGCGACCACACGATGCGTCATCTCCACAGCCTGAGTTGGCACGCCATTTACGACCGCGAAAATGCGTTCTTCAATGTCCTTTCTCTGTCTGCTGAACGACTTGCATTACGGAAACTAGCCGAGACACCAGCTGATATCCATTACAACTACTGGGTAATTTCTTCTGAGAAGCGCTTCGCGGCCAAACTTACCTTGCGATAGTGCATCGAGTGTCTTCCCAATGGTATAAAGGAATCCGGTGTAGTTTTGGACATCTATTAATTCCATTTCTAAAGTGGCTTCTCCCCTATAGAAGGTTCAATCTCATAGATTCGTGGAGGATTGCCTTCTTGAGTATTTTCTTTCGGAAGTGTTCAAAAAAAACTGAAAATAAAGAGAAATCATTTGCGCTCAAAAGTCATCGTCTATATTAACATTTATTTCTAGGCAATTTGTGAAATCCAGCAATCCTTACCAGATTACCAGATTTTTACCGAATGCTGATATTGGTAATCTCAGAAAATGCTGTTGAATGATGTAGTTAGTATTATATGACGCTGCTATAGTGTTGTTAAACTTTTGTTACTGTTGCATGTTTCAATCATTCATCCCATTCATTCATTCATTCATTTATTGATTCATTGATTCATTCATTCAATCATTCATCCCATTCATTCACTCATTCATTGAATTAATTAATTAATTAATTAATTAATCAGTTAAACAATTCATCCATTCATTCATGCTCTAGCTTCCTCATGTCACAGGTGCTTTAATGGGAGAATTCCATCTAATCTAAATTTCTTAGATTTTACCGGGATTTGAATGCAAATTGGTTATGCTCTTCGTGGCAATGTTCTGACAAAATTTTCTGTTCCATCATATTTTCGGTTACTTTTCTCTCCACATATTCTACTTTTATGGAAGGTGTTTCCGTTCTTGATTGCCAAAAAAAGTGTTATAGTTACGTATCTTGGGGAATATTAATACACTTGCTGTGCGCTCATACCACTTGGTTTTTTTTTTCTTAGTACTCCTCCGCTTCCTTTTTATCACTTTTGTTCAAGCGTTCATTTTCTGATTTCATTTTCTAGGTCCGTTTGATAGCATGCTTGCCAAGAGAAAAGGTACCCTATCTGCGAAACTAAGTTTGGAAAATGCACGTAATTAATTCAGTCTGAAATGCACAACAGACCTCTACTGCATATGCAATTACCCTTGGAAGCAATCCTGATTGACTTTTGGCCTTGTGACTTCTTAAAAATGCAGCATCTAATCGCGAACAAAAGCTTTACTTTTTGGCGCACTAGGTTTATCCTAGTGCTTTTGAGCCGCTGCTATGGCGCATCTAGAAAACTACGCGACAAACTCGCTCTCAAGTCACTGCGCCCTTTGGAGTCCTCTGGAGATGAGGATCAAATACTTCGAAAACTAAATAAAGCATAATTTTTCAGCGATATGGACTCTATACTTTGCGAAGCCCGACCATGTTGTTAGTGGATATATTTATTTATTACTTCGCCTGATCTATCGACGTGACCGTCGTCTTCGGAGGCCTAAAAGTGGCTCACAGTTTTTTATCTGTGTTCTAGACCTCCAAACATCTCCTTCCACTCTGCTACTTTCAACCTATTCCCCAGCTTACTACCCCGAAAACTCTCAGGACGAAAGATGGACCCACCCTATGTCCACCACTTTTTGCGGAAAGGCCACACCAGTTGTGAAGAAAGAACATGGAGATTATGGAGGACATAATTTTTCTGTTGTGGGAAAAGTTTGCGGTGAGAACTCCTCCAGTGTCATAGACCATCTATTTAAGGCAAAAGCTCCCCTCATGCAGGAGATGAGTACAACTGCATCTCCACATTCATGAAGACAAGTTTTTACGAATATTTTATGGCATTAAATAGTGCGTCGATGATCGACAATAGTAGTAGCGCGTAGGGATTTCCTCATGGTTCTCGAAGAAGTGCTCAGAAAAAGAGAATTGTGGAGAAGGACGCGGTTGAGGTCCACGGTGCTTAAGTGGATGAATTAGCTAATCACAGAGCTCAGCATCACCGCTCTCTCTGGGAACAGCGCTCCACACTCAAGAATCTGCTTAAGGAAGATGTATTTCTTCTCATGATTGTCCATGCAAATTTTGCTATTCCGGGAACGAACGTTTTCTACTTAGCCGCGGTTTTTTATTACATGGTGCTTTGCATTTGCGGATATATGTAGCACAGCAGCAATTTCCAATTTGATGGAAGTTTCGGGCTATTCAGAAAAAAAAACTACAGCTCTGAAACTTATGCTCTAAAATTACTAGTAGAATAGAAATTAGAAGAGGTATTAAAGGGTACATACATTAAAAGTAATAGGTCTGAAAAAGCTTTGGAATCAAGAGATGCCTGTGCAGCTAATGGTACTGCGTGCAATATTTCTTATTTTACGTTATAAGTGCAATGTATACTATGTGACCGCAATCTAGTCGAGTGCATCTGCATGATGAAGGATGGGCACAATCGCAGCCCACGATGCATATGCCGCGTTGACCGATCTTCATGAAGAAAAACGTCCAGAAATAGATAGGGCAGATCTGGAGCGCGACTAATGTATAGCTCTTATAAATCTTTGATCAGTAACTGTATTCCTTATCCGTTCAGCCACGTTAATTTCTAATTATGACATTATGTGAGAGCTAGTTATCTTATCCCTTTTCCGGCTGGAATCCGAATCTATGCTTGCGGTTTTTCCAGCAGTTTCATTATAACTTCTGGGAGTTCGATAGTTCAAATCGCAGCATCAAACATGCTTGAACTGATCTACAGACAGATGAAAAAATTAATAGATTGTCGCGGATTGTGGGATCAGTCGGCCCGCATTACCGCCCAATGCTAGGAGTACTAGACACGTGAGGTGGAAAAACAAACTGTTTACATACGAAATTACCTTCGGTAGAGCCAGTGATTAGATTGGGCTAACACGAGATTGGCAAGATTTTATTAACTGTAATGACGATTCAAACTTTTGTGACTGCACGAAAAGCAGATGGATGAGAGCAACAATAATTAGGACAAACGGTGTGTATTAAAGAGATGAGAGCTGCGTTAAGCCCGGTGTGTTGGCACCACGAAACAGACAAGGCCGATAGGTCATGGTGAGGTAGTATGTAGTAGGCTAGATGGTAGTTATGTAGTAAAAGGGAAAATAGTACAGCAAGGTCAATAAAGAAGACTGCCGCCACAAGCCGAGGACGGTCGCGGACAACTGAGCCGTCCAGAGGCCCAAAGTATCGGTAATATTAGGTTGGTGCAAAAATAATGCGCGTTTTCATGCCCTTGATTCCGAACCTCATAACTCCTTTCAAGAGCAATCTTTTTCAATAGGCTTAAAACTATTGTAATTCGCAAATCTTTAGCAATAAGATAGACGTTCTCCGACTACCGTGCATTTCTGAAAGGACCTTCTAGAATCAACAAACTTCCGGAGGGCAGTTTTGGTATCACTTTAGTCCTTGAGAAAATTCTCCCGGAAGAAGTAGTCCAGGTTCTCGGGGAAGCGGTTGTCGGTGAGCGAGAAGCTTGCTGATTATGATATAGGAGTCCGAGCTTCCTAGCTCAGTTGCTCGAACCTGTGAAGAATCTGTTGTACAGGGTGTGCCTGGACGGTACCGTGTAGGAGTGAAGAATCCATTTTATTGAGCAACGCTGGGGTCACGCCGTTAAGTTTCTAATTTATTTCATTTACGTCTTGAAACCACTTACCAGATTAGGAAGAATGAATGAGCTGCAGTGAGCAATTTTTGCAGAAGATCACCAAAAAGTCGCCGTGACCTTATTTTGGTGTTGCTTCGGTTTCTGGGAGTATTTCGGTGCATGTTCCTCGTCCAACTGTTGAGCAAGGCACCTCATTTTGTCAAAGAGGGTCTATACTCCATACTTAATCACTAAGCGACCGACTGTTTGGTCGCAATTTTTTCACTACAAAGGTGCGAAGCACACCTCTCAACGAGGATCAATGTGGTACTCATTCAGTATGCGCGACGTCAACTCGTCGAGCTTTTTCATCCTTACATTTCTACTGAAGGGAGGGAGGGTCTGACAACAATCACCGGCAATGTTCTGCGAAACCAAATATGTTGTTTTGGATGGGTGCTGTTTGTTAATTGTCATCCGTTGGGGGTCGCAAACTCCAGGAAGACTTATGCGACATTCCTTACTTTCGAAGCAAGGCACACCAAGCCGAAAAATCCGGGAGCAGCTCGGCGGAATGCATTCGCTCACACTCCCTTCTCCAAAACTATGGTGGTAATCTGAGCGATTCCTGCTGCGATGCCGTCGAGTATCAGCCCGCTGAAATGGGTTTGGCAAAAAACTTGTTTTGGCGCCTTTCATTCCACAACTAAAAATTCGCCAAAAACATGAACTTTGCCCAAAATGCATGAGATATTTGAAAAGGCCATGAAATTTGCTACAAAACAGTGTGCAACTTCTCATACTGATGATAAGAAACACCGGAGGTTTTCTGCACCGAAGGTGAAGCAGCGAAAAACGCGCATTATTTTTGCACCAACCTAATAGATGAGGTGGATGAGGTCAAATGAAGATCACACCCGCCTTTGGCGCAAGCATGAATACGATGCAACGGGCTTCCTTTGAACAGGAGTGATCTCTTTGCGACATAAATAAATAAACTAATATGTAAGTTAGTAAGTGAACAGTTTGCACGGTATTTTTTTGGCGCACTCAGCAAGGTACTAATCGATAGCGGTCGCGCAGCGCACAAGAGATTCTTAATCAATATCCTATTTTTTCCGGTTCAATGAGTTGTCCTTCTGTCTCTGTTTACCTTTTTACATTAGGTATCTTCTGAGTTTAGAATACTCTTTCTTACCGTATGTGGAGCACAACAGCAAGTTCGCAAGAAATCTCCGCAGCACCACAGAATACATCATGACTAACGCCTAAATGATTACGTAGCTCGCGTAAACGCCATGCTCACAAAGTTATGGCGAGGCGATTCCTATGCTTTTCTTGACACTGTCATCAATGTAATGTTGTCCATCGACGCTTTTCTGCATTCTAAATGCCAGAGATCTCCTCCAAAGATGGCTTGACATCTATTGTCATCGATCGATGAAGAGTATTATGTTTATCGATGGCTCATATGTTTCGTGGGAGTTCCTGTGTGCTGGTTTCCTAACAAGATGTCATACAGTCTTCCGTTTCTTCCAACTAGTTGCCACTCAATGATTGTTTCTGTTCTCTTTTTTTTATTGGAATTCGCAAGTCAAATTCGAAATAGCCTTAACGCGGACAGGTTCTACATAAGTGCTTTGAAAACCCTCGAAGTAGTAAAACAGGCAAATTGCAGCGAAACACGAACAGACAAATTGCGCCAGGTTATTTTTAGAAAAGGACGATTTGCATACCATTGTTGGAGATTAAGTAAATTAAGCGATTGGCGACTGTGCGGTTCATCCATGATTTCCTTTCCTGTTGTTGATAGATGATTAATAGGTGATTAATAGATGATTTCCACTTTCTTATTCAACTTTTCTGAAGCCTTTGAGGTTTTGGGATTCTATAAGCTCGTAAGTTTGAGCACATAATTTTCGCATAATTCTTGCTACCTAGGTTAATTTTAATCTTTTTCACCTGATCCTTTTAAAGTAAGCACAAATGCTATACTATCACTCCAAAATCATTGGCTTAATTGCAAAGGACTAGAACATCCTAAACTGGAGACGGACAGAAGAAAGACCAATTTCAAGAAATTTTGATGACACACTGAACAGGGCGCGATTTTCCTTGACATATGCAGCAGGTGCATTCTAAAATAGCAGAAAATGACGTTCAGTTTTTGTACTCCCGTTTCATTGTTATTTTTCTCTCTTTGATTTCCTTAGAAGGAGAACAGGTTTATATTCGCTGCATAAAACTGTCGAACACTTTGTGCAGCGCCCGTCAAATACTTCCCTCGCTCAGCACACTGAGTAAAAAAGGTTGATACCTGCATTACAGTAATTTCATGGAGAGCTAGTATTTGTCGTGATTCTTCGACTGTCTATGTAGCTACGCTTCTGGTTAGTTTTTGCTTTCTAGTTTTTGTGGCCTTTTTGACCAACTAAAATTTATAGTGACACCCTATGAATTTTGGCGGCCTCGGCGCCTTACATTCATAAAGGCGCTATTTTAGTAATCATGTTTAGATTAGGAATTGTCAAAAGACTATACAGTAATGATAGATCCTATGTTGAGCTGATTGTATGTGGGCTTGAATTTTTGTAGAGTTTCAAACACCAGAAAGGTTTTCCAGAATCACCCGAGAAATCAGATGTAAAATGTAAGACAAGGTGTCAGCCGATACAGTGCAGTAGTTTAATTCAACAATATTCAAATGCCAGTGGAGACTTGCAGGGGATGGGGGCAAACGACAGGTAGAAAACAAAAAAATAGAGCTTGGAAAGCTAGAATTTCAGAAAATGATTTTTCAGTAGGGATTATCGTCGCCTCCAGAAATTTGGTTGTTGTGCGCGCTGTGGGCAGGATTTAAACCAGTGATTTAGTCAACAAGAAATCACATTGTTTACTCTCTTTGGCGTGATCCTGGCTTGGTAGTTATGATAAAAAGAGAAATCCTGGAGCTTTGTCTACTCTTAACACCTAAACTGTGAATGATTATTGTACGAAGATGATCCTGAAGTCTTACACCGAATTTTACAGTTTTCTTTTAGCTCATAAAATCATTATGCATTGATGGAACTAAGTCTGGGGCAATTTCTATGGCTGGGAAGAACTAGAACATTCCACCATATTTCATTGTCAAAGAATTTCAATTCAAGTCCAATAAATTCTAGATATAGAAATAATTGTTGGTGCGACACTTTCGGATCGGCCTATTATTTGTTAGAACACAATAACGAGAAGTTTCGAGAAAAAAATGTGAAAAATCTATTCCTTTCAGGGGATATGATTATATTACAAAAATAGCTTACTCCAACTCTGACTTTGAGATCCACGTAGTTCAGATTTTATCCACAAATTTTCTGAGTTTCTCTGGATTTTCTACGTTTTCCCGACATGACGGATGCTTGGACACAAATCACTTCTTTATGCGTTCGACGAGTCGTCATGTCGGATCCAATGAAACCATGTCATGATCCAATAATTGCTGTTAGGCCACACCCCATTGGATCGCGCTCGTCGGAGCGTGAATCAGCATGTTTTGATTTGCAGACATATGGCGCTTTTCAGTTCAGCTTTGCTCGACTGTCAGACAGCATTGGTATTCCTTCCCTGGTCTCGTTTCTCTCTACTCGGGGTCTAATTACTCTTTCCATGATATAAGTTGGTTGGGCCTATTGGCTGAACTTGCAAAACTAACCAATTTGGTTGTGTTACTGCATAAAAGTAGAATTGGGAGAAGTTTTGTTATCGGTTTAAACACACTTCGAGCAATTTTCTGCTCCAATACAGAAATACCGCTTTGTAGACCTCCCTATGTATTGCAAAAAATTCTATGTGGCTTTCCCCCGTGATGTTGAAATTCCATCAGTGGGCGGAGCGTTTTTGTTTATACGCTTGTGAAGGGGTGCGATGCTCTTAGGCTGTGCATACAACTCTATTGTTATGCAGTACGGTCAGTCGAGCAGTGCAAATATCCGTCTAATTATTCGTATAGAATCAATGAGCCTTGAGCAGATTCGAAACGCAGAGTCTCAAGGCCACAGCGAGTCAATTTCCCCATTATTTTCCGCGTCATTATTTTCTGACCATAATTTTGCCGATTTTCCGTCTTCCTGCTTCATTTTCACGTACTAGTAATATAGGGTAATTTCATACCTACTTAGAATTTTCGTAGGCGTTGTCGGATTCAGAACACGTCTATTTCTTTGTTAGTTTGGACCGAACCCCATCGAATAAGTTCAAATAAGTTTCAACTATGTCAAATGTTTATACAAATACGACGCTATTTGAAGCGCGGTTTGATATTGTCCTGAAGAGCCAAAATTGGAAACAGGTGGAAGATCCACAACGGAGCTTTTTACAGCTACGTTATATGCACTTTTCATCATCGTGTATGCAATGCTCGCCTCTGGCTTTGCCCTTCCGAAGCGTTTCCCTGCAAGAAATCGGTGGGATTTCACCCTTCCATCTATGTTCTTCCCTTGAATCGGGTAATTTTATTGGAATTCAACCATGAACGAGAATCGCAAGGGGCTCACTCTTACTAAAGAGTTCAGTACATAAACACTGCAACACTACAAAATCTGGATTGATCCATCCCCACATAAATTTGCTTTAGTCTATTGTCCCCCATTGTAAAACTCTCATTGAGGACACCTACCCGTTTGAAAAGTCAACAGTCCCACCTTATCATACGTCTGCCTCCAGTTTATCAGTTAACTTGAAGCGGTAAACAATGGTCAGGTAAACTTGTTCTGTTGACCACAGCGTTCTTACTGGACATCGATTTTCCTCTCAAGCTCCTCTTTGCTATTAAATTTCCCCACTTTTCCACTTGCAACCCTCCTGGGAACTCTCAGATAACTCATTTTGCATAGCTGGCATCTTCAGGAAGTACTGGCTCTGAAAAACGCATGAAGCAGTTATGGGAAGGGTTCCTCACACATTTTCTATTTCTTTTTTTCACATCTTAGTATCCTGTCCTTTTCCATATAAAACTTGTGAAATCCTGAGCTTTTTAATTCGTCCAGTTTTTGACGAAACGGTTCCTTATAGTTCCTCTGTACTTACCCGCCTCCTCAACAAACTAATAACCTCAGTTATTATGCGAGTGCCATGTGTCCTCACCCTCCCCACCTCCCCCCCTCAGAACGGTAATATCCCTGCCTGATTTGTGCTCCATACTTGCGCTCTGGTTTCTGGCTTCTCTATTTTGATTAAATTCAAATTTGGTTCCAAAATTCGAATATTCTGGATTCCAATTGCCTATTGCCAATTGCGTAAAAGAGTAAGGTATTGAACATTGCACAATCTATTAAGTGCCTTGAAACTAAATAGCTCAATTCCAAGATATTTGTGCATAGAAACAAGCATTTATAAATTAGCTAACATGGAGTTGACGAAATGGGTTGAACGAGGAACTCACTGAAATCACAAGAGAATAGCTGCAATGTTATGAGTTCCCCTTCTCCCTCCCCCACCCTCTCCCCTTTAGAGTAAGGGAAGTTTTTCTCGATTTCAAGAGGGTCAATTCTGCACTTGGCGACAAGTTTACGTTCGTCCGGGGCATGTCGCCAGCGCACTCACTCACGCTTCATTTGCAGGCACGCAACATTCCCCCGGGGATCCAGATGTATTCCTCACAGAACCGCTGTCGCTTGGACATTTTTCTTCCGTCCTCCTACATGACATTTCTTTGAGCGTTGCAGTTATTGCTTGCCCTTGCAATATGTGTATAGGGAAAACCCAGGGAAAACGGCAGTGAATTCGATTAAAAGGCGCTGACGATGTTAGCCGAAACCTTTCTCGGAGACACTAACAGCGCCAGCGGCGGAGCCGCTGCTTCCAGCACCGAGCACCGCTATCGATCCACTGCTTCCAATTTCCTTTAGCACTAAAGGTCTTTTTTCCCGATTTCTGGTTTCTTTGCACTCTCTCGCCACTGGTCACAGTCTCATCACCGCCTGGAGGGGTTTCTGTGGCGGCTCCGATTTTGCAGCTCAAACTGAAGCCGCCGGCTTTTCAAGCCTAACAATGCGGGCGCTCGTCTTCCTTTGCTTGGCGAAGTTGGCGAAAACACAAACATTTTTGTTCGATCCTTTTTCCACCTATGAATAACTGGACCACTTTGTTTTTCTGCCCATTCCAATTAAGGAGCGCTGCTAGATTTTCCCAGCTTTCTGTTTGTTCAGTTATTTGCACACCTAGTGCGCGAATCCCAGGCATAGTACTCGGATTTGCACAGTTGTCTACGGATCATGATGAATATGTTAGGAGCAGTGTATGGTTTTTTTCAACAGGTTTCCAAAAATTGCTCGAAGATATGTCGTAATTGACGAGACAGGTCACATGCATTCACTCACTCACTCATTCATTCATTTATTCCATTCCTTTTCATTCCATTCATTCATTTAATCAATCATTCATTCCATTTATTTATTTATTTATTTATTCCTGCTACACCACCTTCCTCAAATTATTGCTAGTTTCACAGTATTTGATAGTGAAATCATACAATTTATTGCATCCCAGTACCTTCAATGAAAACGTATCTAGAGGAAGGAAAAAAGATAGAAAACAAAGCAAACAAACAGAACACAATTCTTCCATGTGGATGAAATGTGTTCCGCAAAATAAAAAAAAAACGTTTACATAATTTCGCGGACCCACTCATCTTGGGAGATCGCCTTGCCAACCAAGATTATTTCGTATAGTATATCACCCGAATAGTACCTTCAAAGGAAATTACCCTCGAAAGTGCACTTGCTTTGATTCGTAATTTCTTGGCAAGAATAGCTATCGCCGACATAATAAATCATTGAGAAAGATCTTTTGTCCGCTCTTCTCCATTTTTTACCTTCCTTATCTGGTTACATTCGTCACGCCGCCGTTAATCTCGTTCGGGCTTCCACTGGCTACACCGGAAAAAGCCGCTCTTGTAAGCCTCTCAGCCATCTTTGGCAATTCGCCAGGTATTTCAGCTCACTTTGATTAGTGTGTAACGAACCATCATTTTCAATGAGTATAAACGGGATACAAACTGCAAGCTTCCACTCTGGGTCTGCTGTGTTCTGCTGATTGGAGGCGAGCATATTACAGTTGTTCATGAATAAGAGGGCAATTCGCTGTACTCTGTGAAGACGACTCGATGAGGGGGACCTTGTGCAATTATTGCGTAATTTTCTCATCTCTTCTCTAGAATTCTGGAAAATATGTTCAAGTACGAAAACGTCAGCTAACGTTATGGTGCCATCTACAGAAGTTAGGGCCACATTCCGAAAATTTCTTTATCACAGAAATTGGTTTTGTATCCATTTTGTATCCCCAAATGTTCATCTTAGTGATAATGTGTAAAAACACATATTTTGTGAACTTATGACATAAAGTCGCGTAGCAAAAAATTTTTGCAACATTGTAGTGAATTTCGGTAAATTAAATGAAACAGTGAAGAAATTATCCAGGAAAGCCAGGAAAAATCTCCAGATACCGCCGCAGTTGAAGGAATTTGAGCTGAAATCAGAATCACTGGTTCATCCCACATACATAACCATGCATAACCGTACATTTCCTTTAAAATGTCGCATGTGAGTCAAACCCACATTGACCCAGAAGTTTTCTCTCTTCCTCCTCCACTTACATAGATAGACAACACCTTCAAAAATGGAATTTTTGAATTCTAATCGAAAATGAGCTGTGCACGGGGAAATGGTTGAGAGATCTTTATTTTTGAAAGTACTTCTCCTAATATTTACCGACTAAGATCTCATTTATATAACTAGGTTCGGCTCTCTGAAAGTTAGAGTTTCTACGGCTAGAACCCAAATAAGATCTAAATTCTTCCCTCAAAGAACGGCTGCCGCTTTGAATTCATTACTTAGAAGCAATGTTTTGGAGATCACGCCTAGTCATTTCAGAAGAATAGTTGCCCGCATCTCTGACCTAGGAACTACATATCTAGTGTCCTTTTCATGTTTAATTTCATTTTTTATGCTGTTTTCCAAATTATATTTTCTATTTTATAAAAGTAGCTGTTGGTTGCTCACGATTTATTGACCACTGATCTCTCTTTATTGCGTTATGTTAGTTGTATTACGTGTATATTATTATGCACGTCTCAATAAAGATAAAGACAAAGATTTACTTTCATCAGCCAACGTTAATAAATTACTAAATCCAGGAACACTGTTAATTATGAACGGCCATATTCTATATGTACGTCAGCCGAAATTTGACGTTGACAAATTGAAAATATCGTATTAAACAATTGAATTAAACATTATAATGAATGGTATACTTTTAAGTAAAAGCGTAAATCGAAATTAACGGAGCCCATTGAGAGGTACGTTTCCCCGTAGTCATGCATTGTTAATGCGCACTACTGGTGTGCATTTAACGACGAAGCACGTTTAATTGAAAACGCTGGATTGCGTATTGAGCGCGTCAGATGCACATGCCTCAAGTGTCACGACGCATTTGCCTGCACCCACATCAACACAAAGGTCACCGTATGGTGACGAGTAGAGCTTCGGTTGTCGGGGGGGGGGATTTCCGTCACACAATCCTAGATTTTGTCAATTTTCTGAGGATTATTGGGCTACATTATTGCTGAAATCATCAATGAAGCCATTTTTAGGATTGTTTCAGAACATTCTATGTGAAACGTTCATAGAGGTTGGATAGTTGTGTAGCTAGCTGTGTAGCGGACGCAGAGTGGTATTAGGTCGGCCCCTTTCCCGAGAATGAGTCGCCGAATTTTTGGAATTAGTTTATGTGTAGAGTAGCAGTGGCGGATGCAGGAAGTGGGCGAGAGGGGAGGGGGGCGTGAGGAAAAAATGGGGTCTCCGCCGCTTTAAGGACCCGGATGGAAGATAAAATTAATAAAAACATTAATCATAACAGTAAATAATAAATAAAATTATATTAAGAATAATTATAAAAATAAACAATATCGAAAATAAACTGATACATGATTTTTATTCGCATTGTAAAGTGATTTCGAAGATTTGGCGACGCATTCTCGGGGAGGGGGGGACCTTGCGTCCGCTACTGTAGAGTAGATAAAAATATTGCATGAACCTATTCTTGATTGTCTATTCACTATAATTAAAATATTTATTGTCAATTGTTCAATGTTAAAACTAATATTTTGAGTAATTCTATCATTCCATTTGAGTCCCCGGAGTGGTGGAGTTCCACTTTTTCCCACGTCCCACTCCTCACCCCCTCTAGCTATCAACTCCTGCGGCCGGCGTTCTTGTGTACTGAATTTGTCTCAACGTTCCGCTGTGGTTTTGACTGGGAAAAGTCGATCTTGACTCTGAAAA
Source organism: Ancylostoma caninum (assembly GCA_037903475.1). Taxonomy (NCBI): domain Eukaryota; kingdom Metazoa; phylum Nematoda; class Chromadorea; order Rhabditida; family Ancylostomatidae; genus Ancylostoma; species Ancylostoma caninum. Next base: position 2,313,064 of record JBAJFG010000140.1, on the reverse strand, counting down.
TCTACAGGTAGCGTAAGACATCTCCAACAATCCATCTCCAACAATTAATATTACATGTACATACATAGTTATGATTAAAACTACAATATTTAAATTTGTAATGCAACATCGCTTACGTAGTGGTCATAATGATCACACATAGTTAAATAGCTATGTAACCGCTATAGAAATGGCAATAATAATAAAAACAGCCACATACTTGTCACATACGTAGTATTGTTGGAAACAATTTCAAATAACTTATTTCCTCTAAATTAAAATTTTCAAGCCTACGTACGCATATTCCTGAATATTCGGGCTGGCAAAAAGGCGAGGAATTATCACTTTTCTCCCTTTTTCTCCTTGCAATGAAAATTTTCCAGTTTCGCTGAGGATTTAAAGGCCAATAAAGGAGTTCCATACTGCTTAATTCGCGCTTGAAATCCGTACTGGTGTGCAATGTGCTCTGGGTAGTACAGAGACTGTAAAAAAAGACATCGTGTAGGACTACGATTTCGGATTTCACAAATTGAGAGAAGTGTGGAATGTCGGGAATTTGGGAAGGTAAGGAAAGGAACTACTACTTCATGTTACTCAGGTACTACTAAACCTTCAGAAGTTTAAAGGAAAGAAGCTCCCAAAACGCCGAGCTACCTAGAAAGGTTTTTTTTGGAACTCCTCGATTCTGAAATCTACTCATCCCTGCCCGCAAGGTATATATGTAATTATATGGCGCGAGCACTAGCTGCTAAAGTTGAGACAGCCAAAGTCTACTGAGTATTCTTACGTAAATTCTTCAATTCAGGCATCGTTTGAACTTTTATACTTTTGTGCGTTTACGTTTTATATTATGTCTCCATTTTTTATTCTTGTAGTTCTTAAGGAAGCCTACAAGGTCACGTCAAAATAGCAGGAAAGAAAATGATTAGCTTACCTCGTGAGGTATTCTTGATTCTGCAAACACGCTTGTTATTTTTATCGCTATCACTATGTATATCTGTTCTGTCACTGTGCTGCGGATATCTCATTAGATAGAAGCTTGTTGGAAGCTTCCTCATTTCTTCTAATCCTATTTATGTGAGAGAAAAATAGGAAAGTTCTTCCTTTCAGACGTTCTGACAGACGTTTTGTTGCAGTTATTGTTGTTCTCACGCCTTTTTTCTGAATTGTGTTCGCAGGTCAGAGATTTGTGCTGTATCTCTCATTTTATACATAGGCATTTCTCTCAAGGATTGCCTATAATTTTGTTCACTGACTACTATAGCAGTGGAATATATGTGCTCCAGAAAATCCACAACAATCAGGATTTGATGAAGAACTCGTTCTGGGAGTTTGTTTACTCCCGTTATCGTTGTTGTCTTGGATCTGGCATTAGCTAGCATTCAGATCGCTGCCAAGATGATGTCAACCGTAGTGGTTCTTATGCCGAATAGGTGAACTTCAGCTGTGTACAAACGTATGCATGTTGTACAACTGATACTCATACATAGCTGTCATTATTATAGGTGTAAAATATGTATCATTGTCTACACTGTTGTTTATATTTTGTTTTTATTAATATAATCGTCAATATTTGGACAGCCGAACAACATAGCAGTTTGTTGTATTTCTCTTACATTCTCCCTTTCTCACCTCTTCAAAGTCTACATAAGGAGATTCTTGCCATTTTGGAGGAAATCCTCGGGACCTCTAACTTTTGCCGCTCGATTTTTTGCATTTTTCTCGCTATGCATTCTTTTGCAGCCAGTTTTTCTTTCAATTTTTCTACTACTATATTCAAGTACGTTTTTGTAAGTGAATGCATTTCCTTTTCTGCAAAACTTATGAGCTACGTGCAACATAGCATGCAATCGCCAAAAAAAGCTCCATTGCTCAGCAGGACTCAATTCCCTACAATTCCCTTCATCTTTCTTCTTTAGAGACTCTCTTTAAAGAGTCCCTTGTACCCATTGCACGTTAAACCGAATAAAACTCGAATAATTTTGTTACTTCAACTACCGATCCATGAAACAACTTCAACATCCAGGTGTTCGGGATTGAGAAAGCTCTGAAGCCTTTCTTCTCTTCCGTACAGCACTATATTGGCCTCCGATGTTGTAACATTCAAATTTTCCATTTATTCGAAGTATTCGATCTTCGAAATCAAAAATATTCGACTTCGAATAGAAGGGATATTCGGATGTTCCACCGTTAGAGACCAATTTAGTGCTGAATGATGGAAAGAAGAGCTTTGCGGCTTTCTCACTCTCTAAGATCTGGAAATTTAAATTGTTTCATGTGTTGGTAATTAAAGTCACAAAATTTTTCGATTTTTATTCGGTCCAATGTATAGTACCCATGGACCTTCTTTTCTTCCTTCTCAGGCCACACAATTATCAACATCGTGCTAAGATGCCGTACGTTTCCCACCGCCATTCATCAGTACGGCGGTAGTTATGTGTCACCAATGCCGTGGCCATGTCGAGGTCATATGAATGATTCAGATGCGCTAAACGTCAGGGAGTTTATTGGCACCACACACGCACGTCGCAATAGCAGTTGGGTTTGCGATATGTGATAATTTAGGTGTACTGTATGTAGTTGCAGAATACCGTGGAATCTCCTTATTTCACCTTGGAAGCTTCTCCTTTCACAACTGCGTCCTTTTTATAGGGTTCACCACATTCCGCAGTATACTCTTATTGTTTTCACCCGCTCATTTTGATTAAATTTTTGATAGAGGTAGTCACAGCTATGCCATCTTGGCTTTTAGCTTTTTTTCAGATATTTTTGGAATTATCTCTATTTTTCACAACTTTATCGATATTCTGAAACGAATCTATTAGCTATGACATCCGAATAATGTAAGAGATCTACGTGAGATCTGTAAGAATTTCTTTATTGATTAAGCTTCTCAAATTAATCAAATTCTATCCAATCGTAGCTAATTCAGCTCCTAGCCCGCTATTGGATATTACCACTCACTGTTGGTGCAGAATCTTCCCCTATGATTTTTTCAATGCCATGAAATGCTATGGACTAAATACAGAATCCAAGCGTCATACAGAAATTGTGATTTAATAGCGTTAATCTACTCATTTGCTTTAGCTTCGTTTTCTAACTGATTTTACTTGGATTGGTGATCTTGTCGGAGAACTGGGCGTGGCTACTGCTCCGTGATTGGCTCACTGGAGTGCCGTTCCCGCCATTCCTTTCTACCGGAAGAAAAGGTATGCTGACAGGAAGATCCTCAAGAAAGGGACCCGAACGGACATTACTTTGAGAAAACATTCGAACGTCAATTCCAGATTGAAGCAGTTAAGAGCAAGTATTTGGAAGGCACAAGTTGATAAAATGAGGGTTTCGAAGTAAGCGAACTCAATATTTCCAGGTATTTGACGAATTATGAACTTCGATCTAGTTTGCTCACATGTTCTCTTGTGCGAAAGAGAGAGGGATGGACGCTTCAAACATAAAAGTTGATGTTGAGGGACGGAACGGGCATCTATATTGATGGATTTTATTACAAAAATTAAACAATTTTCGCCTCAGAGTCCTTGATTTTGTCCGGAAAGGTCGCTCCGTCAATGATTCTTCTTAAATATGGTAATTCTCGAGGATTTCAATTGTCAGCTCCTGCTTTTCTTTGGCATTTTTCAGTTATCTGCCGCAATCTTCTGTCATTTCTGGCATTTTCTCCGGTTATTTCTTTTTGTTCAGCGACCTCTACACATTCACTGATATCTACAGTAACAAAACGTCGCTATTCGTATGTGATTGTAAATTCATCAGCAGCGGCTAACTTCACACAGTTAACTGATGGTACAGATCCTAAACTCGCATAAACATATTACCCAATTTTTAATTGAGTGTTCTGTTTTTTATTCTAGAGTTTCGTGTACCACTTATTTTTACTGAGTAGATGGTGTAGATCGAACTGCTAGCGTCTTACCATCACATTACCCCTGGTTGTGGAATACTGATACTGCTTAAAACTCAGTTCATCATATCGTGAAATCTTGAAACCTTCGCCGGTGATTGGATGACAACAAGTGAGGGGGTCAGGAGCTGAAAAGGAAAGAACCCTCCTTTGCGTTTTGTTTCAATGAGAAAGTAGGTCGTGCAACTAAGAACTTAACAATAACGGTGCTCGGGAACGGGTTTCTGCTACCCACCCACTCGCCAGATCATACCAGTAACGCTGTCGAAGCTGATTCTGCTGTAACCTTGTTGTCGATACTGGAAACTTTCGAATGGAAATGAGTGGAAATAAGTTGTCTCTGAAATCTTTCAAAGGTAACCATTCCAATGACAATTTCTTCTACTGGCGATTTTCTACTTTCTATGGTCATTCCTTTGTTTATTTAGTTTGGTTCATCCTTTACCCGTTTCGATTTTTTCGGTATTTCCTCCTACATATCGTGAAACACGGCTACAGTTTTGTTCCTGTCAAAACTGACCTCTTGCAGGATCTGTGCTGAAAGTGGGACATTACAGATAAGATTATCGCCATCTCTTGCGCGGAAGTCAAAATAAGATTGTTCTATTTTTTCTCCCAAAGGGCAAGGTTGGGGTAAGACCTATGAAGGGGGCTTTATTTATTATTTAATTGAAGCGGGCTTATTATTTAATTCCGTATCACGCTTGTGAACACTACGCTGAACTTCTGGCCGCTTTATGGTGCTCATGCTGATTGTATTGGCGCACCGTATTGGTGTATGAATACATAAATAAATAAATAAATAAATACTGCACCAAAAAGAATCGTCCATTGAATTTTCGCTGGTAAATTCTTGCCTGAAGGCAAAGCCTGGAATTTCTCATATTATTCAACATTGCAGCCATCTTTTAGGGACGAGATCTCTTCCTTCTTTTTTCTCGAGAAAGACTTCTTTTTCTTTTCTGACTTTTTTTCTTTGGAAGATCCACATTTATCATAGTTCCATACATTCAGGCAGACTATGATGAACGAAATTTCTAGAAACCTTCATATGAAGAGCTAGTGAATTCGATTGGATTTGTGTTTCTCTTCCGCCCAATCCATGACAGTTTGAATTCTCACACAAAAACTGCGGTCCTTGACGATTTCGCTCATCCGAGAAGTATCTTCTCCGATTTCTAAGGTCACCAGTCATTGACGTTACAAACAGCCGTGAGAGTGTCAGTGAAAAGTTCATCGGCCTTCACTGCAGACGATGTGTTTTTAAATGTCTGCGCACTTAACTACGTTTAGCACTGTTGCTTAGCTTCACACAGGCAGTGTAGCACATCGCCACGAATCGAGGGGATCCTTAAAACACGAGCTCGACTTCTCGATATTTAGAGCGAACTGGCTTTCCGTTCTGTTGGAATCATTGTGGTAGTGCTGTCAGCACAAGAAACAGTTTATAAGGTTTAATTACCCAAGTTTGTCGTATTTACTGTTTTTTAAAATGTATTCTTCTGATATATCGGGCGCGCGGCAGAAGAACGAAGATATTCTGTTATGGTGAGCTCGTTCCTAACTTGTTTTCTTCTAAGCTTAGGAATTCCCTGCCCAAAAAATGCTCCAAGTCTAATTTCCGTATGAGGAATGTAGCACGAAACAGAAGCTAAACATCTTATTTTTATTTCTTCCCTCTGACGAATAATAAATTATGTACGTTTTAGCCATTCTAAAAATCTCTAGAATTTTCCGTCTGAGATACGATTTTGGCAGCAAAGCCCGCAAACTTTCCTTTCAATGCGCACTTCCCATGCTGGGCAATAAATGAGGTACTGAGCTATAAATGAGCCTTCCTGTGTTTCCTGGATTATTCTACACTTTTTCGGCTCACTTCCGTCTCGAAGAAAACTCATCGAGTTCTTAGGTTAATTGATAATGTTTAAGTAGATCCACACAAATATCTGAATAAATCCAATTTCCCAGGAGAATTTTCTTCCCAATTTCCAAGTTTCCTTTCTGAACTGCTTCCAACCGCCCTGTGTCGCAAAACAGAACGTCTTACTCGGTGACTCATCCAAGTTTCTCAAGAGTCCTTGAAGTAGCTTTCCGGCGTTGACTAACCTCTTCCCTTATCAGATCGGTCTCCATCAGGCGAACTACTGCTCTTCCGACAGGGTTACACTGCTTCCGTCTTTCTATCGATGACCTGTAATCCACCCAACCAGTGCAATTTTCTCGTCGTCCCATGACGACCTCGTTTTCATAGTTTTTCTCTAGCCGCTCTTCAGCAATTTGTCAATCTATACAAGTGTGCCAGATGATGACTGACTGAATTGTTCTAGTTCGTCCACCCACGCTCGTTATTCGCAAAGTACTCCATTTTTCGTTGAAAATCAAGTTGTCGCCGTCTGTTCACCGCCTGACGACTAGCACATTTTCCTCCCAAGTCCGGCCTGGAGCTTCACCTTCGCCGAACTGGACGACGTTGAAAATGATGAACAGCGAAATGCGAGGATTAAATAGCGACGTCCTGGAGGGATTATGGGTGCGCTGCTCTCATCTGCACCATGCTTTGTTAACTATTGTTCTGGATTTTTGATCTATGTTTGTAGATAACGTTATTCTAGTGTATTTTTTTGAATCTCCTGTTTTTTTAGAAGTTTTGCGTACAAGTACTTTCTGGCGATATAAATGTGATAATAATATGTAAATTGCATAAACTGTGCACCTGCGGAGAAAGAAGGCTGGTGGGAAAGGCGCTTGCCCTTTTCTGCTCTCTGCTGGAATTCATTCAAATAGACCTCAGCCCTAACACACTGGTTGCTATGTACAACTACACTTACATGTTTGTTTACATTGCTCTTGCACCAGTTCGGCGAGGACATGGAATTGGGGTCCTCGCCAAAGAAGGCCGTGTGCCTCCAACCCGTCCCTTTTGATCCGTTACAGAAAGCATAAATATAATTATCTTAAGAGTTATGTTCGCGTTAAGCCAACACGTGCATGTAAAGTACTGGATTATTTGGCCTTTTGGTGGTGGGTTTTTTTTTACTTTCATTTACATTTATCTAGATGAGAATATTACTATTCCAATTTCTTTGGCCCTAAACAGATTTTAAGTAATATTTGAATGAAAGGGATGATTTCCTTTTTTTCTTCATTTTTTTCCATATTATTTATTGTGCGATATTGTTCTTTATTTTCACAGTTATATGTGTTTTCCCGTAAATCCATTTCTATCTTGAGATCAGTCTCGTTTGGACTCAGCTTCAGTTCTCTGGCTTTTTGAACTCCAGCTCCGCATACTTCTGACTTCCCGATGCTACCTGGTAATCAGGCTTTTCAACTTTTATAACGATTTTTTATAACTATCGACGTCAACGAAGTACCGGAGGAATTGAAACGAATGTTTTTCAGTGGTAGAAATTCTACAGTCCGGTGAAGATAGGGGTGTGATCACATGGGATGAGTCGTAGTTATAGCGGGCGCAAATCCTAGCTACTCAGGTAACATACAGATGGGTGCCTGCAATTGTTGTAAAATTGCTTGGCTCTTTCTAGAGATAAAATGGGGTTACTTCTCCGATTTTGAATGTTTTTTCTTATTAATTTGAGCACACATAATTTCATCTCAAACTTTTAAAAGTCTATTTTCATTCGATTTTCTGCACAAATTCTGCTTCTCCTATTTTTTGCTAGCTTTGTGCGCCCTCGTGCTCACTTACTACCTCTGTATAGCAGCCACAAAAATGTCTTTGTTATATTTGTCGATTAGCACTTTTCACACAATTTCCTCTGGCTGCTCAAATGATATCTCCTTTATGAATGTGTTCCGATATGTTTCCAAACGCTTTTACTTCACATGAGCTGTGAATTTATGCTTCCTGTTCGAGATGGCTTAGGGGAAGTTTGCCTTCTTCAGTTTTCTTTGTTTCCTCGCCGTTCGTCAGCTACTTGCTCAGATGATCTTCCATTCAGTATCACTCGATCCTGTAGTGTTTCTAGGGAGAACATGGATCCATGCATTTAACGACCAAACAGCCAAGTACGTATTTGGCTTGCTCAGATAAGTTTGAGGAATGACCGTGGTAGAAAGCCAGAAAGACCGTCCAGTGACCTGCGATCCTTCTGCACAACTCCTGCTGGGGTCCTCTTTTTTCTGCTGCGGTCCTTCTGTATTCGTCGTGGTTGAAATCTCCTCCCGCTGTGGTCCCCCTGGAGGTTTCTGTAAATGCAAAGATCCAAAAAAGGAGGCTCATAGAAAGATTTGAAATGGCATCTTCCCTTCTGTAGCCCTACAGTGGGTTATGTAGCAGTGGTGTTAACTCTTAGATATCTGAGATTTTTTGTTTTCCAATTTCTGTTTTCATTTTCATTCTCGTTTGTCTTTCTTTAAGCACCTTGAGTATCTAATGTTTCATTTTCACCTACGCATTCTGATTCCATTTCTATACTTTTCGCCATTCGCAACTCTACTAGGAACAAGCCACATCTTCGCTACCCTATAAGTATGTTCTAATATTTTTCTAAACAAAACAGGTAAACATGGACATGTACAACGACACCTACTATATGTATACTTGCATTGGTTCCTTCTGGCAACCAAAGCATAAATTTGGTCGCTGTTGAGTGCTTCATAGTGTGAATGTCACCGTACCGTACTCTGAGCTTACTTCTTCAAATCTGTTACTCCTTGAGATCCATGTGAATTTACTGCTAAATCTTCCATACACAGGCAGCATAGCCATATGTAGATTTTTCACAGATTTCCAGTCGCTGAAAACAAATTTTTCAGTACTGTAAGTAATTTTCGACTCGTCCAATGTTCTACGTCGCAGTGAATAAATATGTTATTTGGCGTTGTATTAATCTTTTTATATCCATATCTTTATATGAAAATTGCTTAATTCAGGGTAGATGAGCGCCGATATCCGCTCACCGGACGTTGTGACGGTGCCATGCTTCCCAACCAATCCAGAAATCCACAAACTAGGACAAGGTAAACAGGTCGGTACTTGCTTGTGCATATATTAGGAGTGAACTACCCCGAAAAAATTAACGATGGGTAACTCGAAGACCTCTTTTTTCTCTGGACCATTTTCCTCTCCAATACGCGTTGTATTTCAGAAACATATGAGGAAAAAATAAGAGGAAAGAAGTGGTTTGAATAAAAAAAGAACCGAATTTGAGCGAAATCGTTCCTATGTAGAATATGAGAAGAATTCCAATTTTCTCCAGAATTTAGTCTTCGGAAGGAAAAAGAGTGATCAGACTCCGGCTACGTATTTTTGTTCCGCTACAATTTAACTAATATGTGCTACATTTTCAAGTTGCATAAGCTGTGAAATAATGAATAGGATGAAGTAAGTTGGCCAGAACAGTGAAGAAATTCTATTTTTTCTATGTAGACAACTTTTCATTTCTTTGACCCGCTCTTAAACTGTTACTAACCAAATTTAGATCTTCAAGGCGTAGAGATATTCTCACCATATAAAAGAATGAACAAAACAAGTAGTGTGAACTTTTCAATCTTTATTTACAACTGTCATACTAGTGTACTAGTGTCACTATCATACTAGTGTTTCTATGATGAAATTGAAAATTAAAATTGCAGCATGTTCTCGCTCACGAAATCGGTCAAGGCTCACTCTGCCGCAACTGTGACTGTACCGGGCTTGACCTTCACTTCTGGCGGTAAGACACTGATTATCATCTGTTGCTATTCAGTAACAATGGAAGGCTCGAAATACCAGAACGGTGTTTACAAAAGAGTCTTCTGACTCCCCTTTAGCATAGTGGAACACATTCACGTTCTGATTTGCGAGAAGGAAGTACCCGAAACAGAGAAAATCAGCCTCAATTTACTTGTTGGAACTGTCGCAAGCGAAAACTAGGTAAAAAGCAAAACCAAGGGAATGAACTGCGAATTTTCACGGTACGAGTCTTCATGCATAGCATAATCTAGGAATTTTTCAAATTCTGGGCAGGAGAGACTGAGAGAGGGGGATTGTTTAGTAGAACTTAGCGAAGTAAGGGGATGTTTAGTTGCGCGGTACTGAAGAAAAGCGTGCTCGTGTGGATGCTAGCTCGTCCAATGATACTAAACTATCACTGTGTCTTTTAGTGATAGATCGCGTTGGGATACCTCTCATTAACATCTCAAGAGATTGTTCAAAGAAAATTGCTTTTAATAAAGACCTTTGGGTTTTCTTCTCTGAAATTGAAATCGAAAAAAGTATCTGGTGTCATTACCAGCTTCCCCTTAGGAAGACCTACATGATGTAAATGGAAGTGGTACTGAGCTATGGGACCAGTCAGGCTTAATATGTACTTCCCAACTTCAGATGACCAGCATCACTTGTGCATTCCTGCGAATAATCATCCTTCTTCGTTTCGAGTGTGACGGATATTTTCCTCATGCAGAGTACATGTACCTTACGCAATTGGAAGGCAGTAGGTGAAAAGTGGAGCCGCTTTGAAGAAAGACGCTTGACCTTGAATCTGTTTTGAAATTAATTAGATTTAAGTGTTTAGACAATTGAAATAATCATATAGAAAATGTGAATGAAAAAATGTGCATTAAGAATATTTTAGAATAGTTCTCTTTCAATAAAATGACTTTGTAGATGACTCCGAGATGAGCATATCCTGATTCCGAAGCGTCCCTGTGTCAAAGTACCATCGTCCCTGGTGAAACGAACCCTCCCTTTCCTGACCCTAAGGGCGTGTAGATCACCGATCCATCAATGCGATTTTCCTAACATCCTTTTGTTATCTGTTTGAAACAGGAAAGCATTCATTTTCTCTCAAAATTTTTTAGAATTTTCAAAATAACGTTGCATTTTTTGCCGACTACGTTGCCTTTTTGTAGAAAATTTAGTGTCCACATATTTTCAAAGAATTTCCATAAATAGGAAAAGCATGTACAATACCAAGGTCATTTACACTTTTGTTTGCTCACATTTTCTTTTCGACATTCTCAGTTTGAGCTGCAAACATTACTAAAAATAGAAGCAAATAATAATAATACTAAATACTTCAAATACATATTAATATTTGACCCGGCATACTTTTTACGTATCAGATAATATGATGTTAACATTGTCGACAGTAGTCAGGAGCGAACTAGGAAAAACTAAAGTTCACAAGTGGAATTCATCTGAAATACGAGGTGTTCATACCAGATTCGTACATGTGTGTATGCACGGTGCGAATGCCCCTATCATGACTCACCATCTATATTAATTTCGGCGAGAAACACGGTCAGCTACGGAAAACATTCATTTCCAAGCTCTTCTGTCTTTCTGAGCCCCTCCCTTTCCAGAAAACTTTGTAAAAATTGTGGCTGCCGAATGGATGAACACGATGTACAGCTACCTAACCAGTACGATCACGGACAAATCATCATAGGTATTGTGAATATTCATCTGTTGCCTTTGTTTATATGGATTCCATACTAGAGATGGATGCTCCCAAATTTTCAAAATTTGACGAACATCCATGAATATTGAGGATATTAATTATTTTCATGCATGGATAATAAGAATCCTTCTCTTCTAGGACGACTATTTCATGCTAAAGATCGATTCGAGAAGCAATTTGCTGAACCACTTAAACTTCGCACAATCAACGAGCAGCACTCAATGACTAGTTCAACCTCATCAGATACTACTCAGTACACTCCTCCAAACAAAGCAGGATCAGTTGTTGAGGTGAGCGTTCCAGAAAAATTTTCATAACCCTTTAGGTAACGAGAGGGAAACCCATTAACCGCGCGCGAGACACACTCGCCTAGCACGACGCTCGTTAACATTTAAAATATATAAAAATGCATCGCATCACTGCAAAGACATGGATAAACGTAGCGCCATAAAAAATGTATTTTGAACCAGAAAAATGAGCACAATGCAATTACGAACCAGGAGAAGACACAGCTGACCAATCGCAGATTTGTGGGATCTTCCACTGTTTTAATTCAACTGTTGGCATGAAATAATGGGATCTGTTAATCGCAATACAGTGGATGATGCAACTCCACCACTACTTTCTCCTTTTAGTTAATCATCAGGGTGTAGTGGCAGTATCTGCTTTAAATTATAAGCACCCTGAATTTCGGGTAGACGCCGGACTTGCGAACATCCTGTACATAGTGCTCGTCTCCCTCGGCTGAGTTTATCGGGCTTCTCTTGGTGCTCTCGCACCAGGGCTTTTTGCAAGACTACATTCTTGAGTTCTTAGTGTTGTTTCGGTTTTGTATTTATTATTACAAATATTTATGTAGTGACAAGGAAGAGAATCTTAGAGTAATCTGACCAATTGGGACCTCCTGGATCTCTTCGCGGAATTTACCATCTCACCTTATGCTGTGGCTGCTGAAATATGTAAACAACCAGAATAAACACCCACTGTTTCCTCAAGCAGTATCAGCATAACATTAAGGAATGATGGAAGTTTGAAACTATGTATATAAAGTAACAAAGCGAAGGAGTTTTGAAACAATAACGGCAACAACGGCCTCTTCCTCAAAATGCCAACTGACATGCCAAATGCGGACACATTCTCGAAAAACACTAGTAAATCAAAGTTGAGCAAAACTGAAGCTTTGTATGCCCTTATTGAGAAGCTTAAGGTAATTCCATAGAAAGAAATGGCAAAAGAAGAGAATTTAGCTATTCACTTTTGTGTGCGCCCATTCACTTTTTTCTGGAATACTCATCAATACATATTCTTTCAGGATCGAACGCTCCCAACTGCTGCATACAATTACAAAGTGGAAAGCGAGAAGGAAAACTACAAGGTGAGTAGGGTCTGTCGTTTAAAGACCCAAAAGGAATTCCTTGCAGGAGACACCGTCGGTTAAATAAGTGCTGCTAGATCAAAAACGAAGGATAAGAAAAGGAAAAAAAATGCAAAAAAGGGTTGATGAATAAAAAGCGGAGCAATATGCAGTGGATCTCTAAAATATGCTTCAGACAACGACAGAGTACAGCTGGGTGCCAGTTCCAGACAAGTCGCTAATAGAGCGATACATGCGAGCACTGCCTGAGAATGAACGACCGGTTATCGGCTCTGTCGGTGAGCAGAATCGAAAATCGCGGCTACAGTTCCAGGTAAGATTTTACTGATTTGCTACGGTGGATAAAATGTATAAAAACACAAAAATTGAGATATTTTATGTACTAAGACATTTGTTAAAAACTGGCACAGTGATCATCTATCGAAATTTTACAGTTGCCTCTGTACGACTGCAACGTGGAGGATGCTCGATTTGCCGACGATAAAGACAAAGAGGTATTGCGGCGATTTGTGGAGAATGTCCGCAAACACGTAAGTTGCATGAAGTCGTTTGAGAATTTATCGTGGATATTTAGTATCTAGGAGAAAAACTGGGCGAAGAGTTGAAGGCAAGGTCCAGGCTAGATTCCATCTCCCGAATTCCTATTGGATTCGTAGCCCACGGCGACGCCTAGGAAGAAAACTATAAGAAAATCTTTGAAGAAGTCCCACAACGACAGCTTTTCACCAAAAAAAAATTCGGTATGGCGGCTGCGGGTTTGCGGCATCCGTGCTTTCAAGTGACGTTATACAGCGCGCCCTACATGCTGTCTATTGTGGCGTCGTAGGAAAAAATTCATACTCAGAAGATCAGCGGTCCGCTTGATGAGGTGGGGATGGTTGCACGAAGTGTTCGTTAGGTTGTATGTATCTGCGCGTCCATCGTTGTTCAGAATGCACGCGCCTGCAACCTTTGTCGACTGTAGCACGTTTTTCTGCGGCTACTATTAGGTCTAAAGTATGAAATGTCCGATTTTGGATGAGAAGATTTCGAGTTTTGTTTCTAAAGCAAGATGCATATAAGATATTCGAATATGCTCCTGTACTATCCCCACAGCCTTGTCATCTTAACTGCAGCTTGGTTTCGCCAACGGTTTGGAAACGTGGAAAGCTAGTAGCAATCACGTGGCGAAGAGCGTTTTCAATATCATGTTGAAAATTGAACATTTTCTCCAGCAAGAAGTGAGCTAATCCCTGAAAGGAGTTGTGGTCACATAGCGCAAGGTTTGCCCAGTACAGTGAGTGGCAGGTGGGTCCTCACCCCTGCTCCTCTGGCTTGAGCAGCGTGGATTTGTGAAAAATGGCCAAAAATTGGCACCCATCTTTGAGGGTCAAACTGGGAAAAATTCGTTTACCGAACCACTTTTAGTGGTCATATTGCCTTGAGTACCTAAATATTATTGAATTATAAAGGCCACACTTTGCTGCTTATGCTGATCTAGTTTGACTCCTATCCGCTTCAGCTACTGCTTCCGGCTCATCGATATCCAGGTTCATCATAAGACTCACTTTGGAGCTTCATGTCACCTGAGCGGAACTTCCTAAGCAAACGCTGTTCAGTGCATTTACTAGCCAAATGTCCCTTAACACTACCCTGATGTTCCCAGCTTTCTCAGCTCTAATGGCTGGAAAATGGAACCTATGTTCCAAAACGACACGATTTTTCGTCTTTGAGTAGTTCTACAAAAAATGCTTTCAAACAACAATTCGAAAAGTGATAAAAAATCTAGGAAGTGATTTTGAAAGGAAGAGGATGTGCCTTCATAATGAAAATAAAGATGAGAAGAGATCTAGTAAATCTTCGAAGATAGAGCCTGTCAAACTGACCGCTCATAAAATCGGACATTTCATACTTGACGACCTAATATATTCCTCAGTTTTGTCCTAGCGATAGAGCTTACAATGTGCTCTCAAACTTAAGATACGTGCTACACAGATTGTTTGGACTCTAGGCTGCAAAAGACCTGGGTGGCCAAGAATGTGACCGGATCTTGCATTTAAGGTAATCGGTGTTGGTCAAGTCAAAGAAGTGAAACCACCGAAGAAAAGCGCAACATCAGCCGGATCACAAACTGATGGCGTTGTCGATGGCATCACAAATGAGCTGTCTGGCATGGATTTGCAAGATGTGGTCAGTTCTTGCCGTTGACTTCTCGCTTTTTGTTGTAGTTCTTTTATTGTTGACTAAGTATATAGGAGTGCAAGTCATGCGTAAAGCCAATTCCCGTTGGAGACGTCGGCATCAAGACTGATCATGGTCCGAAAGATGTGAGTTCTTGCATTCCAAGACTTTACCTGTTTATTTATTCATTTATCTATTTAATTATTAATTCATTTATTATATATATCAAGGAAAGTCACAATGCATCCCTTCGCAAAAAAAATGTATATTAAGACAGGACCATAGAAGGGTTATTGGAGGGTTAAAGGCAGTGTGTTACCTCGTTTCGTGAGCTGAAAATACCAGCAGACTCTAGATCTCCTCGTCACGCTAATTCCAAAGATGTACGTCAAAGCTCATAAAAGTGACGAAAACCCCGTGTTCGGAGGGTCCGAAAGTGCAGTTCACGGACCACCTGGGCGAAACGGTCCGTGAATGTGCTGGCTGCCCGCCATGTCCCCAGTGTTGGCCAACACGTCTAGACGTGTCCGATCGATGAGATCATCGGCTTCACGCGTCCACTCGGCTCGACAAACTGTTATAAATCCCTTCCCTAAGAACGTTTAAGGAACGGATTTGAAGTCAGTTTTGTAACATTTTATGTACAGCGCCGGGGTTCAGCGTGTCGAGGAGATTCAGAATCTGGTAAAAGCTCAGACGCGAAAACGAGGTGACACACTGCCTTTAAAAGAGTAATGAAGTCACAGATTTAAATTGCAGTGTGCGAAAGGCTACAAACCTTATCGATCCATGAATTTAGCTATTTTATGCGAAAATTAGGATGAACTCCAAACCCGTAGCTCTATAACATGAGTGTCATTACTTTATCGCGAATATTGCCGCAGTGGTCGCTCCGAGCTTTACTGGTACCGAGTTTGTAGGCCTCCACCAGGCTGTTGCAGTTTCATTAGCCTACATATACTACTCATTGAAGGTGTGATCCATTTCCCTGGCGTGTGAGAGCTCTCTAAATCTAAATAGGGCCAGCACAACCGCGCTGCGACCGCCAGCTAACCTGGCGCGGACCAAACATTATTGTTAGAACAACATCGATACGTGATTAAATTTGGAGCTGAAATGTATGGATAAGGTTCTCCTGGGTAACTACTAATTTAAGGATATCTGGCATCCGAATTGCTTCCGGTGTGCTCAATGTGATCAACTACTTGTTGATATGCTCTATTTTTACTATCAAGGTATGTGACTTGTTGTTGCCTTAGAGCAAGTCTTGCTAGCTTAGGAGTCTAGTATTTTACTACTTATTAAGGGAAATACTATTGCGGAAGACATTTTGCCGATCAGCAGTATCCACGATGTGCTGGATGCGACGAGGTACGTGCAAGATCCTGGATTTTACTCGACTTTCCATTTGCCACTAGCCACGTCCGTATTTAGCTGATTTTTGCTCGAGAGTACACGTTTGCTGAGGAGAAGTCATGGCATTTTGATCACTTTGCCTGCTTCAAGTGTGATTTTCGTCTTGGAGGTCATCGCTACATGACGAAGAACGACAATCCACATTGCATCGACTGCTACATGAAATATTTCGCGAAGGTACGACGTTATTCCTTCTAGTTAGTCCGGAGCTCTTGGTATAATGGTCCCGACCCTTTTGTGAACCTTAAGTTTGAACGGCATGTTGCCCTGTTTGATATGTTTTGCTCCTGCTCGGCATAGCACAAGATGACCGAAGTGAATTAAATCACACTGTTAGACACACTATACATACGTACTAAGTCAGCCTCAAACAGAGCAACATCTTTTTTTTGAATTATTACTGTGAATGTAGAGCATCTAGCCAAATGTTCCAACTTTCATGTTTAACTAGTTGGGAAGTGAACCACCTTTAGCCACCCGAAAACCCCGCTCTCATGGAGTTTGAGGATAGAGTCACAGATCTCAAGCATTCAACTGAGGAATCAATTACCTGTAGTAGTAGATACCATGAACAACCAAGGCACATGCGCAGAAAACAAGGACAGGTCTTCAGCTGCGAGCTAAATCTATGCAGAAGGTAGAGTTCGTTAAAAACAACGAAATTTTGGTCCTGGAAATTTCCTCGCTTGGATAATATCAGGGATGTTAAAACTTCCTTGCGACACAATTCAAAGTAGAAACACAGGGTCAGCCAAACTAGTAAGAGGCCTGGTGGTATGACTTGTCACATCCGAACAAGAACTTTAGTCTGTTTTCGGAGAGTAGAGAATGTTGGCTATCAGAAATGTAGTAATCGCGCCGGAACCGACAGTTATGAAGAAATTTGTCCTTTCAAACAGCTGTCGGTTCTCTAGGTTTGCTGACTCTTAACCGAGAGCTAACTACGTACGTTCCGTCATCACTTAAACTACTTCCTGGAGGTTCTCGCTTTTTTCGCAACATGCCGCACCAGGGCTTTTGAGGTTAAAAAAAGAGACCGCTTGGGACGTCAAAACAAAGAGCAATCGCCCGACTGTCCCTCTTCATCGGTGCTTCCTCTCTTATTCACAATAACGATGCGCATCACAGTCGCAAAACCACATCAAAGCCCCAATAATAAGCATGTTCAATAGAGATTGTAAAATTTCTTTGGAGGACTTTTCAATAACCGGGATGCCACTTTCTTTGTGTCTATGATATTCACGTGTTCCCTGCGCACGCTCTTTCAATATAGATGAATACTGACGATTTCGCTGTTCTCGAACCGTAGACTGTGGTTATTTGGCACCCATTCCCCCTCCTTCTAACCCTCTTCTGTTAAGAATTGCGACACGTGCGGGAAGAAGATAGGTCCTGACGAGAAACGCCTCAATTATCAGGAATTCCATTGGCATGCAACACAAGAGTGCTTTCAGTAAGTTTTAATCCTTTCGCCCACGTGTACAATGTTGAACCTCCTGAGATGCAAGAATTCGAAGGAATTTGCTCCAAGACCATTATTTACAGTTGTCGCCAATGCAACAAAGATCTGATAGGGAAGAAATTCATCTTCAAAGACCACCACCTCTTCTGCTCGTCTCAATGCAAGGGTGACTTCCAAGCGAAGAAGGCCTAGTCGCAGCTATTCCTCACGACAGCTGAGATGCCAATCCGCTCGCCATCAATCGATCTTGCTTCCCTCATTTATTGATTTTATTGATTTTTTGCCTAATGCTAATCTTCATTCTTGTTAGATTCGTTGTTCATGATTGTGATATGCTCGTTTTTTTCTTTGTTTTCTTGTGCATTCATTGATGAGATTTTGCGGGCTTGTACAAACACATTGTGATGCAAATTGCTTTATGTGATGAATTACCTGAATAAATATTTATACAAATTCGAGCATGCCCTTGAAATATCGATGGATTCGACTACACATACAAAACCATTTTTATTAAAAAAAACCGCGTATGAGAGAGCAAGGATATGATCAGTTCATTACAGTCGAATCACAGCAGTGAGAAATTCATGTACACATCCAGGAAATTTCACTGAGAGTTGTAGGAAATGCCCTTGGACAAAATAGTGGAAGCTCTGTCCACTTTGCCCTTGGTGCGCAAGTTCCCGCACTTTGTGAGAATTCACAAAACCCGTAGTGTCAAATGTTATAAATAAGCAACACAGGCAGACAGCAACACAAACCCCGCCCTATGAGTATGAGCGACAAAGTATAAACTAGATCAAAGTGGGTTCTGTTTGGTGATAATCGTGCTCCTATATTGAAATATGACAGTACTACGGTACCGGTACTCCTGACTCGAAGAGGCAGACATCCATTTCCGCTCGTGCGACCTACGAGGACGAGGTGTCCTGACAATTCCTTTGTGCTTCTTCCAAGAATCCTGGAGATAATTCAATGATACTTAATGGTTCAATTACCCAAGATCGAGAGGATGTGATTCTTAGGCTGCAGGGGTATGCTATGTAGGAAGCAGGAAACTGCAGAGGATAAGGCAAAACTCGTCGAGGAAGGACTGCCAAGAGGTAAGCAGCCTCCACACCGTTTGTTTTTTTTTTCTTAGATTCATTTATCCTTCCCTGGATTTATTTAGCCACTGCTGGTGAGTTTTAGCAAATTCTATATTCTACAAATTGTTTCTGTACATGAGTAGGAATGGAACAATGGAATTGGAGATACATACATATACTAAATTAATTCCCCTTATTATGACTACTCTCAGATCCTGCTTTGATAAGGCGAGTAAAGTGTGCTTAGGAAAGAAGGAACATTCTATACCACTAGTTATAAATTCACGTTCGAAATACAAATTCAGGCTCAATTTTACTTCGTTTTACAGATTCAAACAGACCCCCGCATCTGTTGTCCTTGCTGAGCCTATCTCCATAGAATGCTCAAAAGCAACAAAAAACGGTAAATGGAGATCCTAAGAAACGAAAGGAGGATGTACGTATGCTGCATTAGAGTGTCAGATTTCGATGATGGCGTCAGAGAAAGAAAGAAGTGAGGAAAGCATTTATTTCTGAGCTTCTGAAGAAATTTGCTCTCGGAACTTCGGTACAGGACAGCCTGTCCTATACGAGTCAGATGCACTCATTTACAAAAGTTTTTGTCTTCGCAAAACGATTGAAAGTGGAGAGTGGAGCAGAAATGAGTAATTTTGGCTACCTCGACGAATAAATTCATTGTCTCATCGGCGTCAAGGCTGCATCTGAGATGGTCGCACACGTTACGCACGTACGCATATAGCACAAATTGCCCTTACATGGTATCAACGTGGTCTAACACAGTAATCGTCCTTGTTGAGTTTCGATACTCCTCAGCATGCATTGTGTTAAATCGCTCTTTTAGTCACAGCCATCCAATCCACCCAATCACAGTGCAGGTCATGGTTGCAGAGGCAGGCCACGCCCCTGCCTCACTGTCTGAGCCCTAACCTTTCGCTCATGATAGCGAGGTTCGTGTAATTGCATCTCGCAAGTGGCAACAAATATATATACATAGTGCTCTGGTGTCAACACTTAGGTAAGATCCTTTTTACCACGTATGGCATTCCAATAAGCCTTGCAACAAAGAAGATTAGCAAAACTCCAGCCGCTGACTACAAAAGGAGTGTCGTTGACTCCTTTTGAAATAGAGGGAAACAGGTCTTTTTCGTCATTCTTAAGGAAAATCTACGCAAGTGAGTATAACAGCTGTTTGTTTCGAAAAGCAGCAAGTACAGCTTTTAGTTGCAAGGTCTTCAAGTACGTAAGTGCAAGAGAACGCAAAAAAAAACAGTCAGAGATCATCTAGAAACGAAACAGCTATGTGCATAATTACATATGAGCATCTTCTTTCATGAAAGAAAACCTCAACCATACCTCGTTTCATCTCCCGTATGACGATACTCATTAATCGGTTCCAGCCTATTGTGACCATGCATTTGCGCTGAATCATTGTACGCGAATTGTCCATTTTAATCTAGAAGGAATTGCGAAGACATTTTTCAGAACAAAAATCAGCTAACTCTAGTGGCTACATTGAAGTAGTTATTGTTTAAATGTCTAGAAATTTACCTCAGAAATGCTGAAATCTTTTGGAGCTACGAGGCTGAACACGGATGGCTTCTTTTGCAGTAACACCACTTGATCAACAGTGACTTTCTTGAATACAAGCCAGTTGTCAGCGCCAAAGTTTACTCCTCTAAAAGCTTGCGGTTATCGTATTTTCCATCGACTCTATGGAATTCTGTTTCACTGCTAACGTATGTAAATACATATAGCTATGAAAAAGGTTCTCGACGGAATTTTATAGCTGTTAATAGCAGTGTAGTTGCAAATAATTAACGTGCTCAGCTGTTGAAATCTCGCCCAGTTTCCCTTTCAAATATACATATTCTCGGAGATTTAAACTAGTTTTGTATGGCTCGCTTTTTCCCATTTTATATATTTTTGGCGCTATTCGGCCCCTTCTGCCCCGAAATCTGGAAAACAATCTCCACAGAAACGGTAAGTATGTACACGGTAGGAGATATAGAAAAAATGACGATAGGGGAAAAACGATGGTGGCATTCAAAATAATGTTGATAATCGTGAATAGCATTCGAAACAATACCCCCATGCAGAATTTGAGACCATTTCGCCGAACACCGTTTCTACAGTGTAACTACCTACAAAAATGGAGTTACTGTACAAAACAGACATGCTTTCCGTGTTTGAAACTTCAAACAGCCCTCGAAGCAAATTTTGACAGAAAATCTTGAGAAAAATTTTTTCTATTCTCTTTCCAACCTTCGGGGGAGGAGTAGTCGAGTAATGCTTTACTTCTGGATCTCTTCGTTGGAATTTTATTCTTATTCTTATTACACCAAAAAAGTGTGCCCAGATGGCAGGTGTTAGTAACAGAATAGTGGCAACAAGAACAGTCACATGATCTGGTACGAACCCAGGCGTAATTAGCTGGATGCTAATTCTCGGTTTTGTTTCATTCTTCAGCTCCTTTGACGTATTTATGTGTGCTTTTGCCCATGATTTCATTGCGATGAAGAATGAGTGAATAAATGTTGTGTAAAACTCACTTATAATAGTGTATCTGACCCACTCGATAGGACATGTGGTGAATTGCGCTGTCAGGACAAACTCCAAGTGACGACACTATTGTGTCAAGGAAATTCTGGATGCGTCGAGCCTAGAAGTACCGCACATTCATAATTTTCTATTGTAGTAGATACTACTCCGAAGAATTTTATTCATATATGACGAAAATTTGAAGAGAAAAAGGAAGGATCACCTGCAAAAGGAACAGTTCGCTTCTTTCTAACTCCTCTTTGCTCAAGGACGTTTCGAATCCGTAATATTTAGCGAAGATAGGCTTCTGTTCAATAAGTGCACTGAGAATTCTGACACCAATATCGTTATTGCGTGCTCTGAAATCGATGCTAAATTAGTGTCGGGAATTTGTGGAAATTTAGTCATTTCTACAAGTTTACATTTGCTTAGCCATCCAATTCATGAGGTTTGAGGCTGTAGCCATTCTCCTGGTAAGTTCTGTTCTTCCTAAAGTTACCTTCAGAGCTTTTCGCATCCGATCACATATGCAATATGAACCCTGTGGCCCACCTTTCATGTGAGAAATACTGGACAAAGCGGAAACCAGGACACTATTTTTCCAGCTGAATTTTGAAGGTAAGCTGCATCAAAGACACCGTTCCACATAAGAATCGTTTTTGAGATGCTTGCATGACAACAATCTCCAGTAACTGCTGACTACAATGGTATATGTGATTCTGTGGAAAACTGCCGCAAAAAAACGTTTTAAAGCTGCAATTATTGGGGGACCTGTGGCCGAAAACAACCCGAAGCTACAGAATTCTCACATCATATACTCCTTTGCTTGCCACGCATGAGGAGCAGTTTCCATTCTGATAAGGAGTGGAAGAGGAACTCCTACAAGAGTTATAAATTGTCCCAGAAGGGGAGCCCCCGGAAGTGAATTATTCAGACAATGCCTTGTAACAAGCCTCGGCTCCGCCCACAGGTTCCCCAAGAATTGTAGCTCAAAAACGGTTGTTTTTTTTTTCGGTAATTTTGCAAGTGATCACATATAGCATTGTGAACAATAGCTCCTGGAGATTCTTTTCATATGAAAATCTCGAAAACGATTGCGAGGTGGTGCCCGTAAGTAAATATTTATGTTGTGCAGTGCCCGATGGTCATATTGCCATGTGGTAGATTGCCATGTAGCACAGCAACGACATAAGAGTCATTCGGAATCAGGATAGTCTAATGCACCTGGGAATGTGCTTAAAATTTCAAAATCTGAAACCATATGGTGATCAACCAGCAAAATCACCCAATAATACAATTAAGAGAGACTCGCTGCATCGAGTCTCTCTCAACTATATCCGCAGGTACTTTTCCTGAACTTTTCTTAAAAGAGGGGCCCCTTAATCCCCCATCTTCAGGGGAAGTCAGACCACTGTACCACAAATCCATTTTTCAGGATGTGGACAAGTTTAGGACAAGAACGGTTCCTCACACGACTATTTTAGGATTTTCTTAGAACTAGGATTACAATTTCATCGATTTCAACCACTATTTCCAGATTTTCAGCTTCCTGAAGGCAATGCGATTCGTGAAGTTCTTGAAAATATTTCTTGACAATTGCGCAAACATGCTGACTGCGATTGTGCTTCTAATCGCACAAAGGTGCGATTCATGCAAAATTTCCTTTCTCGCCCCGAAAAATTATTTTTTCGACTAATCAGGATTCTGTTCAATAGTCTTCCAACTCACTTTGCTGAGTAAACTTCTCCTTAGTAGTTTTTTAAGACTACTCCCGCAATAACTACAAACCAACAAAGGAATACCCGGTTCTCTCTCAATCAATTTGTGTTATTTTCATGTTACTTGTATTTGTTTATTACTATTACTCATACTAATATTACTATTTATTGGTTAGTACCAATATTATGTCATTCGTTATTATTATAATTTGACGTGCTCTCATATTAAATACAATAAATCTGAATCTGCTCAGTAGTTTATTGCCTTCCAATTGTTTAGTTCAGTTATCGCGTTTTGTTCTTTTTTACGCCTATTTGTATCGTTTTGCGTGGTTTACCCACGTACAAATCTGTATATATTAAAGTGAAAGTTTGTGTGTTTGTGTGTTTGTATGTTTGTGTGTATGTATGTTTGTATGTTCCGAATAGAAATCGCGCAGCATCAACCGATTCGGACCAAATTTTGCATGTAGACTCTCCAGGGGCCGGCGGAGGTTATAGGCTACTTTGCACCTGGGATTATCGATTGGCTTATCGATTATATCGATTTTACTGATTTTTCCCTATTCTTGACCAGGGACTAGCGAGAACATGCCTACTGGGGTATCTCAATGTGCTGAACACGAATACGACAAACATTTTGCTCCAAACTATCGATTTATTGATTTTATTGATTTTTCGCTATCTTTGAAAGACATGTCTACTGAGGTATCTCAATGCGCTGAACACGAATATGACAACCATTTCGCGCCAGTTCATCGATTTATTGATTTTATTGATTTTTTGCTATTCTTGATCATGGGGTGGTAAAGGCATGTCTACCGGGGTACCTCAATGCGCTGAACACGAATTAGACAACCATTTTGCACGAAATATTGATTTATTGATTTCATCGATTTTTCCCCATTTTCGCTCGGGGACGGACAAAGACATGTTCTCCTGGGGGACAAAGACATGTTTTCTTGGGTTTTTCAATACGCTGAATAGGAATATGACAAACATTTTGCATGAAATGTCAGTTTGCCGATTTTATTGATTTTTGGCTCTTCCGCGTAATGGAGCGGTGAAGACATCTCTCCTGGGGTATGCTGAGTATGAATATGACAACCACTTTGTACGAGTACGTTGGTTCAATGTCACCGAAATAGCCTTGCTAACTTTTCGCCCACAAGTCGATGGGAGACGTCACCTGGGCTTCGCTAACATGCTGATCACTAAAATTATGGAGATTTTAATGAATTTGTCGATGATAGTAATTGGCCTCAGCAGTATGATGTAATCAAGGTGATAAAACACCCGAGCGAAGCCGGGTACGGCAGCTAGTAAATAAATAGAAGTATCTGCAAGGCAAGGGAGCAACTTTTGTAAAAGAGAGCTGAGCATCTCAATTGCGAGCAATAATGTGGATGACATCGCAAATTCATCCAACACTCAGAAAAGGAAACAGCGAGTCAGAGATTAATATTGCTACGTCAGTATGTAATAGAGCCAGGATCGGCTAGTACTGACATAGCAATATTAATCTTAATATTAGATGTCTAAATCAGTGACTAGCATGCCCTATACGTACAGTGATTTCTTTGAGATATGAAACTCCTCAATTTGCTCGATTTTGCTGTACTTAGTACAACTCACTTTTCTAACAAATTAACCGATTAACGAAGTGATGCGTAATGACCAATTTCTCCACTACATAATGAATCAGTAGGATGGGATTTTTTTTCCGCAATCCACAGCGTTGGTGCTGAGAACAACATCAATTGGAGATTCCAAAAACTAATAAAAAAGCGTTGAATCGAAAGAAAAATGAGAAAGAATTAGTCAGTGAACTCTCGCTTCGTGACTTTTCGTTGAGCCTCTCTCTTTTGAATGAAAATCAAGCGTATGTAAACTATAAGGTCGAAAACGAATAACTCGGAAAATCTCTAATTTCACCGTTCCGAATTAATTCAAAAAGACGGTGCTGAGATGTTGAAATGCACTTGCAGGTCAGTGCATCTCGAATGTTTCAAAGTCTTTTCTTTTTCTTGATTATCGGAAAGATAACATTTACGTTCGCAACCGGTAGCGCAGGTTGCAAAATTGAATGTTATCTTCTCCATAATCGAGAAAGTGCAAGAAAAAACATCGAAACGAATAAGGGTGACACATTTTTTCACGGAAGAAAAGCAGTCCGTATTTGACGAATGGTCTGTACTCAAATTACCTACTAATTGCAAGAATGCCTTTCACAAAATCTCACAAGAGCCATGGTTTTTCAGTAGAACCTTTATTTCATGTTTGCTCATATTCAACGTTTGGCGTTTGGGGTAGAACTCATGAATGAGTAAAGGATACAAGGCTAGAGTGGTTGACTTTTGTTAATTAATCCCATTCTTGGGATGAGCCAGACACTTGATTTCATCCGAGCACCGTAGAAGCATCGAATGCGTATGCCTCCTATACAGTGACTTGGGGAAAGAATCCGATGCACCGATTCAGCACACCCACTTGCCAGACTTCCCTGGTACCACTTCACCGACTGAGGAGGAATGGATGGCTTGATTAGCCAGGAGCAGGATCGAACCATCGGCAGTGTGTACAAACAGTGAGCCTCTTAGTGCGCACCACCATGAAAGCATGACCAAGCAAAACAATGTTAGTAAACCAACTTTGGCGTTCTGCCCCTCTTGATATTACGTACATAGTCTCTACGATAATTAGTTACTGCCACCGTTAGTTTGCGCAACTATGGTTTCATGAATCCCTGCACTGAATTTTGCCATATATAGTATAGCTTGTTTCTGGCCTCTGAACATATAGCCCGCGGATCAAACAACGACAACCCCGTTAAGATCAACGGACGACGTTTTTGTGAAAACGTCCGGTCATTGAAGTTTTACTATAACAGACTTGGGTGGCAGAAACAAGTTACATCTTTGGAAAGCTTTCGCCATTGTTTTTTGACAGGCGATTGCTGGGAATTTTTTTTTTGAAATTCCTATAAGAATTATAACGTGTAACAAGAAAACATTACCTTAACCATACTTCCTTGATAGCTGAGATCTCTTGATCCGAGAATTCTGACATGCCCTCGCGTCCAGTTGCACAGAATATCAGCTTTTGTAACAAATTACAAATCATATCTGCAAAACGCACTGTTGCACTGCTTTAACAATGTGCTCAGCCGGTTGACATGCATGATGCGACGCGTGGGACTGTGTGCTCAACCGGGTGAGCACGCTCTTTTCAGGGTTATATTTCTGTGAAGCAGTCCTAATTAGCAAAATTCTGTGTAGTATTACACTAATGAAAATTCAAGCTTCCTATACATGCACTGGGCAGAGCAGATCTTCACTCAAACCTTTTTTTAATATGTGGTTGAAACATACACAGAGAAAACGATACATATGAAAAGAAACTACAATCAGTATCAAGTGAATGGACGACAAAGATTTGGAAACACTCTTGACGATCACAAAAGAGAAATAGATCGGGTTCAGATTTGCGCAAATTCGGGTATTATGCGGTGGAGGAAAAATTCCTACCACGTGGGACCACGTGCACAAGCGGTTGAGCACAGGTCCCACTTGTGCAAAAGGGCGTGTGTTCATGCCAAAAGCGTAAGGCCGCGAATGTGGTAAAGAGGCATTGGTCTCACACAGCGCAAAAGACCAATACGGCTGTTTATAATCTGTCCCACCGGAGACAACTATTAGACGTGCGCTAGAGAAAAAGGAGTATATGGAAGTATATACTAGGAGAAGGATTAAAGGCAAGCGGTTTTCATAAACAGTCAACTATCAGAGATTACTGCAATTTATGCTGGACTATCGTGCATCACATGCGCGTCAGGAGCACGCTGAAAAAACATACACAGCCGTGATTTTATACTTTAGAATGGCGAGGTCATCTCGAACTAATGGCATAGACTACAGTTGGTCAGGTCCCCAAAGCGTGGTTTTTGATCATTTACGATAAAACCATTTCGCGAATGTTATTCGAATCAGCTTCAGGATTAATACCTGAACATCGAAAATGAGGCAAGGCTCTGCCTCCAAAGTCTGAGGAAGGCACTGCATGCAGGGAGCTAGCCGAAAATAAGAAACTTCGTTAGAATTCCGGGTTAACCCACTGCGGAACAGGTAGTGTACATGGCGCATCACAACCTCCCGTCCCCATATGGCCATGTGATGGATATGGTTCATCACATTACGTTTTTATGCTGAAAACTGCACTTTTTTCCCAAAGGTCCTCCTCTGGGAATACATCACTCAAGCAAAAATGTGCTCGGTGCGCAATGTGTTAAACAGAGAAAGACTGGATGCGAGTGATGCTTAGAAAGAGCCGCAAAATGAACATCCTGACGATTTATCATTAATATCGTTCTTCTTCACCTATGAGATCTGTCTGTCATCCACGACATTGATACCACCAATTGCAGTGGATGACGTCAAGTGGATGCAGGAAGCTTTTCACTGCGGCACAAGAAGATATTCGCAGAGATCTTTATTGGGATAAGAAAGGTATCACGGATGACAGCGAGAGACAAAAGAGGCTTTCACACTTTTGCCGCCGGCGTGGTGGTACCACCGCCGCGGAAAAAGTTGTCAACCGGTGACAAAGTACCCTCACTGCCATCTCATGACGCTAGGCGTCATCGCAGGGAGCTACCTCGGCAAGAAAATGTAAGCAATAGGAAACTAGGATGTAAGCCTGTTTCGGCTCTTATCCCCAGATATGCATTAGTCTAGAATTGTCCTAAATTATTCCCGAAGCTCGTCGGTACGGCGGGAGTGGAAGGTTACTATAGAATAAGAAGGGGTACAAATAATACCCAAGGTAAATGGCAGAGTTGGCGGGAAGATAGGCAAATTGAGGGCATTTGAGGAGATCATCTAGTTGACAGAAAGAAGGGGGTGGTAGCTCAAAGACCTATCTGATTACATGTGTAGTTACTGGAAAAAAAAACCTCCTTGTGGTTTTTTAACACTACTGAAAAAGCATCTTGCGTTAGTAATTATTAGATTGCGGGGAAAATTCTCGCGCTTTTTGAAAGTGCGCTCTTTCCAATCCCAGGCTGAATTGCAGCAATCTGTCCTTTGTATATGTAAGGATTTGAAGCTGTCAAGTATGTGCAAGTTCATTATTATCATAATCTCCTGAGCAATTCCTTCCGGGAGTATGGAATTTCAGAAACAGTACATTTGCGGCATTTTAGTATACAACTTCGAATCTGGTGAAACAGCAACTGCATCCAGTCGCCGCACTAATGCAGTATTTGGGGGACGTTACAGTGGCCGCCCTGCACAAGATCGGACGTCTTTGTGTTGGCGACATCAACCTCTATGTTTCCACATGGTCGGAACGCGCCTCCAGGGCCGACAATGATGGATTGCGCAGCTCCTAGATTCCACGGCAAACTAGGTGTGGCAGGACGCAAGTCCTGGATGTTCTGCGTCAGTTGGGCACGGTAAAAAAAACATTGTCACAGTGAGTGGTCATGATCTGACCAGGTGCGTTCTCCAGCGACGTGGAGAGGTGGCTACTGAATTGCCTCCGTACTGCAGCATTGAGAACTGTCTAAGTTTCACCTTCACAGGAGATGAGAAGTGGAGCCTGTATGTCAACAGCAAGTACCGCTGACACTGAGATGGCAAGGATGAACAACCTGAGCCGCAGCCAAAGTCAGATGATCACGCTCTGAAGGTTGCGGTCTCTGCTTGTTGTGACAGCAAAGGCATCATCCACCATGCGCAACTGCCACGCGACACTGCCCTCACGCTAGACCTGTGCTATCAGCAGCTGGATAGAATGTCCGCAAAAAGAAGCAAAAAAGTGTCCGAATCACGGCAAGATACGATTTCTGTACAAGGATATTCGTCCACACACTGAAAGAGTGACTTGCCAGAAGCTACCCGACCTTGGTTGGAAAGTGCTGACTCACCCTACGTACAGCCCTTACCTTGCGCCAAAAAACCATCTTCTCCTGTCCCTCTCTAACGCCATGCAAGGTAAAGCGTTCGATAATGAAGATGACCTGGATCACCGGTGCGGCAACTTTTCCGTGTCAGTGCCAGAACAGTCTATGCCGGAGTCATCGAAAGGCTTTATGAAAATGGTCGAAGAATGGTAGGACGTGGTAATTTATACATTTCTTAACTGGTTCCCTGTTTTTGAAAAGTCAAGAAAATGTACTGTTTCAAAAACCGCGAGAACTTTCCCTACAACCTAATATATTGTCGTTAACTATTATATTTCGATATTCTAGGCGAGGAAATTACATCTCACTGTATTTTTATGGGTGCTTTTCAATTTATTTACGTTAACATAAGTATTATTCAGGTATTTTCTCAAAGATTGTGTATAACAAGATAATGACTGATATGATAATGATTTCTAAAAGATTGTGTATAACAAAACATCATCAAAAAGTGAATAACAAGATAATGATTCACTCATCTAAATAGATGAATAGGAAACTTCTTTTATTCATTCACTCTACAAGCTTCTGTCGTTGGTCCCTTGCAGCGTCGATGACGCGGCAACGTCGCAGGCCTATGTTTGACCATGGGCGAGAGTCGCCACAGCAAAATTCTGAAAGCTTCCCAAGGCAGCACTCACAGAAACTTTTCGTTTCAAAGATTTCAGCATAATCTGGTGCTGTCGAGGCTGCCGAACACCTTAATGAAGCTGAAACTTCCCGATAGTACCGAAACGAACGGGCCATGGGATAGAGACCGATATCAAAAAATAGATAAAAACACCCTTTCACCTACTGTATCTTCGTACAGTCACTTATTTATTTCTCCTGGACTTCAGCCTTTCCGCAATTTATCGAAAGAAATTATCATTGGAAAATGTGTTTATCTCAACAAAGGGGTGACTTGGAAATCAAAACATCATGAAAATTTATAATGGAGGAAGAATGATTGAATGTTGGAATTTCAACAAAAAAAACATAGTTGCAATATTATTCGAACACGTATACATACCGTGAATGCTATTAAAAAGGGTCACGGGCTTAAAAATAACAAAAATTACAGAAGGACCACCAAAAGGACTTGAAAAAAAGTGCGATGAATTTCACGAGAACTGCAGCAAGACAGCTGATTCTAGTGCGCTTGTCACAACAAAAACAACGCACGATACCCGCATTGACTCGTACAAAGTGACAGCCACCCCACAAGAACACTTGCTGGAGAGTTGAACGCGGGGCGTTCCCGTTGCTCTTCGTGTACGGTAACTCTCCGGATTGTGCCAAGGTTGCTTGGAAGGTGAAAATCTGAGGGGCCAAAGTTCCCATGGGTACTGCCTTCGATTCGAGAACCTCATTGCCTTGATTGCACTTGATCTTACAACTAGAATTACTATGCTGAAGAAGCTCGACGCTTTGAATGGAAGGGTTGGAATTTTCATCAACAGAGCAGAAGCGAAAGGAAAGCTAATAAATTAGCGAGGAAGAAATATGACCTAGAAACGATAGAATAGGAGTGGTGGATAGCTACATATTACATAATACGTTTCAGCTAACAGAGGAAAAAAATCGAAGAAGATGGAAAGCAGCACACTCAAGTATCGAAAGTAAAGAGGAAGTTCTTGAGAACATGAAAAATGTGAAAATGTGAGCACGCCTGCTTAACAACAACATTCTTCAAGGTCTATATCATGAGTGCAACGTCAGAAGTTGTAAAATCAGATAAAATGGAACTAGTGACTGCACAGGAAGTTATGAAAAGTGTGAAACTTCAGAACTTCAGAGCTGGTAATGTGATAGAATCGCAGACGGAGAAATCACGAGACGCCCTTCACTCAAGGATGTCTGTAGTGATGCGAAAAAAAGGTCGCGTTTATTATATGTACATTGCAAGGCGTTGGCACCAACTTCATGTCACGATCGTTGCACATAAGTGCGTCCACATGGAACCATCCGCTAATGAACAGATTGCATAAGCGCGATGGCCGCGCCGAGATGAAGTATAAGCACATTTTGAAGAAAATTTCAATGAGCTGGTCACGTTGAAAGGTGTAGCGAAAAGGAATGGACGAAAAAGTTGACCATTTGGTGCCCAAGCAAATAGTCCAGACCGAAAGTCAGATTTGGGGAAAATAAGATCAAGGTAGATGTGGACCAAGATCAGCAAATAGTCAACAAACGAAACGTCATTCCAACGGGACTAAAGAAGAAAAACGTGGGTGCCCATATAGCAAATTTCAGTTGATCGAGAAAATGATTTGCTTACTCACACCTAGCAACAAAAATAGGGCCAGGCCCAGAGTGCAGGGAGAAGTCTGCAACGTCGCACACTTTTTGCCTTCCTGGGTCTATCATTTATCATACATATGAGCATACGTATGGTGCACACACACACAATTACTACAAATTGCTATTATCTGTAGAAAAGGACCATACAACTGACGTCAGCGCGTCGCGGTTGCTTAGAACTGTATGTAATCTTTGCCATAGCCAATGAAAAGAATGAGTCAAGGAAGCTGAACAGAAACAAAAAAAAACATTACAAATATAATGAAGGGATTAAGGTAATCAGCATTTCAAAGACTTCAACATTCAAAGAATAGGAAGCTATTTAATTGGTGGTTTGGTTTGATGCACCACTAATGTGAGTGGATTGTTTCTAGTGTTCACAAAGGCGTAGTTCATTGTTATTTATCGGAAACTAGATCTTTCCTTCAAAAAAGTGCAGGCTTACTAAAGCTCAGCGATTGATTCCAATCAATGTTTGTGTGGTTCGCGTGTTTACTGTCAGCGGCAATTCGCGACACTCATCAGCAAATCAGTCATCTGCCCTACTCACGCCTACAGCTAATCCCCGATATATCGTACTGGTTCAATTGATTTTTTGAAGAAAAATAGAGGTGAGCGTAACCGAACATTGAATTCGCTGCCTTCATAAAAGACAAAGCATTTGAGCAGAGGTTAAAGGCTCAAACTATATCCTACTAGCTTCGAAGATCAGATGTTGGTAAATCTCGGAATGAATGAAACGTCGTGCTGATTTACCCTACAATTACCACCAGCGGTGGATCCAAGGTATAGGAACGATCCGTGGTGGACCTACGATTGCCCGCGATAAATCTGCACATGTCCGCGGCGGCGAACGGGGGGTGACGTCACTCTCACGCTAACTCGCACATAATCGCGTTGGAGTCGCAGTAATATTGCCTTCCGTGGCGGACCCGCACATCCTCACTGCGTGAGACCAAGCGGAAATGCTACAAAAGACTTGCTTTTCCTTTTTTTCTGGTCCCCACGGGGTTCAGTTCTGGTCCTCACTTGTTCGCGGTGGATCCTCACATGACTGCTGTGGATCAGTTCACCCCTCCTCTGTGAAGCAGTTCTCCACCTCGGGCATGCCATAGATCCAGCGCGGGAGAAAATTCAGAAATTTGAAATACACACGAGGTTAGTACATAGTCATTTTATTCAGATCGGCCAACGTTTTGGAGCTATCTCCTTTTTCAGGTGTTGGAACGGGTATGACAGTTCTTTCTAGCTGCAGCCTATTACTTTCTTTTTCTCAACTTAATCTCATTCCATAATATTTATTCCAGCTATAAAAGGATATCACCTCGGTCAACACCTCTAACGATAATATCAAAGAGCATTCAATTCGCAGGAGACTCTACATAAGTTCTGCATTTCAAAAGATTGCATTGTCTCTCAACATAAAAGGAATGGAGACCTCGAAGGCATAGGTAGTTTATCAAGTCACTCGTTCAAGTTGCGGAGATGTTATGTATTGGGAGAACTGGAAGAACTCTCAGCGGCTGCGAACATTTGGCTAGCAAACGAAGAGGAAGCTTAGTTTCTGCGCATGGGCAACACAGACACGAAGAACACAATGGCTATGACTCTGACGTGATGTACGCCATACTAATCCCTAAAGCGGCATTACTGCAAGGAAAACGCAATAAAGACATTACTGCAAGGAAGACATTGGAAGCATTTTGGATTTCGTTAGAAATCCGTTAGGGCACGAACTTCCGCAATGAAGACCTATCTATCACTGATGACTTCCTTTCCTTCACGTCATTATATGAGCTGCAGATTGGAGTAGCATCTGTGCAGAGTGACATTCACTATCCAGAATGTTGTGAGCGGTGCGAACAGGTGCAAAAAAAGTTGGACTCAGAGGTTAGTTCTCCACTGCCTGCGAATGATCCCTTCGATTGGGTTCAGAATGATGCGTACTGGCCAAGGGTAGCAAACATTTGATGGTACAGGTTATAATTTCGAACACTATTCTACTTGCAGGCCACCGGAGAAGATGTTCAAGCCGAAGTG
This sequence comes from Ancylostoma caninum, assembly GCA_037903475.1. Lineage (NCBI taxonomy): Eukaryota > Metazoa > Nematoda > Chromadorea > Rhabditida > Ancylostomatidae > Ancylostoma > Ancylostoma caninum. The sequence goes on along the minus strand of JBAJFG010000140.1, from coordinate 2,279,721 downwards.
TCAGGCTACCGAATAGCGAGCACCACCTAACAACCTGGAATCAGAATAAGCACTAGTACAGAGACAACCATGTAAATTCAAAGTTATTTCCGTAACCATACTTTTGGAACTATGATAATAATAGAAATACTAATAATAATACTAGTAATAATAATAATAATAATAATAATAATAATAATAATAATAATAATTTATCCCTTTATGTAAGGTAGACGTGAAGAAAGACATTGGTATCATCAAGTACAACATACAATAATATACCAATATGTATGGACAAGCAATACTCTTATTTCATTAGTAGTCTTTAACATACCGCTTGAACAAGAAGAACTTTCGAGAGGTGGGAGAAAGTCTATATTTTAAAGATAAATAAGCAGATTTCTCCCGGCACGTAAAACATACACGCCTAATGAGTTGTTCTTGGACTTGCATAGTGAATTTCAAATATGATGGTATATAGCCCGAATCCTCCTTTGTTGGAGAGCTTCTCCCTTTCTCGCCTCGTTTCCCCCCCCCCCCCCTCCAGTCCGTCCCTACCTACTATCTGCAACCACCAGTACGCAGATTTTGCAGAAATGACGAGTGGATTTTCCTACGTTCGCTTCAAAGCAGCGGATTCTGTGAAATGTCATAATTACTTAGTAAAAGCAACTCTTGGGAATTAGAAAGATGAAAAGGCTAGTGCAAATTGCCGGACGTTCGACAAAACTAACACCGGAAAACCATGTAAGATGCGGAATGCCACTCTTGGAAAAAATTTTTCTCAGAGAAATGCCGCGAAGTAACCGCAGGAATGAAGCAAAACACCTTAACCGAAATGGTGGCTTTGTAGACGGGGCTTTTTAGGTGTCAGTGACAGAAACGCTAGGGCATAGGTACAAGTAAGTCCTTTTTAAGGAGATTTACTGGCCTTCAAAGATATTGTGGTCGCAGCTCCAGTTGGATTAATTAAATTAGAAACACAAAAATTAATGTGACCTATAAGCAGGAGATAGGCAGCTCGAGGCTGTTTCTCCAGCAGCAATATCTCGAGGTGAAAGCCTATTTTGGGTGTGGCATTTTCCTCCCACTTAGCACTATCCTTTCCTCGATTGTTTCTGAAAGGATGAATCTGCAGAGAAGCGCCACTCCTCCGTTCGGGAGCAATACTGGGGAAAGAAGGACTGTAATCAGGAGAAAGGTCATGCTCAATAATGTGAGGTATTATATTACCACAGGAGTAACGTATTCGAGCTGATGCCCCATATCAGAGATGGCAAAGTGTGAGTAAAGGAAAAAGTCCTCTTGCTGTCAGAAACACTCTAGTTCATTTCGGACAGGATTCGGTCTCCTTAGCATGGGTGGGGTGTAAGAGCCGTAGGAAAGGTTTTACAGTTCGGGCTCCATTATTACATCGATATTTGCAGAGATATGAATGTGATCCTAGCATGGGCTACCATGAGAATAGTTGGTGCACTAAAATTTTAACACTTGCAAAAAAAATACAGACGAGACAAATTCTAGAGATTGTTTTACTCTGGATATTCCACTTCTTTGAGATACTTGACCCTGCCCCTCTGTTTACGGGTACTCATGATAGTGAAATTGCATCGCATGGGTAGCAACGAAGTGACTGCGTGCACCATGTGTGAATGTGGATTGTGGTGAGTCCTCTCTCACATTAGCTGCTGCGAGAAAAAATGTGGTCATAAAATCCTATGAAGTCAGTGCGCGCCTAAAAGGAAATGGAAAAAAATGGCTGGAGTTGCCACTGAACCAGCATTGCATTTTCTCAACCTAAGACTTGTATTTGATAGTATTTCAAGCGGTAATGATATGAAGAATCACCGATGTGTGAAGATAACAAACTAATCTTACTTCTTATTAATTGGCAGTTCATGTGTGTGTGCGTGTGTGCACGAGAACCAGCCATCAAAAATGGAAAGTACCTATACCATCGTGTTCAGCGCGTCGAGTTATGTATGAAAATGTGGTAAATTTTGATTTTTACCTTGATCTACAGGAGTTTCGGGCCACTTCTGTCACGTTCAGACATGTTAATGGCCAACAGTTGTTTTGATCACGGTCGGAATGAATGAGATAGGCTTTTGATTACAGGACCGTATAAAAGGAAAGAGAAGGGTAGGACACCTCTATAACGGATAGGAGGAACCAGGCGAAGGATGACACGGATGAGGGTTACGCCTTAGGATAGTGTTAGAGGTGGGCTGGCGGTGTGATAAGGATGCGCCGGCGTCCAAAAGCGGGAAACGCCTGGAGTCGGGTCCAACGGCGTGATAAGGGTGCGCCGGGGTCCAAAAGCGGGGAAACGCCTGGAGTCGGGTCCAACGGCGTGATAAGGGTGCGCCGGCGTCCAAAAGCGGGGAAACGCCTAGAGTCGGGTCCAACAGCGTGATAAGGGTACGCCGGGGTCCAAAAGCGGGGAAACGCCTGGAGTCGGGTCCAACTGTGTGATAAGGGTGCGCCGTCGTCCAAAAGCGGGGAAACGCCTAGAGTCGGGTCCAACTGTGTGATAAGGGTGCATCGGCGTCTAAAAGTAGGGAAACGCCGTCAATCTTATCTGAGGACAATGAAAATGTGCGAGCGAATTTGGAGCTGCTGCAAAATGATGCTCCCGAACTTCATTCTTTTTTGTAGTGGTGAGAACTAGGTGGAGGCCATCATCCATCACATTCCAAGCGAAATTATTCTAAGAATTCATTTTAAAAAAACCTGCAGTGACAAAAATATGCTAAAAGTGCGTTGAATGCCGATAAATGATAGCCTACATGGAGAGTTAATATCGATGGTACCACATTCGTTCACTCGAGAGGGGGTGGGGGGGGGGGGGGGGCACGGGTTTAGATAATCTTTTTTCCCAGGGTTATTATTGAACATTCACAATTTTTTCTTGAGAATATTTTGCCCAGGCGTGAAGGCATTGCCCAGCTTTCTGTAACATAAATGGAGATTGCTAGTAACTTACTTATTGTGAGAAGTTAAAGGCACCTAATCTGAGAGCATGAAGTGATCGAGTAAGGATAATAAGAAGAACACAGTCAACGTTCCTAGGATTTTTGCACTAGCCGGTTTCGGGGCTTGAACTAGACCGGAAGTGCAGCTTCCTTGGCGCCCCCGGGTCGTAGACCCTTTCATCAGTAGTTCCCAAGGAAGCTACAAAAAGATCTTAGTACTAAGTCAACAAGATGAGTCCGTCAGAGGAATGTGTAGCAACAGGCAAAGCAATGTGTAAGGGACTTGCCCTAATTCCTTTTATATGTCCTGTACACTTGACCTAGTTATTCAAAAAGTGCGCCACAGATGTGCTACGTTGGCTTGCCAACCAATTTGGTTCTTATCTCATGAATCAGAGGAAGATGTACTGCATTACTGAGTCCGTATCTACGTAAAATGAATGGCCTGTCCCTAAGTGCGTTACATAGAATCCTAATTATGCTAACCGAGTTCCAACCATTAGATATGTTAGTATTGCATAGCTCCAGTATCCTACTTTTGAAATCTTCTAACCTAGTGCACGTTCTTCCTATCCTAATGACTTCCGCAACAAAGGTATTATTTATTATATAAAGTGGTATATTAGAGTAGTAATTTGGATATCTAATAACTTTGAAGCTATAATTATCTGTTTTATTGTAAAGGCTGTAACTGATGTTTTCTCTTCCTATACATATTTTCAGGTCTAGAAAATTTGTTTCTTTAATATCAGTATTGGTCTTTTCTATTTGCAGAGATGAATGGTAGATTTCATGCAGGTTTGATTCGAATTCTACCGCATTGGTTGAGATATGAAGTATATCATCTATATATCTATACGTTCCATTATATATTTGCACAGCTCTTCTATCCCCTATATTTAGTTTATTTTTGATAAACTCATACTCCATGAACGCTAGAGTCAGATCTGCCAGTTGTGGACTGCATGAAGCTCCTTGTGGAATGCTTTTAATTTGTTGATATACAGTGCCACCGAAACGTACAAAACTAGATCCTAGTAGTGTATCTATCATATAAAAGATGTCTTCTTTTCTATAATACTAGCGCCCCTTCGGGACGCTAGAAAGTGGGGTGGGGCAGCCACTTGAGGTATGTGCAAAAGCTTCACACATGCGAAATGCTTAGAAAATTAGCAAATAAGCAGAACTAATCATTAACTGAGCTCAAATACAAAATCCTTCTTATGAGTTGCATATATAGCGCCCCTACGGGTCGCTAGAAAGTGGGGTGGGGCAGCCACTTGAGGTAGGTGCAAAAGTTTCGCGCCTATGAAATCCTTAGGAGATTGAAATAGAAGCGAAAATACTAATTAATTGAGTTTGAGTACGAAACTCTCCTTATGAGTTGCGTGTATTCTACCAGTCTGGCCGCCTAGCCAACTCCGGACTTCTTGTATGCGCCTTGCTCGAGCACTCTTTATCACACATCACCATGTAAATTCACTTTCCGATGCAATGATAGATCCCTCGTTTGTTGTCACCGCACTTCTTAAATGTCACCTACCATGGCTAGTTATCCTCAACTCTGCGCGTGCTTATCATTTATATGAATCTAGTAACTGTCGACTATTTGCTGTAACCGACACAGTGTAATTAGGAACTCGAAGTAATTCAAGATTGTTGTTGGACGAACATCTTTCTTTGTGGCGCGTTTCCTGCCATTTAAGCAATTCACATAGTTATTCACACTTGGGCCAAAGCGGACCTCTTCTCCATCCGTGAACCAGTATCTTCTCGCTTCTCACAATTGGGTAAAAGCGGACCTCTCCTCCATCGGCATAACCGCATCCTGGCATTCCCACACATTAAGCGGACAGCAGACCCACATTCTGGCGTTCCTAGCACCTGGACCACAGCGGACCTCTCTTATACATCCGAACCCCTACCTTGACGTTCCCTACATTTTTAGACCACAGCGCAGCCCCTCCTCCATCCACGAACCCGTATCCTGGAGTTCCCTCAACTTTCAGGCCCCAGCAGACCCATTCCTCCTTCGGTGGACCAGAATGTTGGTGTTCCTCACACCTGGGCCACAGCGGACCCCTATTCCATTGGCATGACCCTGGGATTCCCAAACTTTATGGCAAAGCAGACCCATCTTCCATCGGTGAACTTGAATTCTTTTATTTCTCACACTTGGGCCAACGGACCCCTCCTCCATCCGTCAACAGTATCTTCTCATTCCTCACAATTGAGTGAAAGCGGACCTCTCCTCCATCGGCATAACCGCCTACTGAGATTCCCACACTTTTAGGACACAACAGACCCATCCCCCTTCATTGTACCGCATATCCTGGCGTTCCTCACACCCGGGCCACAGCGGACCCCCACTCCATCATCATAACAGTCGCTGAACTCGAATTCTTTTATTTCTCACACTTGGGCCAACGGATCCCTCCTCCATCCGTCAACAGTATCTTCTCGTTCCTCACAATTGGGTGAAAGGGACCCCTCCTCCATCGGCATAACTGCCTACTGGGATTCCCACACTTCTAGGGCACAACAGACCCATCCCCCTTCATTGTACCCCATATCCTGGCGTTCCTCACACCCGGGCCACAGCGGACCCCCACTCCATCATCATAACAGATCCTGTCATTCCTACAGTTTTGGCTACAACAGACCCATATTCTAGCGTTCCTCGCACCAGGGGCACAGCGGACCTCTCCTATGCCAGCGAACCCGTATCTTGGCGTTCCCCACATTTTCAGACCACAACGCACCCCCTCCTCCATCTGCGTACCCGTATCTTGGAATTCCCTTAACTTTAAGGCCCCAGAAGACCCCCTTCATTAGACCCGAATGCTGGCGTTCCCTCAACTTTCAGGCCACAGCAGACCCATCCTCTCTTCAGTTTACCAGAATGCTGGTGTTCCTCACACCTGGGCCACAGCGGACCCCTGTTCCATCAGCATGACCGTTTCCTTTCATTCACTCACTTTTTGGCCACCGAAGACCCATCGTTCATCGGTGAACCCCTATTCTGGCATTTCTCCCACCTGGGCCATGTCAGACCCCTCCTCCATCTGTGAACCTGGCTTTTCCGCAACGTTGAGTCACAGTGCTACCCCTACTCAATCTACCTAACGGTATCTGTCACTATTGGCCCCTGGCACACCTATCGTCCGTGCGTCCTTACCCTTTTTAAATCTCGAGAGCAGTGGGAGGAGGTAAGGAGTTATCGAGAAAATTTGAATAATTACATACTTGATCACAGGAAGTGTCACAGTGGTCTGTAATGGCGCACCTTTTCTATGCATGTGAGTGTGCAACTGAAATCTCTTCCGTGGCTGCTGAATCGCTCAGAGATCTCGGACGGATGCTAGGACGAGAACGTGCGGCATGTGGGAACTGCGGCGGATACCACCGCTGTACTGAGCCTAGAGGGCTCCCAGGCCGCACACGGATCTCGCCCATGCTGATCTGCGGTGCAACGGTTGGTTTTGACTGAAGAGCAGCGGCTATCCTGCTCCGTATAATGTGCTGCCTTAAAGCCTTGCTAGCTCTGTCTCATCGGTTGGCTGTGAGACCACCAGCGTAGGACAGCCACTGTGCAAGGATTTCGAAATTGCGGGTCCCGCGAAGATCTAGTCTCATCTCGCTCCATAAATCGGTTTTTCGTATGACGTCTGCGCATCTTTCCCTTCACCATTGTCTATGCGCTACACTGCACAAAAGATTTCACAAGACTCTCATGGTCTGACGCCAGAAAAATCTGGACCCTTATCAGTCTTTATATAGGAGGATCTACCTTTGGCCGTGTCAGCGTTTGTATAGCTAACTTTATCTCCTAGCAATCTAACATAATTATATCCCCTCATACATTGTGTTATTAGTTTACGAATATTTTCTTTAACCACTTGATGGGGGAGGCTGGTAAAGAGGCTTGAAAAGTCGGCTGAAAAAACTTGCGTATTTCCTTCAACTACCAGTATATCATTAACTACTTTCATACTGTTGTCTATGGACCAATAATGTTTAATTCCTGTTCTATGTTTTATGACGTTACAATAATTACTAAAATGTTTGCTGAAGTGCGAAAGTATTTTCTGTAATATCAGTGTTAGCGGCTTAAGCGTACTTTTCTTTGCCCCGGTAATGAAGCGGAACTTAATAGGGTCTTTATGCATTTTGGGTATGCCATAAATATTGGGTATATCTTTAAACTTCTCCTCAGTTTTAATACCTAAACTAATCATGTGTCTCCTATGAATCTCTCTAATGTTTTCTTCTACGAAAGAGGTGGGAACGTAAGTGTTCTCTTTGTTACTAGTTTGTTCCATTTCTTTTTTGATCATAATAACATACAGCTTCTTACATGTTATGCTATAGTTAGATGAGGCCTTGTCTACCGGTGTAACTACAAAATTTCTATGTAACTCATCTAATTCGCTCCTCTTAAACCTGTCCTCTTCCACTGTTACTTTATTGCACAAGTTATATAGCTTAGTTCTAATGCTTTTTCGTATGTACTTACTTATTTGCTCTGATATCTGTAGTTCTATTTCTCTGTTGTACCTAATTCTAATTCTGAGCTTCTTAGCTATTTCTGTTGCTAATTTATTAACTTCTAGAAGTATTTGTTCTTTGGTCACGTTCACATGAGCTTTATATTTAGTCCCTTTGCTGAAGATCTTTCTTAACCTTTCGTCCCCGATTATGTTTAAATTTCCGGTGCATACATGTCCCAGTTGTGGGTCTACATATTCCATATAGTTCACGCATGAACATTCATTGCTGACTAAATACTCAACTCTCTCTTTGTTCAGTTGCCTAAGAAAACTGTTATAATTGAACAGTTTCAAAGCCAACGGTGGATTTGTTTTATACGTCACTCTTATTTTTAATTCTTTAATTTGCTGAACACTTACAGGGTCTTGTATGCAGCCAGCAATTATGTCCTTTAACTCAAGTTTATTGCATACCTTACCCAGGTTTAGTTTACGGATAATATCTCCAAAATATTGCACACTCCCAAATAATTCTCCCCTTTCCCTTTTATCTGTACATCTTCGGTCCCAAAATGGATTTGCTATTAATGCATATATCTTATATTTTAATTCGTATTCAAAAGTTCTAAACTGCGTACTAAATGCTAGATCAATCAACCTATTGATATCGTGTTTGTTCAAAGTTCTGAAATATCTATATCTGAGCAGAAAAGAGTGCATATACTCAATGCTGGGATGAACTGACGCTGAGAAACTTGTAAAAAAAGCCCATGAAAACATTAATTTGCATTTTAGAGGCTGCAGGGCCCAAACGAGGGCTCGGTCAATGTTGTGCTCGTCCATTCCCTTCTAGAGCCACACAGTGACCGAATATAAGGTGTCAAATATGAGAGAGGACTACACGCTTCCTTGTCGGTTGAATAGTGAGTTATATCTCCACAGAAGAAAACGTGTTCGGTTCAACGATAGGAGCGAACGGACGAAAATGAAGAAATGCCACCGAATAATTATATGTACACATACCACCCTTATCGTACTTGATTATCTAAGAATGTCTCATATAAAAACTGCAATCTGCACGCTAAATGCCAAGATCAAAATGTCGCGAAATAAAAACGACGGGTTTTTGCCCATAAGTGGAATTATTAAATTGCTACTTACAATGCATGAAAGATGCATTCATGAATGTCAGCTTGGAGAGAACACTCGAAAAACATCAAGAATGTCACGCTTTTTCAAAGCAGAGCAAAGCATCCATGCCATGTGGACACGAATTGGAGGATAACATGATACGTACATAAAATCATGGATGAGGATAAGCGAGATGTTTTTGAACACAATGAAGCCCACTGAATCTGACTATCAGTCATTTTCTAGCAGGTACAGAAAAATAGCACTGGAAATTGGTCAACTAATCAAGTGAGGTTTTCTCAGATCAAGATAGCGGTAGCGATCCTATGACACGATGGAAAGAACTGAAGTGCAACTAATGCCCAGTTGTTGATACTTTCTTCTAGAATTTTGATCAGATGTGGCGAACATCGACCTGATAATTCCATGGAGTTCAAGAACTTTTGATATAAAAGTTTTAGCTACGTGAGTGTAGATGGTCCCTTTAGTTGCAAGATTTGCCTTTGGACAAAACCTTCTAGAATACTGGCACAACAAGTGCTTTGTGCACTTCACAGGATCCTCCCATCGCAGCAGTGAAGCTATTCGTTCCCTTGGTGGGTAGGGATATGGGGGAAACGGACCTTTTGCACCTGCTATAATTAGGGGCGGGGTCGCAGGCAGGATGACGAGCGCTGCGATTGGTTAACTGCGAGCAGCTCGTTAATGATGGGCACTGCGAAGGACGCGGCAAAGGCGCAAGATTTGGACGAGTTGCGCGGTCAATGTTAGTCAGATAACCGGAGTTTTTTTTTTCTAGATTAACTTGTGGCTTCGTAAGTTACTTTAGTGGGCTATGTTCCAAAAATGTGGCAGTATTGGCCCAGCGTGAAATTCTTATGCGCTTTAACTCACTGTGCAAGGTTCAGTTCCTGAAAGTGAGCTGCGTATGCCTTTTCATATGGTTTAAACAGGCTTGGTTTGTACTTACTTAATAAAGCACTAGTCAAATATACACTCACTATTGCCGCCGCATGTAACTATCACATCCCCCTCGATCAAAGTGAACCTGTTCAAACAAGTTTACCTCTACAAAAGTTTTGCGCAAAACTGATGCCAAAAAATCATTCAGGTAACGAAAAAACAAGCTTTGAGAGCATCTATATTCATTACCAGATGGCATTCCTGGCTTTGCCTAGGTTTTTTTTCACCCACTCGTAAGCGAAAAAGTAGGCGAAGTCACTTCTGATGATAATTTGAATCAAACAGTAAGTGGCATGAATTCTTCAGTAGAAAAAATATGTTTGTCATTCTTATAACCACGTATGAGAATAGTTGTTTTAACTGCATTCATTATTCAATTTCATTTTCGAATTCTTGCCAATGTCTTTCGTGTTACTATTACAACCATGATGTTTGCGAACAAACTATTATCAATCAGCTGATTCTGTCTGAACGGGTCAAACGAGAGACACTGTTTTCCCTGTGGCACTGCTTCAGGGTATAGCAACTTTGGCAGACAGTTAATTAATACCTGAAAGGGTGACCCATCATCAGATATGCAGATTATCTATGCTATTCACAAATTTACACACAAATCCGCATGGATAATGTTTTTTTTTGCCCTTTTTCTGGTATCACTTCAAAAAAGACGCTTAAACCTTCACGCTGTATTACTACCAACCAGCATATAAATGAACAAATTGAAATAAAACACGTTGATGGAAAAGCAAATAGAAGCAGGAAATTCTAGTATGCCCTTAAAATACTGATGTAGAAGCGTCACTTCTTCTACTCTAAATAGGTTGTTGCTAAACGGATTCGGTTTACACCATCTATTTCTAAAAACAGATCAAGGCAGATCGAAGCCCTGAAACCTGCGCCCTGATCTGAGTGCATTCCTGAGGCAGGGGCGACTACTCGGATAAGATTTGCCGCGCTGCCCACCCTCGGCGGTGGCGCGCACGCAACGCATCCGCGCGCGTCCCCGCCTGCTAATTAGCGGTGGGTGCAAATGGTCACGCTCCCGGGATATGGAGGTGGGGAGGTGATAACCTGTTCATTGAAGTTGAGGCTTGCTGAGTTGGATGAAAAAAAAATATTTAAAATTTTTTTTCAATGCAAAGCTCTCGAAGATATAATCTGTTTCGCCAGCGATGATAGTGGAGTATTAGTGGGCGGTGTCTGTTTTTCTCTGCACCCTCTCCAATCTCTGCGCACTTTCCCGCCCTCTTCTTCTCTGCGGCGTTTCCCCACTATCTTCCCCCGTGGAACAGACTATATTAATGGCCATCAATGGCAGAGACAATGGTGCAGTCATGGAGCTTTTGCAAGTGCACGTAACAAACACATCAACAATGCACCAAATTCATTTTTCCGCTCCTTTGCTTATCTTGCTCTCCATGGCCCTATATGAGTGATGCACTGAGGAGTGTCGTAGTGTCCGAGCAGCGGTCTCAACTGGAGATGAAGTTTTGCTTTACTCAGAGGTATTGTGCTACTATAGTCAAGATTATTCAGCAGAGGACTGATGCCGAGGCTAAATTGAAGCAAGTTACTACGGCATAAGATTGCTCACGTTGCAGCACAAGTATTGGACGGCTTCGTTAAACAATGTGGGACAGTAATGCTACATCATGAAGGAGTGGGAATAGAAAAATAGGCATTCTTTGAGCCTGACAACATGAGACACCATTTCTATATGAATGAGCCTGGCTGAAATTCACCAAAATTAGGAAACCGTGTAAGAGCTGAAATAGCTCAAGCGAAGGCCTGGAAATTGAACCAATAATGCTCAAAGTATGATCGTCATGGTCAAGGGATGAAAGCTGCTGATTACAGGGAGCGGAGGAGCACGAAATGAATAAAACGCGATGGACGGAACGAGCAGCAAGGCTCGGGATGACGAGAGGTGATCCTAACCCGTCTGACCCACCACGACTTCCCTCCATGGACCGGCCAACCACCACTTATTCCTTATGGCAGTGCTGTGCATCGCCCAATGAACTAGATTCCTACACTCGTGTTCTTGTCATCGCAATCCGCATTAAGCAACCTATAAGTTGAGGCAAGCATCCCATCAGAACTGCGTTCACTAGTAAGCATTGGAGAGGGAAGAATTTATTGATGGATGAAAAACAATTCACTATTTTCAAAGCAATGAGACCTTTTATAGATATTTTTGAAAGTTAGAATGGTACAGCAACCACAGCTACTTGTATTATGAGGAAACCTTAGGGCTAGAGTAGAAATATGAATGCGTTAGGCACTGTTTGCAAATTACAGGTCATCAAGCCCTATCCCGGTTATACATGCCCAAACACGTCGTTGGCCACGATTGCACATGTCTAAACACAACAAACAAGTACGCTTGGACATTTTTGTTGTCCACACGGCTAAAGCCAAGTGTCAGGACCACCGAGGAGGTCCTGTAAACTAAGGCGAAGATGTGTAAGTACGCATGACTGTAAAAATTCTGCGCGGTTTCCGCACATGACACCTACCCATCCAGACGCATTCATCCGCATAGTGCACGATCAACGTGTGTGACTGGATAGCTTGGTGTGAAAAAGAATCTGTCCTTCACTGCAACATGTGGTTTAATCTTGCTCCCGTAAAAATTCCCTGATGCATGGCAATTTCACGCTCGCGTGGACGAATGCTATTGAACTTTGTCAATGTGATTTCGCACAAACGCTTGTGTGGAGGCTGCATATCTGAACCACCTACGGAGCACCTATGGTGTTCTGCTGCTGTCGCAACGACTGCGTTCTCCGAAAGTGATCCACAAAGCAATAGCAGTTTATCTCTTGTGAAAGGAATACTGCAGATAATTCAGAAATGTGGTGAATTTTTTTTCAGTCAAATTCAGAAATGTGGTGAATTTTTTCAGTCATTTGCACAAACTCGTCTTAGCAGTGCGTCGACAGGTTTTTTTTGAGCCATGCAAAGTGGCGAACAAAAAAGTTGCAGCTTTGGTTTTTTGTTCCAAACTTCTTCCAAGGTCGAGCGTAGAAGATGAAATTGAATTTGCATGAGTTGTTAATGTTAATCTGGAAAATAAAAAAGTGAAAAAAAAAACTCCCCATTGTATCGACAACTTTTTTAGACGGAAATTCTATTCACGGAAGACTGAATATGTGATTTGGTTGCATCCGCGTCTTGCAGAACAAAGCGTTTGGTAGATTTTGAACACAGGCTAAATGTTTTACGGCAGAATAAAATTTCTGCGAGAAAACGTCTGTGCATTAATCACTAGCTGACGACCACCATGTCTATTGAAGTCAAATTCGAAAGGGTCAGCCATTGAGGGTTTCTGTCCCCTTGGCCTATTTAGAAAGCAGTGCTGTTGCCGTTGATATATAAGTTTAGGCAAATGTGATGGGTTACGATGTGACAGATTACTCTTTCCAGCAGACGAAGTATTCCAGCTGGTTGCAATGCAGTCAACGGTCACATTACGAAAAAAGAGTTTTGGATCTTTTTCTCGCCTTCAAATCATTTGTGACAGAAAAATCAAATCTACCCAATTGATGGAGAAAAGTGTAGTTCAAAAAAGTGCAAAGACTTATGTTAACCACAAATTCCGTTTTTCACTGGTGGAGTAGATCCTGTGAGCTTGGCATAGAGCTGAAGAATCAGTCTATTTTAGATGAACAATGTAAGACGTGAGAAAGTTGAGATGAGCCGCCTGGTGATGCTTTGAAATGCATAAGGCATATGTTCAAATTCTTCGCTGAGAAAACATGTGGAGAAGTAGGTTTGCCGACGGTTCCATATCACACACATGCTTTTAGCTGACAGCTCCTGAGGATTCTATATAATACAAGTCCTTTGAGAACGACGTTGGGTTAATGAACTGCTTTTGAGCCTGAACTCGCTTCCAAAGTTCCTCTACAGCAGGCGATTCTTCAGGAAATGAGTTGTAAGAGGCATTCAATACTATTACGTAGGATATAGCAATTTAAAAACCTTATGCTTAGTTCACATGTGTCGGAAGGATAGCAGTCGCACTAGAATATAGAGCTCCACCCATAACTAAATTATGAACACAGGATTTCTTTTTCCGGCAGGGCGGAAGAGGAGGAAGTGCGTGTAGTTACAGTAAGCAGTAAGAAACAATTTTCCCACTTTTCTCCCTCGAATTTACAGCTCCTTTTCACGTGCAGTGAGAAAATTTCCGTCCCATTTCATGGAAACTTTGTGGAAATTGTTTCCGTCAAGGGGAGACAGGTAAAATTTAGAAGCAGAGTTCAGAGAACTTGAGTAAATCTTTCCAAAACGAAGTGATAGAAAAGCAAATAATGATAACTGGCTCCCACGTATTACTATCTCACCTCCGGAATAGGGTCTAGATAAGGAGTGCATAGAAGGCAGAGTAATTTTGAACGAAATGAACACACTCGCATGTGCAGGCCATGCCCTATGGAGTTAGGGATTAGTTTTTCAGCATTTCTCAACACTCTCGACATTCACCACTGCCCTTAGCATCCAGAGACGAAAAACCTATAATCTTGGAAGGACGCTTTTTTTCGCTTGCAACAGCTCAGACAGCTTCTGCAAACGCACCCTATAAATGACGCAGTTTTACGCCACGCACCGATAGTGCAAGGCTCGAAGTGGTGCTGTAGCCTCGTTCGTCATATCCGTTGAAAAGACCTCTATAGCTATGTATTATTGCATATGAGCATGGACATGTGTCGTAGATAGAGAAAAAGCCCGCATATGTCAAAATCGTGTGACGTAACCCAGTCAGGCCCCAGCGCAGCTTGTCGGTGGGCAAGCTGGGCTTCGTAAAAGGGTCGGAAAACAAAAGGGGCTTCGTGCGGGTTCGGGGCCGAGCCCCAGAAAAACTTTGAGGTGTTCGTTGGTCCAAAGAAAAGAAATGCGTTGATAAAGGCAATGAAAGACGAAAAAGGCTCGCAAAAGAACTGCTCGTAGCTTTAGCAGAGCAATTGCGGCGATCGATGTTGAAAAGTTCGATTGGAGCAGATCATGTACAGGTTCCCATAATCCGGAGGACTTAAACGACTCCTGCGCCGCGGAATCTGCATGGATTGAGCTGGAATCTTCAGTGAGATGAGAACTAAGGGAACACTAGAAGATCTTGGGAGAGACAATCTAAATTTATGTGAACTAGAAAAGTATACGCTCACATTCTGAGTCTGAGTGGTTGCAAGGCTCTCCCGTTGAGTCGAGACTCAACCGATTGACACCAAATTTGGGGTTAAGAAGCGTCATAGCACTCAAAATAAATCTATGATGTCAGATCACAAAACTTATGTGAATCCAGGAATTGTATGCTCGGTAAAGGGACCAGCCTATTTTCGACAGGCTGGGCTACAAGCTGAGCCTGTCGGGGGCATAATGTCCCTATTCAAACACATAAGTTACCAACCCCCTACCATGTACCCTATACTTGGAGGTATGTGCTTTCATACGCCTCACATACTATCACTTATCATCTCCTATCTTCCGAGTATTTGTCCTTCTACGCTCGCTCCAAGGAACATTGGCAAACCGTTTAGCCGCGCTCCAAAGCAGAACGCCGACCCAATCGACCCAGCGCGGGAATTGGAATCATTTGAAAGCCCCTTTGAAAGCCTCGGTCCTTTTTTTTCTACGAACGCTACTCTCATTAGTTTGGTCTCTACTTTTTCCAGAGTTTTTATTCCTTTATTCTCGATTAGTTTGTTGTTCTGTTCGGCTTTTGGCGACCAATGTTGACCTTATCGTTTCCTGATTCCGTCAGTATAATTTCTGCCGCAGTGTGGAATGGTCCATTCATTGGTTGCTCTTGGTAAAGAATTATAGTTATGTTTTGTCGGTTTACACTGGTTATTGCAGTTATGTTTTGTGGTTTCACAATGGGTTATCGTCTTTTGATTGCTACTAATTGCTTTAATTGCAATCACGGAGAATTCTTGTAGAATTGCTATCACTGGATGCGGTCATTCCCTTCTACCTATTGTTATTTTCAGAGGGGGCTTCGTAAAATCTGCATTTTTCAAAGGGGGCTTCGTTTTGGCTACGACCCTAATACAGGCTCGTGCCGGGGCCTGAACCCAGTTGGTTTCCCGGCTGCAGAAGGACACCGTTCTGCATTTGCGGACTTTTTGGGGGAGCCCTAAAGTAAACACGAAGTGGGGGTCTGTACATTCAATATGTTCATCGCCAGGAATAGACGGCTGGAGGTCGTTCGTTTGAGAGGGCGACCAGTCAGATCTGTGCTTGCAGAGACGTTTGTGCATAGAAGCAAGTGTAAGCTTCCGAGCAAATAGATGTTTTAATGGAAACTAAACAAATTATGTAAGATGAGAAGAGAAGCAGTGTGGTGCAAGTAAATCGGACAGACATTCGGGGAATATAAAAAGAATAAAATCATGAAAAAGAAAAAGGAAGAAGGTGAGGCTCTTCTAGTAGTTACTATAAATAGATACTAAAAATACCATGAATTTTTTTCTATGAAAATTCCCGTTCTTTAGTGCCATTAGGTGGAGTAAGAATGCCCATATTCGAATGTCAACCAGCTATGTTTGATTTTTACCCACATACATATAGCGTACACTGACTGTATACGTATCTGTGAGTACGCACTAACTGTTATATTGTGGTGGACCTTTTCTCGGTGCATTAGATGAATAAATAAATAAATGAATCCTGACAAATGCGGATTAACTCAGAAGCAGATGCAAGAGGGCAAGCGACAAGCTTTCTTGGAAAGCTGACTATGGCAGCTGTGGCGAGGGCTGTGGACGTTCTGTGGAGTGAAGTGATCTGTCACGCCTTCATGAGTGAGCAGGTGAAAGTGGGTATAGTTACCACATAAACATGGACAAGAGTCCCAGCTGAAAAAATTCCGATCATGTGCTTGAGAAGCAAGAAACGCAGTGATAGTAAGGTGCAGAAGGACCGCAGCAAACAGAAGGACTGCAGCAGCAACACGGAAGGACCGCAGGGTAACTGTTGACCTTTCTGGCTTTCTGCTGCAGTTCTGGCTTGCCTGAGTTTGAGTGAGCGAATCACTTCCTTTTGGTCACCAAGTCCCCCATTCTATATGGTCCCAATACCTTTGCCGAGAGCGTTCATGGATCCAACACACTCTTTGAACTCCTGGAACGTCAGGTCTATGCTTCAAGAGGGAGCTAAGAGGAAGAGAAATGCCTCTAACTAACGCGATAATTCGTCACCTGTGCATTATGGCCGGACGTTGCAGCGACGAACCACTTAGTACACTAGTAAACATCCGATCCAGGTAGACTCCTAACAGCCAAGATTATCCTCTGGCGGAAGTAACGCTCAGGTGACAACGACAATCTTTCCTCATACAGCGGTATCCCGTACAAGATTAAAAATTATGGGATAGAATTATTTCTGGCCTACATCATATCCTCTCGTCTACAGTTTTCTAGCATGAGGTAGGTAACAGTCAGTCGATGAATGGAAGGCGCAAAATTTCCGGCGGGTGTCAATACCTGCGCGCATTTCGCGGCTTCGAAAATCACGCTGCGCGACCGCGCCGCTCGCACACGAATCCTCTCCGGGACAACGAACTATATTGTTTTCTTGATAGATAAATGGTGTTCGTGGTAGCTCGCATCAAATATGATGAAAAACTAAGGACCCTGATTTGCCATTGCGGTGACAACCCTTATGTAGTGGTCGGCGCGGTCGTGCTGTGTGCTTTTCGAGGCCGTGAAAAACACCCCGCCACTTCCCCTTCCCTCCCCCCTTTGACGCCTACTGTATGTAGTAATCCCTATTGCAAACTTAATCAGTTTATGAGTGTCACGACATTGGAGAACTACAGGCTCACGTGTCGGTACGCATATTTCATTCAACGGCACGTTATCGACGCCGTCAGGTGATCGTCGTGTAATACGACTAAAGTTCAAGTATCTTTCATTTTCTGGCAGCATAACTCGTCTACTTTTCTGGCATCATAACAGGCCTACATCTGCATAATCGTTCCAATTCAACAACCCACATGTATTAGAAGTACTCGAATTTTCTACACCTCGTGTGGCCTTTATTCAGCCCAACCAGCTAAGAGTGAAGGGTGTACAAGGCACTACCGTGTACGTGCAGTACTTTGGAGTTATTGGGTTTTTTTTCTAATCGCTTGGGAATTCCCACACATCTTTCTTTTACTACTCCAAAAATCTTATTACGCATTTCAGAAGACGGAGATTTAAAAAGAACAGCTGTTCGTTCTTGAATCGCCTAGGCTTCTAAAATACTTATATAGGTACTCTATTGTAGGAGAAAGCCAAAGCAGAAATGGAGAGAAAAAACTCCGAAGGAGGGCTATGAGTGCTAATCTATAGTAATACACAAGTAAACACCTGTTTAAGAAAGATTAGAAATTAAAGATAATAAAAAACAAAATGTCCTTTTCGATCCTACCCCGGGCTACATGCAAAAAAATGACATCCATTCCCGGAAGTAAGTTCTGGAGAAAGTTTCTTCTTGTTGGCCAGATTGCGTGAGGTGTAAGCAGAAGAAGTGGCTTTTCCTAAATTGGAACCACTTCCTGGACTTATTAAGCGTTTTCGTGAAAATAATTCACAACAACACCAGATTTCTCTTCTTTAATTGCATGAAGGTGAGGACCAGTTCAGTAGCTACGACACGTTACATTTCTACGGCAAGCTCAAATTGCTTCTAGCAGCTACAGATGTGATCATTGTGCACATTCAGGTGTTCTGCTGCAGTCGCGTTTAGGACGCGAAGAAGCACCTGCCGTGCAAATTTGTAATAAATGGAGCACGGCCCTGGATAAAAACTACGACAATGAAGCGATTCCTCGAAAGGTTCACAGACTAATTGCCCTTCATTGTCTCTAGAAGACTAATAAGAGGTAATGAGACTAAAGATAAAATGCCGTCTGGAGCAGCGCATGAACGGTACGCTGATTGTACTGCTTGAAAGCTATTAATATTATATGCATAGGCGTGCAAGAAGATGTGTGCACATTGTTGAAAAAGCGCATAGTCTGCTTCTATCCCAGCTTATCGGAACAGAGAAAGGACATCTGTTTATAGCTTGCATTACTTTGCAGGCATCGAACATTTTGTGTGCAACGTTGAGGACGCCACAAAGACTACTAGGGAGCTTATGAAGAGGGTATATTAAGAGCAGTCATTGTGCATCTTGAATCTTTAGCTTGCTAAATTTGCTCTTTATTGTATTTATGACGCCTGTTCCTCGGCGAGATGTGTCCGTGCATGTTGCAACGCATGCATAAACACTTAAATGTTTAGGATTTCATCGTTCAAAGGGGGTCTCAATGACTTCTGAGTTTTGTGGACAGTCCGTGTAATTCTTTGGGAAGACTTACTGTACCGTAGATTTGCCATGAAGTTTTTTTTGTTCTCTGCTGTGATGTTCAAGTTATGCTCTATCGAGTTTGATGCAGCTCATCTGTCGATTTTAAACGTGGTCATTTCTGCCCTTTGTCGCATTTGTGACAGTATTGATAAAAGGTTGGTGCATAACTAATGCGGTTTTTTCGCAACTTCTTTTCCCATTGGGAAATAACGCCTTTCAAATGGTTTTTTTCATGAAGACAATTCTCTTTGATCTGATCTTAGCCATCGCTTTAGCGAAGGAACAGTCGGCAAAGCCGAGTTGAAAAATGGACTATATTCATGATATAAAACCTACACAGAGAAAGAAAGAAGTCGACCATAAAATCTCGAGCATCAAGAAATTGGAACAGCCGTGGAAGAGGAAGAAAACTTGACAACAATAATCCCGGCCGAAGGCTTCAATGTGGGTCATTCCACCAGCGTTTCTCCTCCCAAAAACCTGCGAAATGGCATTCAGACTGGCTGAATGGATACCGATGGACTCTCAGACAGAAACAAAGCTGATCCTGTCCGAATTCCACCGATTTTTCTGCAGTGAAACTAGCAGACTGCGTTTCCGAAGAATCTTGTCAGTCGAACCCGCTTCCCTTCCACGGCTACCAAAAGTTCCTGGTCGTCGAAATTTGATCGTCGGGCTCCTTCTTCTCTTTCTGTCCGGGTGGATTGTACCGCCCTACTTAAACTAGTTGAGCATTTTCTGTCTTGGCTTTGCTAATTGTTCTTCTGCAGAAATTTCGTTGAGATCGGGAAATGATTGTGCTGCATTCCAGCCTTCATTGAAGCGCTGGAGCATGAGATTTCGAATGTGGATACTACTTCTGGTAGTACCGTTACTAAGTGAAAAGGAACATAGAACAACTCAAGAAGCGTTATTTTCTAGCGAAGAAAAAAATCGCGAAGAAAGCGGCACTGATTATGAGGGAACCTAATACTTTTTGTTCTATCATGCTAGGCTCTTTCTATTTACTTATTTATTTATTTATTTATTTATTTTATCTATAACTACATGACAGTTGAAGTGCTTCACAGTGGCAACAAATCATAGCATGTACAAATACTATATGAATGTGGAAAGTGTTGAGTACATGTGAGAAAGGTGTATACTCCATTACGCTGAAAGAACCAAGCTCGATTGTAGAAAATCACGTTTTACCAAGCCATACTGCCTAATAAGCCGCTTACCCGCAGCGCAAAGAAGCACAGGTATGACGTTAACAAATAGACTAATTAATTGATTGATATAATTAATTAATGAGTCAAACAGAGCGAGAGTGAACAGCTCTTTCAACAGACCTCCTATACAAAGAAAACCTGATGGTACAAAATTTTCTAGTTCTGTACGTGCAATTTTGCAAGATTTTAGCCGTGCACCGCGTCGAAGGGGGGGAGGGGGAGGGGGGAGGAGCTGTTGCTCCGGGACGTTACCTGCTAGGATGAACTGCTTTCGCAGTACAGCATAAATAGCTACACTATCAAATACACTGTAGGAAAAGCCCTGTCGGAAGGACATAATGGTTGGCTCAGAGTTCATCAAATTTGGTTGGAGGGCAGAACTTATTTCTGCATCTTGCGGAGCTGCAACTACAATAGTATTTGTTATAGGCAACTACAGCTACTTTTATCTTTTTTTTGACAACTACTACAACTACTTTTATTTATTATAGACAACTACAATAGTATTTTCGCAGCAGCCTTATATTGATCTACTCATTTATTTATGTGCCAGTCTGGCCCCTATCGCCGGACTTCCAGACTTCTAGCCATGCTCGCGTCACTCGCATTTTTCACAGCCGTAGGCGCCATTAATTGAATGATCTCTTGGAATGATTTATTTTTAGTTGACAGTTATGGTAATTTAACTGATAAGGCTCCCGGTGTATATAAACAGAATGGAGGGAGTCGATTCAGAAGCAAATTGAATAGGTCGGGGTTAGAGAATGTGGAAGAAAATTATTTAGATCCTGATTGTGAGAGGAAAATGCTTGAGGGAAGGGCGCAGTGTTGAATCCGCCTTGTAGTGTTCCCCACTCTTGGGCGCCGATGCGCCCTCATCACAGCGGTGGACCGTCTCCGCCACTGTTGGGTGCCGGCGCACCCTTATCATAGCGCCTACTACATGTACCCGTTACACATCACCCGACCTTCTGCTCGATCTCCTCCCTACCCCACTCCACCACACCACACCACTTTCTAGCCCTTTACATGATCTCACAATCACAATCACTGACCATTCGTAGAATTTTGTAACGATCTGACACACATACTGACATCCTTACATACTTAAATACATACAGACACACATGTAATCAGGCTACCGTTATATAGAATGACCGTAATGATTAATGATAATGTACTATAAGGTAGCACATTCATTTGTCTGCTAAAAGTCAAAACTCGATTTCGAGTTTATGGCGACTCATTTGTGGAAGCAAGACAAAAAGGCGAATGATGTTAGTTAATGTCTAGGTTCAAGCAACAATTAGCAAGATCTGCGTCATAAGAGCAGAACACTTGAAAACACATATCCGAGTGTTCATGGAGGTGCATTAATACGTAATTACAGTAGATTATATACTGTAGATGCTATACAATTATGTACAGTTCTCAATTCGTGCAAGCCTTCTGCTTCAACAAGATCTTTCGATCTTCCGCCTTCACAAAGCGATTTTCATAGTTGGTTAAAGGTTTTTTTACAGCACATTGTGGCACCTCAGGAGAAAATACTAGCATGAAAGAGCTATGAAAAAAATAGCCTTTGAGAGCTTAGGGGCCCTGTGTAGGCAGGGGTTATACTTAGAGTTACCCCTATTTATTCGATATTTGTATTTTAAAAAAAAGGCTGCGCAGATGGACTCGCAACCTTATTCCAGTTAGCATAGCGGACGGACCCTTTTTTAATCGGATTTCTTCTTACTAAAAAGTAGATGTGAAGAATGTTTTATACAGCGAATGAGCAACTTTCCCTATCAGACTGGATGACCTCCTAATTCAAATAGAAAAACTAGACACCGAAGAGAAGCTTAAAAGATGAAGCGAAACCTTCCACTAATTGAGAATATAGCCGTTCTAACGTATGTGCCTACAACTGCAGAGAAATCCAGCAATTCATGAAACCTCAAACTGTATACAGCGTGGTAGTTTAGGAAGCTCGTCTGTGACTTGGTCTGCAGTTACGGCTGCGGCATAAAAAATCAGCGAGATGGAGTTGAAAATCGCATTTCGAAGAAAGGACCATGCTGAACCCAATATACTCATGCCTTAAAAGGAGGTAAACTTCCGAAAGATCACCCAAGATCAAAGCAGACTTTTGGAAGTGAAAAAAACGACGTTAAGCACACATTATGCATTTTTCACTTCTTCGCGAAAAAAGCAAAAAGTGATACCTGACTTAGGAAGCAAGGAAACCAGGTACGGTGTCGCGGTGTTGCAGAAAAATGAAAATACCGTTATGCAACGAGAGCACCGAACGTTATGAAATGCATACACTCATTTGAATATTCGCACTTTGTGCACATGACGGATTATGTAAAAACTCGTGTCATGCAGCGAGAAGGCCTATAGTCAGACGACTTTACCGAGAAAACAGAAAAAGCGTCAAAGCTGGAAATGAAAAAATGGCAATACCCATATTCACAAGATATCACTTTGTTTATCAGTTTTATCCCATTGACGACTGCGACGCGTTGTTCTCGTGTGGTACACTCTGCTACATCGTTGAGCCCTTGAGTCATTTTTTCTCACATATCAACAGAAGAAAGCTTGCAAATTGTTGCGATTATAACGATCTATTTGTAAAAGTTCCGGAACAGCGAATGAAAGCGGAGATTGCGACAATACAAAAACAGAAAGGAGCGCGGTCGTAAATGGTTTAATGAATTGAAATACGTGTAAGTACTCAAAGGGTAATAATAAAAGGATGAATTTGAGATAATGGTCTTAGTTAGATCACTGAGCCTTCTAAAATTGGAGTGAGTACTGCAACATAAAGCAGGGAGAAGAGAGTGAAAATTATTATTGCGAATACACACAACCTATTCATATCTGCAGGAGAAACGTAGCTGCTCAGAGGAATGCTGGTGGTTTGAATGTCACGTGATTATTGGTGTTGTTATTTCTAGTAATGCAGAAATTAAAAGGAATGGTATTTGATAGAAGACCTAAGCTGAACGTTGCAAATGTAAAAAACTCCCATGGAACACAAAGAATTCTGACAGAAAAAACTTTCCAAAGACCTCCAGGAAAACGACAATCGAATGGCTGTGTATTGTTACAGGTTGTCGGTAAAAGTCCACGCATTAAACATTGGGATGATATTACTACGGTAGCGTGCTAAGCTAACAATTTGTTTTCCTGATAATTCTGGAAGCAAATGAACACTTATATGGAGGATTTTGTGGTTTTCTCATTGAGACAAACACATCCTATAAAAATTCAATGTAGTATGAGACCAAAAATCATTAATCAACCAAATCAGCAAGAGGCACGGTAATTTTGGTGAAATTAAGAACAATAACAGAAGTCTTTTCCACCTCGTTCTTGACATAGTTGCCAGTTGTTCATAGTTGCCTTCAGAGCGTACGGAGCACCGAGCCTCCTTTGGAAAGGAGCGATTGCTTCGCGACATCCCACCCCCCTGTCCATCATTCCGAAATCATACTCGCTGCCAAATCCGCAGAATTTCGGGAACAACCATCGTTTTCACTAGTCCTTCAGCGCAGCGTCTGAATTGCACAAATATGGGAACTTCATCGGTCACTCACTTCCAGCCCGCTTTAGTTTCAGCTAAGAGAGAGCAGCAGCCGTTGTTTCAGGGTTTTTCTTAAAAAAGGACAGTTCAACTTCAATATAAAATGTTTAATAAAGTGCTGTAGTGGGTTATGGCACCTTTTGAAACACACTTTACTGTTTCTTCTCAAGATGAAAGGGGCAAAATGACCAGGTGTTAAGCATGTGGGAGATGAGTGTCCGTAAAAAGTTCACCCACGGTAGTCAGATTTTTGCTTTATACGTGAAAAAAAAAGCCAAGTTGTAATTTATTTCTGCACGAAAGCATGAATAATAACCTACTGAGTCTCTCCATAGTCAACGATTTTTTATTTTTTTACTCAGTACTGAGCTGCCTAATATGTCCGTAAAACCAATGCGAAGTTTGGAATGAAAAAAGTTCAAAGTGAACTTTGGGGGAAAAATTCATTTAGTTGTTTTATTCAATTGGAGCCTCAAGAGAACCTTACGTCCAATGCAATTGCCGCACCGGAAATTGAAAGCAGCAACCCACCCCAGCTCGCAGTTGGTCTCCTAACCTTGCAACTGGTCACCGCAATGCCTTCATGGACTTCTCTAAAATTTTGCCTTTTCCGTCGTTTGACCAAGCGATGTCACAAAATTTTCCCTTCAAAAAAAAGCCACACTTTTTGAGCATCCTCATCTTCACGCACCATACTTCGCAACTGCTGCGGCATTCCAGTTGCTGCAGAATAGCCAGCTGATATGTTGCAGGCTTTGTTATGAGGGACTTGATTCGTTGTCGGCCCACTTGAAACACAAGAAGGGTGGCCTGGGCATCAATACCAGTACGAGTGCTTTCTCGAGTAACCACTTCATAATACCGCGAATCGGAAGACGCCAACGTGGGGCTGAGGGTACGTGGCGAAAGTAAGAAAAACTGGACTACCTCGAAATGGAAAAGAGGCAAAAACCGACAAATAGGTCTGGTAGCTAGAATGCAGAAATGTTCAAATTATTGGTGTTCAATTTTATGAGAGACAAGGGGTCGGTGGTTGACGGAGAACATGGACATCAGGCATGACCGAAATAATCCGTCCACTATACGTGGGCTCCTCCGCTTGGAGTTACGCCCCGCCCACCCGGTCATTTCTAAGGGGGCGGCTTGAGACGGCATTGCCTTGCTCCGTCATCTGGAATATGATAACCATAACCATTGAATGTATGAACATGTTGATGTCGTTTCATATGTTGATGATAACTGATATGTTATTGTCCTTATTTACGCGTGGCTTAGCCCGCGTCTCCAAATAAATAAATAAATAAATAAATATATGCCCTCTGTAGAAGATGGAAACGGTTTGCTGCATCAATCGTCTTTCACCCCACCAAAGGCTACAACTCGAGCTACGCTGGACTAACCAGGGAACCATTACATCAGTCTTGTAGGGGAAAATGAGCACCTTCGAACAAATATATATGCATGATGGCCCAAACTACGGGAACAGGATAACAGTTCGCGTTTGTCAACATAATTCGCGGTTTGGCGTCTTGTATCCCATCAATTGTTGTTCATCTACTTAATCGTCTTGCTCCTTCCAAGACAATATCACGGCGCGAAAATTGGCACCATTACCCTATGGGATCTTGTATGCTTTCTTATTACATGAATAGTGGAAAAACGTGCACTAGAAAAAGCAAACAAGGTGCCAATTTCAACAAGCGAACGATTGACCAGAAAAACAGTGGATAATCATGCGTCAACCCGATACTATTTCTGTGGCATGCGAAATTCGATCACACTGCCTTATAAGATGTGTTTGTTTAATGTTCTGTAATTCACATGAAGTGCAGACCGTAATACGACCTTTATGACTAAACAAAAAATGTTCAGCTATAAGAATGTGTAGGTGAGCTGAGGCAAAACCTTACTTTTTGCAAAACTAAAGACTAAGGCATTTTCAGCTCTCAGTTTGTTGTTGCTGGCTAGTTTGGAATTGTGAAATATTCAGCGAAAATTAGCTTTTGCATTATTCGATACAAAAATGCCAGCTATTGCAGCGCTTAGCCGTCGTTCATTTCTGATAATTTGGTATTCATAGGAAGGACCCACAGCATCTCCGAAATAACTATGCTGAAGAGGTTATGCAGGGGAGGAGTAGATATGGACCGAGAAGTGTTTACCATTAAGAGGTTTGTGGCTGCAGCGCAATCTAGGGCTACTTAGAACCCCAAGATCAAGTTGTCGGCTCATAGTTGCCGGTTGCGGGACATCTAATACCCAACTTAGTGGAGGGCGTGGCAGGCCAGATTCAAGCAGCTGGCAAGGGACGGTTACAAAACATTTGATGACAGAATTCTACTTAGATAAGCTTAGATCTTGCAGCAGGACAGGCAGGGCAGATCGAATCAGAAGACCTGCAGCAGAAGAAGTTCTGCTTGAGGTCATCTGTCGAATCTCTCCTGCGGTCCTTTTGGATCAGTTAGGCCTGGTGGTCCTTCAGCATAGTGCTCTGAATGGGAATAAAAATCCTTTACAGTCCTACGATATCCATAGAACTCTTCTAAGGCTTCTCCAAGATCTGACACCCTTTCATTGAACAATTTATTGCCTTCCAACGTTGCTTCCTGCAGAGGATCCTAGATAGGATCACTCCCTGCGCCCGCCGCGATTGGTCAGAAACGAGGCTGGGTATTAGATGTCCGTAAACGATAGTTGCCACCAGAACAACTTGCGAACAACCTTTTAACTATCACATCGTTGTCAACAAGTTTGACATCATCTAAAAACAAAGTGACAGGCAAGTTTTTGGACCGACTACTTGCCGACAAGAGAAGGTGAAAACAAGTTGTCGAGAAGCTTTTGGTCCGAGAATTTGTCGACGACAGAATGGGAAGACAAGTCGTTGACAAGCTTTTGGACCGACAACTTGTCGACAAGACAGGGGAAAAGCAAGCTGGCCACAGGCTCCGAGGTGAGCGAGTTCCAGATGCGATCAGAAGCTTGTTCGCCAAATGCTTGCCAACAAGTCGTTTTTAGGGTTCTGATTAGCACCGAGTTGACCGCGCATAACACCCGAATACCGCCACATTATTCTGTGTTTGAATAACTTAGAAGAGACATCACCAATTGGCATAGAAGCTGCAATGCAGGAATATTACGGACGACTTCCCTATTTCATTTCAGAGATATCCAGTTCCAAAACTGTAGGTCCATGAACCCATTTGTCCTTCTCTACAAAGTTTTACGGTGTCATTGCAAGGATCCAGAAAATGCTGGAAAACTCTCAACTTATAGAGCAGGCCGGATTTTGCGCAGAAGCTTAAGCACAATCGACCTCATTGCCACAAGCACCAGATGCCCTTGTCATGACGCTCATGGACTACGGAAAGACACACTGATTAGTAAAGCCATCGCGTACTTTCTGAAGTTCTAAATTGTGCCACGCCACGAACTTTTCTTCTCATTAGGGTATTACGATATCAATTGGCGTACGCATAGTGCACTTAGCGAGATGTCCATGTGCGTAATTATCGTTACTGCTGACGTGGGCGAAGCAGGGATAACTAGTGTGCTTTTCAAGGAAAACAAGGCCTTTGAAGTTTGAGCACTTGGGTGAACTCATAAACTGACGTCACTTCATTTATTTTCACTTATTTTTCACACACCAGATTTGTCCTTTTCTTTGATCAGGCTGAAATGGCCTTATCAAAAGGCGAATTGCGGTAACGAGCAGCAGCTTGTAGTGTTAATGTATGAACTTTCATTAGCACCTGACACATTTACATTTATTCACGTTTACAACGAGGCAGGCCCTGCCGTGGACATGTAGGTGAACCAAAAACTTTTGTCCTCAGAACCATATCATCACCTTTCTCCTTTGAGCCCTGCTGTCCTTTTTTCCATTCATTGGTGGTGCAGAAATTGGGCCAGATTTTGGAAAAAAATGCGTGGAGAACTCTGTGGAAAAAGAGAGTAGCTAGGCGAAATCGTTCATTTACGTGACAACTGCAAGATGCTGAAGCATGCTTTCTGGAATCCTCTGGAGCCAGATGCTTTCTGGAGTTCTCTGGAGCCTCTTGGGTGATCCCAGAAATACGGTCCGTTCTGGTTCCCTAATATGTTAGAAGCAAGCAATCGTTTTGGAAGGCGTGGAGAAATTAGTGGGAAGATGTGGCGAAAACGAGCAGCTCCCGCATTAGCCTAGGCCGTGACTTTTCCAACAAATGTTTTTTTTTAAACTGGCTGCCATAATTGAATTTGTCTATGAGTGCTCCTAGATTATTAATTATAAAAATCAATTAAAATATTAAATCTCGGAACATCTAGCTAGCAGGAATAGATCACGCCAATCCACAACTCTGGGTACACACAGGACAGAAGAACATAGCGGAGCTATCTTTGAAGTAAAAGTGACTATCTTAGCGCATGAACCCCAAACATCAGCTCGCAAAACACTTGAGGCCTTTTGGATCCACGCCAAGAAACCCGAAAATGAACCATGAGGAAGAGAGCCTCTCAACTACGCGTGAACTCGTGCCATATATCGAGCTGCTGTTTTGATCTATAGATGGTAGCCGCGGCGTCGTTGCCACTAGTTCATCTAGTCAGTCAGCGGTCGCTACTCCGTGTCAACCTTGGAGTTTGACTTCTATAAGTTAGTGTTTGGTCCGTTAGCCACGCTTGTTATCGAAAACTAGACTTAGAATTCCCTTTGTGAAGTTGTGGAGACGTTTGGTAGTGTTGATTGTAAGATGAGTCGTAAATTAGAAACGTTAAAAAAATTGTAAATTTCAGGCTCTGAAGAAGGCGATTTGCCGAAACGTTAGCCAATAAATCAATTGAGAACATCGTACTGTTTCATTCGCTTGCTCCTGGGCCTTCGAGTAACCTATAGACTAATATTAAAGTATACTATTAAAGTAATGTGAAGGACAAGAAATTCATATTTGCACGTGCACCCCATTTCGAATTTTCTGCGAACGAATTTTCCTGGCTGTTACATTTTCTCAAGTGTTTGAGAGAATTAGAGCGCAATTTCCTGAAAATGTAGAAAATTACATTCCCTCAGGAAATATGTGAGCAAATCATAGATTATTCTCCTAAGAAACGAAGTTGTAGCCCACTTAACTAAACGATTTTTGATTAGCACCAAACAATTACCTCAAAGACCCTAGTCGCTTCGAGCATTTTGCAGCAAAAATTACATACATATTATTAAAATTTTGCATAAAACATTCCATTCGATACGACACTACTAAAAGGAAAATCACATTTTCATGTGATTTTCCTTTTAGTAGTGTCGTATTGAATGGAAAGGGAGGAGAATGCCCAGGAGGAAAGCAGCGTAGTTCACGAAAAAAGGAAAGTCGATTTGCAAGAGAATGAGAAATTGGCCCATGACATTACGGATAAATGGCATCGTTGTACTCAACTTTTTGTAGCGATTATAAATTCTATTCTACGAAAGGTGGTAAAAATATATATATATATATATATATATATATATATATATATATATATATATATATATATACTTCTACTGATGCTCGCTTCGCTCGCATACTCCGCATGCGATGCAGAAAAAAAGGTGGACAGATTTAGTAGATCCTGTATCCTCCCGAGTAATTTCATCGACTTTTGGAAAGCTCTCGATCGCGTGAGCGGTAGCCTTCCTCCACATGGGAGAAGTAATTTCTTTTGATTGGCCCTAGTGGCCGTTGTTAATTGGACGTAGCCGATTCAGTGGAAATGCTCTCTTGAAATAATCTATCTGTAGCTGGTTGTTGTGACAACTCAAGTGATATAGGTCTGCCCATGTATAAAAACAGAGTGAAGGGTGGGGTCGATTCAGATACAAATGGACTGGAGTGAGGCGGGGAATACGGATTGGAATACGTGCACCTAGGTCATATAGGTAGAAGGAATAGTCGGAACGGGTGCCAGGGCACCATTCATAAAGAAATTTACCTAAGCCGTGACGAACTTCCTTTTCTGAGCGACGGCGGACCCTTACCACAGTGGTGGACCCGCCTCTACCACTTTTGGGCGCCGGCGGGGCTTTACCACAGTGTTGGACCCGTCCCCCTCCACTTTTGGGCGCCGGCGGACCCTTATCACACCGTTGGACCCGACTCCAGGCGTTTCCCCATTTTTGGGCGCCGGCGGGGCTTTACCACAGCGTTGGACCCGTCCCCCACTTTTGGGCGCCGGCGCACCCTTATCACAGTGGTGAACCCATCTCCCTCACTTCTGGGCGCCGGCGGACCCTTACCACAGGATGGACCCGTCCCACCCCACTTTTGGACGCCGACGCAGCCCTTCTGTATTGACTCCATTGATGGATCCGTTTTACGTTGTCCAACCTTCTCCTCGATCTCATCCCAACCCCACTCAACCATACCACACCCATCCCTAGGCTTTTATATGATCTCACAATCACGATCACTGACCAATTGTAGAATTTCGTAACGGTCTGACACAGATTCATACAGGCAGACATGAAAACAGACTAAGCCCGTTATTAGAAGTCATGATAACGAAGTGCATTGCTATTTCAGTCTCAGTGAAATAAGTGGCCTCCAACTGCTGTAACATTTATGTACTTGAGTAACAGGATTCCAAAAATGAACAAAAAGGGACTTTTTCGTTGAAGTTTATGCTCATTACCAAAGTGGTTATAATCGTTTAAAACCAGGGTTAATAAACGTGAAAAAAAACTCTGCAAAACTTCTTGATTAGGGTATGAGAAAACAGCCGCTAACTAGGACTTCACACAAATTCCCACATTCTACGCATCATGCGGAGCGCAGCTCATGCAGTTCAATGTTCGTGCAATCTGAAGAGAATTTGTGATGAATTTGCATGATTTGCGCACAAGACGTGTGCAGTAGTCGGAATGACTTCCAGAGTAAGGGAGGGGCAAAACATACTTTGTGGTCTTCTTGCTTGAAACATTGGATCTACAATAGCAAAAACAGCAAACAACAGCGAAAGCACTGGAAAGATCTGTTAGATTAAAAAAGGAGCTGACATTCTGGTTGCATAATGCGTGCAACTAGTGGACGACCACGAAACATCGTGCCCCTAAAAGGTGTTGTAGTTGCCGATGTGGTGTTGCACCTGGAAGTGCTGCACCACTCATGTCGCTACTAGTACTAGTGGATGCCGCAGCACCCATGTTGTTGTACAGTTACTACAGCGACACCTCCTTGTCGCTGTACTAGTGGATGCCGCAGCACCCATGTTGTTGTACAAGTTACTACAGCAACACCTCCTTGTCGCTGTACTAGTGGATGCCGCAGCACCCATGTTGTTGCGTAAGTCGCGCAACACCAACAACCAAATACAACACTTCTTTGTCGCTGTTTGTAGGATCGTTACATCACGTGTTGCTGTGCTAGACGAGAATAACGGTGCCAACACCATATACACCGCATACACTGGAGCTCCAGGTACTGAGCGTTTTTCCTTGAAACTTGAGATTGATCTTCAGAAGCGTTTTAGGACTCGATTTACGTGAGGTGTATATGGCGGGGGTTATACCACAAAGAGCCCAGGAAGTGCATATCAAAGATTCTGAACGGGGTTACCTCTAAACATGTTTTGATTGTGGGCGCCCCTGTGGGAAGCAAATATGGAAGTGTTACACGAAATGTGGACATGAATAGCCATAAACTTAACGAAGTGACGATATGTATGTGTGCGGTACGTGTATCACACCAAAAAAAAACCCACTGTGATTGGAGCGATGTGGCAATGATTTTGAATTCTTTCTTTAAGCTAACATTACATCATAGTACAGACTACGAGAAGGAGGCAGTGGTTTAGAGGACTTAAAAACGTAAAAAAAATTGACCATGATGGATGTGAGACCAGCTATAGAAGATGGTATTTCATATCAGGGGGCGGCTTATGTTCTCGGACATTTTGTTTTATTCATTTCTGCCGTGATCTTCATTCCTTTTTTAATGAAAACCAACGGAGTCGTGATGCTTGCACAGATTCCAGCCCAGCCCATTAAAGAAGTGGTGAAATGGCGATGGGCTAGTGTGTGGACGTTCCCAGTTCTTCCAGATTCCTCTGAGATTAGAACGCGGTCGTTGTGGTGGTTATGAGGTGGATTGAGCGTGAACATTTTCATGTCGGTGAAAACGATCCGACGATGACAGCCAGCGGCAACCAAGCGGCGCATCTTCCTAACTTTCTGCAGCCGCTTCAACTTCATTCTTTCGTTCAGGTAATGAACCTTCTGTATATTGAATGGACGAAGGTTGAGATCTTCTTTCGCGACTCTTCGGACCGTCTTTTCGCTCTAAATCAGATCCGCCGCCATTTTACTCGTGGATCGTCGGGGGTTTCAGGAGATTCGGTTCGTTACTGCTTATCGTGCCCGAATTCTTTCTTCAGATACCGGGCGGCCTGTTTTGGGACGATCCTTACAATCTCCGAGCTGCCTCCGAGTGTAAACATGTGAACAGCTCTGAAATTGCTAATATCTACGAGTAGCAAAGCGGTCACGAATCCCTGCCCGGGAACATATGCCGCACCCTGTTTGTCTTGCGTAATATTGACATGTTTAAAGAGATCTACAACAAGTTATTGCAGGTGTTAGATATTTCTATCTATCGTTATCGTTGAAAAAAAAACCAAAATGGATGACATCCTGGATACTCTCTTAGCAAGGATCGGGCCATAGATATTCCAAAGCTGTACAGCTTCTACCAATGATATCCGAGAGAAAATTAAATAAATGTCATCCGCGAGAATGGCCAGTTTATGACCAAGACTTTTTGGTTGTGTCTGCCATGTAGACACAACCCTCTTGTCATCTTGATAGGTTTGCAAATTATAGAAATAAAGGTGTGAAGAGATGTACATGTGGGGCTTTGTAGTGTTCCGATGCAAATACAAGTATAAATGCATATGAAGCCTGGAGCAGAAAGTGTAAAGCATGCAGCAGAAGAGAGGTTCTGGAGAACTCCTATAACAAGAGTTTTAATTGTCAGACTATGGCATTTACCTCAATGTATCATACTAATGGTACAACGTTGTTTTGCATCCAACTGGTAAATAATTGTCGAGAGAACCACTTGGGGAGAGGGAGGGGGGGGGGGGGGTGGTCCGAAACTTCGGCATCATTGAGAAAAGGCAGGAAGGCAGGACACAACGAATAGGATTAGGCATA
This sequence comes from Ancylostoma caninum, assembly GCA_037903475.1. NCBI lineage: Eukaryota > Metazoa > Nematoda > Chromadorea > Rhabditida > Ancylostomatidae > Ancylostoma > Ancylostoma caninum. Next base: position 2,246,884 of record JBAJFG010000140.1, on the reverse strand, counting down.
AGAATCATCGATCACTTTTTACCTCCTCCTACTCTAATGTAACCTTTTCGTTAATTAAATAATGCTTTTGTCGGAAAATTCATCAATTAACAAAACACTCCAAAATTTAATAACACCGAGAAACTTGGTAAACCTATATGTTTTTTGAAAACATGTTAAAATGTTTGGGGATCAGCGCAGCAAGAGCAGGATAAACAGGTAGTGAACCAACAATTTGAAGAGACTACCTCTGGAACAAGCGCAGAAAGGCCAGCAACGTTATGACTAATACTGTGCAATGAATGCCCAAGTGGTGCGAGCGAAATGATGCGAGTATGAAGCACTTGAACCCAAGGACTCATACATAACTAGAAAAAGCGGAACTCATTGTAAACGATCCGCCAGAGAACATGCGCCCCTTAGAACCTATCCTTATATAGAGGCGGAGACACGCGCGGAACGTAGGAACCGAGAAAAAAGTGTTTTGTTTTCGTTGATGAACCTCATTTGGGATGATTGAACGACGATGCGGAAAAGATCTCGCGCCGATGGAAGCGATGGTCACGCTATTCGTAGTTTTTCTAGCAACTGATCTTTACGACACCCATAGAAATAGACCTAGCGCCTCCCTTATCGTCGTTCTCATATAAAAACGCTATGTGTCATCATCTACGCGGAAATTGGCTATCAAAACGGAATTCTATTCCCAGTTTTGGTAACTCTGTCAAGAAAGAAAGTGAATAGCTGAATGAATGAATGAATGAATGAATGAATGAATGAATGAATGAATGAATGAATGAATGAAAATGGTTCTAAGATAGGCGGTAAAAATGTGCCCTCATAACACTACATGCGACAATTGATTTTTTCACTGGTAACCACAGCATAATTTCGTTGTGGAAAGTGTTATTCAAGCCCATACCAAAAAAAGGGGTAAGAAGGAAAATTGGTGAAGGCTGAGTTATGTAGATTAGAAATGGAATATTAGTGATATTGCTCCACCAAGGGGTTGGAAAATTAACCTTGAAGCACTTGAAAATGTGCCACATAGGAGTGCATATTGACCTACGCTATATCACCCTTGGTACAGTTTTTAAATCATTGTTATAATTATGTTTTGAAAAGGTCGCTTCCTAGTATTTTTTCTTAATTAGGGGTTTACACCATATGTATTAACTTAATTCAGGAACTTTTGCGATTTTTCGAAGTGTTGCCGAACTCGCAGTTCTCGAAATCCCATGAGGAACTGGTTGTGCACAAGCGCTCAGCTCTGGAACTAGGGATACATGCCCGTTCTTCAACAGTTCTACCTTGCACGCAGTATTCGCTCAAACTTTCATGTTGCAAATTCCACCGATGAAGGGCTTCCAGACACAAAAGTATGCAAGGGTAACTCATACTGGATGGGTGCGTTTGAAGTGCGTACGTACATGTGATGAAGGCTAGAGCCGGTAGCATAGCTGACGCAGCTCAGACGCATGCGATTACTCTAATTGAAGATCTACATAAACGCCACATTGAATTGTCTTGATGGAAAATCCTTCAAAAACGAGCTACTGCCGCACCCATCTCGTAAAAATTGCCGTTTAATAGGAAAATTAACGGTTTGCCTCCTCAGGGACGCGAACATGAGTCACATCGGTGATTGTAGCATTCGCCCTCGGCACCTGAACAAGGCTGCGGGGATGCCTTCAATTTCTGGACCATCTTCCTTCATAAAGATAAACATCTACTACTATGGTTAATGCAATCTAGACCACTTTAATGGCTTGTGGATGCTGATGGAGCGCTTTCTTATTGATAAAGACCCCCAATTTTCACCGTAAGAAGCTCGTCGTAACAATTAATTGATTGAAGATTGTTAACTCGGGATTAAGTGCCCATACAATTTTCTAAATTAGGTGTTAGGTTTTTTTTTGTTCACCTCTAAAAACTTCCATTTATTGATGATGGTAATGAAGAGTAACTCCAGGGTTAACTTCACAACCTGAACCGAGTGGCACACATTTTGAGACTCAGACGATTACCTCAGACTAAGGTTCAAGTGAAGAGTAAAAATTATTCTGGATCACTGCTTACATTTCCCATGGCGAAACCAATGTGACACATAGAGCGTGAAACACACGAGACACACCCATCACAGATCTCCCACACAAAGGCCTTCCACTGAAGTCTCAGAATCAAAGTGCTAAACGTTTGAAAAGGGCAATTTAGTGTCGATGAGCGGAAAGTGGAAAAACAGCTAATAGTCCAAGGCTATGGTAAGTATCCCAAACAACAACGAAAAGAGGAAATTGCTATATTTTGCTGAGAAACTGCTGAAAGTGGAAATAACGTCATAATAGAGACGAACACAGCACCGAACTTTAAGAAAGAGAGAAAAAACTGTTCGCTGTTCGTTATTTGGACGTGAAATTCTCTGAGGGTAAGGGTTTTATCGAAAAATTCCGAGGACAACAAAATACAGCTCTTTCTGATATGCTGTCATAAATGAGAGCGATGGATATGTCCGTATGTACTAGAGCTGAAGCTCCGCCCACGACTAAGCTGTGGAGGTGATATGTTCAAGAAGTACAGGTAGCTGGTAAGTAGTGTGATAAAAAAGCTAATAGTGGTGGTAGTAAGCAATAAGTAATAAGATAACTAGTAGTAGGAAAAGTGTAATTGTACGTAGTAAGCTAGAAGTATATAGAGTAGGTTATAAATACTAGGCGGTCCGACATTCATAGCGAAATGTATACTATCATATGCAGTTAGTGTAGCTGATCTCGTATCCGTTTTTCTTTTTTTGCTGCTGAGCTTACTGTGAAAAATTACGTGATATGATTCCAGCTTGCCCAAGGCAGGCCAAAATTTCGCTTCTCGGACCAGCTTGCCCAAGGCAGGCCAAAATTTCGCTTCTCGGATATATTCCACAAAAAAATCGCGGGAACTTATCTGGATCTAACAACGTTCCGGAAGCATTAATTGCAATTACTTGACAAGCTGGAAAATGTTTTCGCACCACATTTTTTTTTTGCAGAACGTAACTCGAAAATCAGATTTGACTGATCTAAGCAAGCTGAAAATATGCCGCGAAACTCTTTGTAGAAGGCTCCGCAACAAAAAAAAAGAGAACGAATTTGAGATACGCAACACAAATTGCGCATGATAGTATAAAATGTGTTATGAGTTCCTTCCCTGGTAAGCGGATGGGATGACAAACTTTTAGTGCTTGCAACAAAATCCATTTTCACGAATTACATTGACTTGTCCTACAGGATGGGTTTTGATGCAACCCAATTAAAACGAAAAAAGAGTTTAAACTTTCCCAGATTAGTCATTCTACCCGTTAGGGCCTCTTCTTATGATTAATGCAGATAGGGGAAAGTGTTGATGTTCTTACAAGAATTTAACCTCGTGGAGAATGCACTCATTTCATTAAGCGACCCTTATCGCTCACTTGTGATCGTCTGAACAACAAAAAGAGAAGCTTTAGCGAAGAGACATCGAAGAAGACAAGTTTGAGGAGATCGAATAAGTGCAGCAAATTTCACTGAGAAGCCTTGTTCCTGTTTCTCTCAAAAATGAACAGCAGGAAAGCCGGGGATGACTCGGTGTCAACCTGATCAGAGCGTGTTTTGCTGCCATGTGATCATCATTGCTGCCGAACCACATTCTCCTAACATTTCTAGTTGGAGAGTGCGTAAGTGCAGGTTTCTTATATGGGAAATGTCCTTTAAAAGACATCGACTATTTAGGGGTTAAGAAATTTGAAAATAAAGAGAGACCACGACCCGTAAAGTGTCATGGTGGTGAGATGAACTCCAAAACTCATCACCACGCTTTAGGCGATGATTGCATGCCAGCTCACATCCACGAAGTATGGGATAGCAGATCATTACCTCCCTCGTCACTGCTAGAGCATGCATTTGGCAACAGAGAAGATGATCGCTCTGTTGGGAGCTGATCGCCTTCTCATGCTGGGGAAATAGTGGGAGACGTGAGTGGATGCAGACTGATACGCTTGTGGTATGTAGCTAATTCTGCGTCCACTCGCCTCTCACACTATTTCCACATCTAGAAAAGCCGATCAGCTCGTAACAGGGCCATGATCTCCTCTGTTGCCACTTGCATGCTCTAGCAATGACGTGGGTGGCGGTGATTTGCCATCCTATACTCAGTGGATGTGAGCTGGCATGCAATCATCGCCTGAAGCGGGGTGGAGAGTTTTGGAGTTCAACTCACCGCCATTACTCTTTAATACGAGCCTATATTTCGCGCACAGGCATGTAACAAGTGTGGAAAATGTGACTGAATGGAACTTATTTATTTGCATATTTCATTTATCCACTTGCAGAAGCCAGCTCGGCCGATGACGGCGAACTACAACGCTGGAAGCCTCATACTCGAAAGATGACGCCGAGGGGCTCTTTGAGCACCATGAATCAGCCGAAAGCAACTATTCAGAAGAAGGAGCATTTGCAAAAGTGCAGCGCAGGCAATGACGACAAACGACACCACTGGAATTTCGAAAGCATCAAACTCAAAAAAAAGACACTGAAGGGCTCTTTGGGCTCCATGAATAATTGAAAATGCTGTTAAAGAACCTCAAAGGAATGGACACAAAAATAGAATAAATAGGACAAACTTTGCATCATCGTTATGAGGCCCGTCATCTACAGTATCAGCAAATAGATTGCACAGTACTTTTTTGTTCAAAAATCCATGTATTTCGATAGGAAACGTTTACACTGTAGAGGGTAGCAGAATAAAGAATGCTGTTGTCTGCAAGGTGGTAACCTGGGATAACTGTTGCCAATATTAGGAGTAACAGCGAGTTTGATATACAAACTGGGATTTCACAGCCGTAATTATTGAAAAAATACGAGAAGAATGGGTCCGCCGAGTGAAGAACTTCCTGGAATTGCAGATAAATCAATCATCGTTGATAATACTCGTAACACATGCTCCGAACACATTGCCCCATCCACATGATTTGCTTCTTTTTTCTCTGGGAATCGCAAAAGTGTTCCTCTTATTCCTGTTCTATGTACTTGAATTTTAGCTGATTATCTCGCTTAGGGCTAATTCTACAAAGGAGTCAAAAATTTTTCCACAATATTTCATTCCACAGGAAGTCCCTGAGCTAACGGTAAGCAGTATGGAATTTAGGTCCTCTTCAGAGGGCTGTAGAACTATTTTTCCATGGAGATATCAATACCAAGCTGGCTAACAGAAGAAGTAACAAGAAGCTCGAAAATATCAGGGGATCTGCGAAAGATTTCTAGCTCTAGTGGTAGAAGAAAAGTGCGTCGAAGCAGCTACGAGCTCATATTCGGTTTTTGATTCCTTTTTACAATTTAGCACAGGGTTGTCGTAAGGAGTATAGGTTTGTGATTGATGATTGTTCATTCATCGTGATTCATGCTTGTTCATTCATTCATAATTGGGAACACCTTGTGATTTATAGAAAAGAAAAACTAAACTGGTCCTCTCTGTTCACTGGATAATAAGCCGTATGATCACTTTAAACTTGAACTTCTGATATAAGATGTAATTCTGTAATTATGTACGTTAATGTGAACTACGAATGTATTATGTATGTTATGTACGTTAATTGTAAATTTCTTAGCTATTCTGGCACTGAAGAAATTTGTTATTAATTATTCTTCATTCTTCGCTTTTTTTGGAGTGATGTGGCGAAAGTGAAGGGCAAAATAAGAAAATTCACAGGAAAAGCAACTACTATGAAATGCATAACTTCGAAGATTTTTTTCTGGTGTGACCAATTTTGCATAGCGTGCATTGCATGAAACAGAACCTACTTAAAATGCTGAAGTTTCTGAAGTTTCAAGCACTTTGGACTGGCAGTAATGAAAACTGGTGAAACTGGAACCTTAGCAGAGCAAGATGACGCTAGCTCCGAGGATGCTGTGCCGGAAGGCTGCGACGGAGCAGGAAATAGCCAGGGCGCAATTTTTCATGCTCATTCGCCCTTGCTCTCGCAATCATGGAAGCCGTCACAAAACCGAAGAACATGGGAGAAAATGGTGACAGATGGCAATGAGGGATGCGTGCTAGTCTTGAGCACCCATGGATAAAGGCTCCAGCAGTTCAGAGGAGGGAGCGATAAGGCTTGAGCTGATTTAGGTTTTGTCAAGAGGCAGTTTTTATGTAGTTTAGCTTGTAATTGTAACCTAGCTTCCACATAATACCAACGGAAAGGCTGTTGGAAGAAGATTTTAGCTAGACAACTGTAATACTTCAATTGGAAGCTATATCGTAGAATCTTACATCCATTCACACTACATATGTCAATGATTTTTACAGAAACGAGAGGAAAAAAGTTGCTAACATTTCAATTTTTTAAGGCTTCTATAGAATGTTCGCTCTCTGGAGCCAAAATTGTTCTTTCCTCCCGCTCTCCCTGCTTCATTGGGAGCTCATTGGCTTCACGAGCGTGGGTGGCATACAAATCGTCTGTTAAGACCTTTAAGCTCCTACCGGCTTCAATTCTAACAACGAACCTCATTCTGCTTATCCTTTGTCTTGGCGGGGTATGAAATGTTAGTCAGAAGTGAGAAGGAAGTCTTGGGATTTTGTCCGCGTTGATATTCGGCCTAAATCTTTTTTCACCGGATGTGCTTAAGGTCGCTTTGCTTCTTAACAAACAAATGAACCGTTTAAATTTCATTAATGTAAAATTGGAAAACTCCGCACATAGCTCCTCGTATCCGTCCTAGCACTATGATCTCATGAGATAATCGAGCACTCCGAATATTTTTAACTGCATTGAAAACGACCAACGTATTTCATTCATATTCTTGCTAGCTGAGGATAATCAGTGGTCTGGTTTGAAAAAGAAAAAAATGTCTAGAATACGGATTACTAATGCACCCCCCAAACTCGCATGCATCGCTTACACTATCCATGGTAAACGTGTCCACCTACCCAAAGTTTGCCCCTTATGCGATACCTATCGACTGTTTACCCGCACATCGTTGTCTAAATCCAGTCGCTACCCAATGCAAATGTTGCGTTCGCTGGGTCGCTCGCCAATAGGTTTCCACGCGAGACTTGTAGATTAAGGTAGCAGCCACATACCAGACCTCAAACTTGGTGAGTAAACTTTATCTTCGACCATCGGTAGCACAAATAAGGCACGTGTAATACGGTTAAAATAGTGAGATATCAACGAATGACATTAAACATAAGTACATGCACTAGAAAATGAATGATATAAAACGATCTCGCGCACCGGTCGTTACATACCTTTGATAGAGGAGAGAGGGGATGCAGTTGCAGCAGGTATTTTTGTGGAGTTAACATTTTCTAGAGTGCCGCCGCACCCTAAAAGGAAGACTACCACTGCAGCAAAAAGGGCAAGATTCTGGGCGATGAGATTGGTCTTGTACATTGCTCGAAATATTGAAGCACTGATGTATATTGGTCGTGTTGATATTGAACAAGATATGTGTGGATTGTAGCGGGAACGTTTGGAATCGCTGTAGTAATCATACTCTTGGGTATGAGAATGTCCATTTCAGAGAAGATGCATGTGAACCCTTGTGGGAACCTTAACTGAGGAAAATAACGGCTCCAATATCTTTTTGCAGCATGAGTGAGTCCAAAACTGAGGTATTTTTGGGTGTGTGTGAATGGTGACTACTTATTCAGAATATCTTTAACTCTCATGAACAATGAATGTTACCTATTCATTTTTTTATGGCTAATGCTTTTCTGTACTCTCTGAAAGTTTATGTGAAACCTTGGCAACATAACTGAATCGTCGTCACTCTACTGAAACTAGGAACATGACACGTAGAATTGAGTTTACCCGGGGTAAATGCGTTTGCACAACACAAATTTACCCTTTGTTAGCAAAGGCGGCAAGACGTTTGCCATGGGTAATCTTATTGATGCATCCAGACTCGGATCAATTATCGCAGACAACTCGGAGGCCCTTCTTTGGAGTACTTCTCTTAAGAACAACGAAGCATTGAAGGAAAGAGGCTTGGAAAATTTCGATCTTCAGACTCAAGAGTAATTCGTGGCAATCGTGTATGTTGATCGTTTTCGTGTTTAAATTTTTTTGAGACTTTTGAATTCTCCTGTCCCGGAGACTTTCAGTTGACTGCCTCAAAGCAAGTGGGCCAAGTTTTGCAAGCCTTAGGAGTGGACCTGACTTGGGAAGCCCGTGGCGCTGCCTCTTCGTCGGCTGTTTTGTTTTCATATTTGCTTTGTTTAGCAGCGTTGTCGTAGAAGATCGGAAGAAGTGAAATTCTGGAAGGAAATGGCAACAAAGCAAACCTCCACTGATAAGCCATAGAGTTCTATATTGACTTCAGAACAACCAAATAAATCGAAACTTTGGAGAAATTCAACAACACTGTGGGTTCCTGAGAAAGTAGAAGCACACTTACAATGGAAGGAAGGATTAAGTGCTCAAAGGATGAGAAAAACGACAAAGAATGAGAAGGAAAAAACAATGGCGAGTGCTGCCTGTGATTTTCAACGGTGACTGTCCATCAAATTGGCTCGCAGCTACAGTTGCTCAAAACTACAACCAGGTCGACCTATTCAGCACTAAATGCTACTGTAGCAGGACGAACGATCATTCGTCGTGATTTTACGTCTTTCATTCTCTGGAAGGATGTCTGGGAAGCGCAAGAAGGAATTCTGCTTTGTATTTAAAAGCATGTTGTCGAGAGCACAGCACGGTGAATAGCAAGAACTTGGCAACGGACCACATTGTAGCAGTAGAGCTAATTTCAACAGGAAACATGTAAATCGACATCGTAGTGGTGTATCTCTGTCCAACTGAACATTCTAGTGGATTGTGCTTTTTGCACGTTAACTTATTATGCTTTCGAGTGGTAATGGCCGTCTATCTATAAATAACTATGCTCTTTTTCTCTCAGCACCTCTTCTGCTACACTTATTTTTACTATTTTATTATCTCTTACCATTTGAGAGATGATGCCTACGCCTGAACTCGCGCCACAACCAAACCAGCAAATGAAGATGTGATTCATGTTTAAAACGATGCAATTATGAAGTAAGAGAACACGACTACAACTTCAACTCAGAAATCCAGAGAGCACAACGAAGTAAAGTAAAATATTTACACTGTTTTTGAAGTAATCATAGAAAGGTTCACGGTAGGCTTGCGTCTTCTCATGGACATGGACTGATCCAAAGCGTTTCCTCTTTCTATTTCTTCTAGAATATTCCATAAATGTTTATGTTTCTATGGATGTTTATGTTTCTCTACATACATGACTCCAAGGTGTTTCAATAACGTGGATTCCTGTTTTCCTCGATCAGCCATATTTTTTCCAGTCTCATGTATTTCTTCACATCTTTTGGTGTATCAAAACTCTTTAACTTCTGATTTTTTTTTCATGGAATATCTCGCGTGCACTCAGATAAACAAATAAATAAATAATTCGAAAACTAAATGAATAAATTGTAAACTCCACACCAGGAAGGAGTACTCATCCTTCTAACATTATTCGCAAGCATGATACTGATTGCAATGGTGCATGCAGAGAATACTTGGTGATCAGAGAGATATCCTCTTGCCTCAGCAATGGTGAAAAGTTCGAGCCCATGTGGTAGAGGAGAACCGGACGAGTACGACACTAATCTTACATTTCCCTCAACCTATTTTTCCAACACAGTAAATGCATTTCTCCTCATTAAATAGGAGAAGCAACTTTGATTAAGAGTTGATATCGACGTCTCTTCCCTCAGCTGAATAAGCCCGAACCTTACATTTTTCGGCTTTCACATAACATAGCCACGTGAATAAGGCAGAGACACATGCATCGTGGGGAAAAGGAATCCAATCAGGAGTACGTCAGCTGTTTATCACTATCAGCCGTTTATCATTATATCTGCCCTGAACTTCTGTTGTTCACGAAAAACACAGCACGATGATAGAAGAACACTGATTAAGACAAATGCTCTATCTTCTACAGCACGTTCACAGTTTCCCTTCCGTTTTCTTTAAATCGCACACATATCCTTAGTGGCAGAAGTGCTCGCCACCCTTCGCCTGGGTATCGTGATTGCATTTCAGTATTATTTTTCCTCATGAAACCCTCTATCCGCCTTCCTTGTCTACTTTCACAGTTTCTCCTTTTACATTGTTAGGTGTTAACACAAGTGCTTGCGCTTTTTTCAGATGCTGCTTTTCCAATTGTCATTTTCGCGTGATGTCCTCTACGCCTTCTGAAAGGTTTTTGGTACTCTGCAATTCTGTCATCATGTGGTTTCTCACAATTATTGGTTTCTTTACTTCTTAGACTAAAAAAGAAAAACGCCACTTTGAGGAAAGACACCATTTTCTCTTGGTATTCAATGGAAACAAAAAAAGCACTCGATACTGTTTGAAGGCGTAAGCTCTGTGGAACATACACGTTAAAGAAATCATCAATGGAGCTGCTGGACGGGTAAAACACTACCATGGATAAGGTGATTGGACCCTGGTGATTGGATTCTATCAGCACAAATTCCTCATTTATGTACTAGCTTCCAGAAGTATGAAACAGCTTGAGCACGTGGTCCCACGTGGTAGGAATTTTTCCTCCGGCGTAACACCCCGAATTTGCTCAAATCTGAGCAGGATCGTTTTCTCTTTTGTGATCGTTAAGAGTGCTTCCGGATGTTTGTCGTCCATTCACTTGATACTGATTGAAGTTCCTTTTTCATATGTATTGTTCTCTCTGGTATGTGTTTCAACCACATATTAAAAAAAAGTTTGAGTGAAGAACTGCTTTGCCCAGTGCATGTATAGGAAGCTTGAATATTTGTTATTATAACACTGCATAAAAGTTTCCTGATTATGACTGCTTCACAGAAATATAAGTCTGAAAGGAGCGTGCTCACCCGGTTGAGCACGCGCTCCTACGCGTCGCACCATGTGTGTCAAACGTTGAGCACATTGTCGCGAATGATAAGAACGTTCTCGTAACTGGAACTTTGCATACTATGGGTGGTTATTTGAGGTCCTGAATATGAATATCATATCCATCTTGTACCGTAACATTACTTTTATAGGGTTGTGGTAGCTCTACTACTGCATGGTGTCGTACACCTACCGTAACCCTATAAAAGGACGTTACGGTGCAAAATGGATACGACATTCGTGTTGGGTACCTCAAATAACCTAGTGCCTTGTCATTGTACTCCTAGGTTGGATTCATGAAACTTTGGCCACGCAATCCTGCAGTGGTTGCCGTGATTAGCTGTCCTATGGACTATCGAACGTTTGCAGACGCATTTTTGAATAACATGGTTTCGTCTGGTTACGTGATCATGAGTCCTAGCTGCAGGCATGGCAGCCGCGGTGAGATGGCCGAGTAGGTAACGCATCGGACAAAGTTCCTGCCGTAGTTTTTGCAGTGGTGCACGCGTTTGATGTGTTCGAATCATTACAAATATTAGAAACAAGTTTAAAAGCCTAAAGTTAAGAATGCAAAGGAAGTTGACCCGTCAGGACCCAAACACTCGACCTCCTACTTTATACGCCCTATCCACTCGGCCACCTCGCCACTGTTGGCATGTTTGGCTCATCATTTCATAATCAAACGAATCAAAGTTAATCGAAAATAGGTCTTTCAACACTCCATGAGAAAGGTGATCAAGGTGATCACAGTTGGTTCGAGTGGTCAAAGTTTCATAAGCTTTACATGGAGTCCCATGGCAGTGCAATACAGAAATTTTTGGCGCGCTCTATTGATCGCATCAGGACCACTGGGCATGCAAATTTCTTGAACGAGCTCGGTAATTCTTGGTGATCAAGTTGCGCAGATTTGCATGGATGTATCGGGGACATCAATTTCGATTAGTATGATTTTTATGCAACTCACACAGCACGGCGTAATGAGTTCGTAGAAAAGGCAATACTTCGCAGCAGGCTACTTCCTTGCGGAAGCAGTCACGAAGACGATGGTGGAGCACATCGCCTCAGCGCCGCAACTGGCTCAGGTTGATTTTGTTCAAAATCATGAGCAGATCAGCCTTTAGAGGTGAGAAGTAACGCACCTCTTAACTAAGTTAAGTAGAGACTTTCTAGTTCAAGTCTTTTCTATATTCCTTAGCCCACCTCCCGGTCAACCAAAGGAGTATAACAGAATACGTAAGGATTTTTGCATTATCCTTTCGTATTCTTTCATTCCATTTCCATTTTCATACGTCTAAAAAACGTGCTAACAACGAAGGAAAAAAAAGGAAGACCATAAAATGCAACTAGGATTGCAACAGAGCAAATTGATGTACGAATTGAACACTGAGTGCCGGACTCTTCTAGCTAGCCAGTTCAACGAATGCTCTAATAAGTGCGCTTTTCAAACCCGAATGTCTTATGATCCGATCTCCTGTCAGCAAGATATAGCACTTTGAATGAGCCCAGTAAACCTGACGGGTAGATCAGTACGAAAGCCAGAAGCAGTAGCCACATCAGCCGGCTGTGATGCCCTTAGCGCCACCAAAGGGGTCATGGGAGCCTGCCGGAGCTTCGACACACAGGTATACCGGCTACCCTCGTGGTACCGGGAAGCCGGGTAACGAGCACTACGCTTTTCGTACGACCTCACCCACCGAGACGAGCTAGGAAGCTTAAAATTCTATTTTGTTATACTTAGCTGTGCAATAGAGTTGGTGAGTTTGAAGCTTATTACTTCCGGACCATTACCGATGAGTTCTGGTGAAAGTCCTTCCCTTTCAGCTCAGCTTCCGCATAACGGTAAAGTGCGAAACGGAAGTTGAACCGTTTTTCCATTTGTTTTTCATTTTTGAGAATTTGTTATTTATTTATTGATCCTCGTTTACAGAATAATTTCGGTGCGTCAATATCTATGACGCAACCTGTAAGCTCGAATGTTTCTGTGCATGTCCTTACTTGAGTAATATCAATAGAGAGTGTTGCATGTAAGAAACACTTCTGAGCAGAGAAATGTACATATTTCAATCACTGGAGTGCGAATTTTAGTATTACCACTCGGAGTAATGTGGAAACTCTTTCAAAATTCAGTCACTGGATCATATTTCCTTCAAGTACTTACGAAGATGGTCCAAACATTCGACTAGTCAAGAAAGGAAAACTCCTAGAGCCATTTTTGTGCTCCAAGGATTATGTATAATGCTTACTTATTCTCGGAAACTTGAATTTCCGTTTGATTCAAATTCCAGTTTGGGTATGCCACTATGGTCAGTACGCTGATCAACCCTAAATGCATAACTCTATTTGGGTTTCTTCGCTCTTATTTGAGAGCAAACGTGCTGGCGAAAGAAGTTCCGCGCCTGTTCCTTTTTCGCACTCAGAATGCCAGTCAAAATGATGAGGAAAATAGTAGTACGCCATAGGAAATTAAAGCGGCTTTCTCCTTAATTAGGCGACTCGTCATGCACTTTCGCCTTGCAACGAACTTTGGACATACGATGACTTTAGCGTCATTTTCACACTTTTACGTTTGATTTTATTGCCAGCGGCGTGCTGTTCTGCAAGGGCACGCCCAATTTGTCGCAGTTGTCCGCGATGATGAATTCGTTCTCAACGAGGCGCTGCAATAGGAATTAAGGATTAATTTGGAATCGTCGTGGGTTGCTCCCGTGACCATTGCTCTCGTCGAGATCAGACTTCCTCACTGCCCCCTTCCCTTGTTATTGGTGGGCTTAGTTAATGAGGAAGGATGGGGTGGAGAATTAGTTGAGATTCCTTTAATAGACTAGTTGATTAGTCTCGCTGACCCTTTAATTCTAACGGGAGGATGCCTACGGGATCATTTCACGTCACCTTCATTATACTGTTATAGCTGTACAAAGTAATAATTATATTTTTATGAGCAGTAATTACATTTTTTACGGTCTTCATGTACTAGGGTGAGCCATGGCTTCTATTTAGGATTTGTTTCTGGACTACCACCGTTTTCTAGAATTTCTGCACTGCTTAATTTTTTTTTTCGATTTTCGAAATATCGACTGTTTTTTCTGCGATGCAAGCTTATCTGCGAGAAAACTACGTGATTCAAAATAGTACGCACGCACCCTTTCCCGTCACTCTGACTGTATGCGCGCCTTCACATCATGTACTATTTTCCATTGATAACTCTACTGTTCTCATTCACGGTCAGTCTTTTGAATGACATGGCGAATGAAACCACCGGAATTTCCTCTATGTTTTTTTTTCTTGTTCTCGCAGTGCAGAAAATGTACACATTGCAAGAAATGGCCGTACTTGTTAAGAACTTCAGTTTTGATCCCCACAAATGACACAATAAATGGTCCAGTTTCCCACCATGAAGAATAAAACGTGCCTCGGCAACGATAAGTCTCTCTTCCTACTGCCGTATGTGGTATTCTGCCCGTGATATTTTCTGCCCAGCATGAGGACTTCTCATCGGGTCAATTCCACACGGGTGAAAATTCCAGGGCCACTACTCATGAACGTACCGGGAAGCTAATGACCTAAGAGCTCTTCCAAAGTGGATGAGTCCTCACAAATAAAAATGACATTACTGTGTTAGAGTGGCTTGTCTCAGTCGGCGGTGATAGGGGCAGCAAAGATAGCAAAACATGTCACACCTTTGTGGTGAATATGGTCCCTTCTTGGTGAGCGGAAAACTAAGAACTCTGCCCGGAACGTTTTTGCGGCTACGGGCCTAGTTCATGTTAAAGTCGCAGCAATAATATGAGCTTTCTTCTTCTTCTCCTTTCGTTTACTGACGCTATACTCCTGAGTTTGCTTCTGAGAAATGCTTATCTTGTATTGAGAATAGAATGCGAGAGTAAAAAATGGCGAGTAGACAGTAACCAGTTCTCAAGAGGTGGATGACAGCCTTCAAGAATCAAAAATATCCAACATTCAAGCACCCAATCTAGTGCTTCCTAACTTCGTTCCACTTTTCTAGAACGCTGTGCTTTTTCAAGTGTTTGCCTGATTCAAAGTTATCTCATCTTTTCAATGAAATTGCCATTCTTTGCAAACTATCCATAATAGTGACTTAGTTAATTCATAAATGTTCATTTGCGAATAATACTTAATCTTATAAAAATGCAAGTAGGTTCTTGAAGAGGATGTACATCAGAGATGAGCGGAAGTGCCTCTCCAGAGGTTTGGAAGTTCTTGAAGTTCCTGAATTCTAACGCCATTTGAGCTTCCACTTCCTAGACCTCTGAAGAAATGGCAATAGCTGAGGTACGTCCAGGTCTAAATCCCAATTTTATCCGTCCAGATTTCCTATATTTCAAAATTCTCATAAATTTCCACGTCTAAATGCAATAATTCCTCTCAAACTTGGAGGGGATCACGTATAATGCGTTATCATTGACATCTTCAAGCGCTGGGCAGAATATTACATATGGAATATCCTGGCAGACTGAGTATTACCAGAGCACTATAAAAAATACACCACTGTTCTCATTTTAGGGCAGATCATCAATGGTTACATTGCATTTACATACAATGGATACATTGCATTTATATGTTTGAGGGAACTACGATGACATGCCGTGAGCCTCACTTTGAGCAAGGCAGCTTCAAATTCGTGGCAGATTCAAGGTAATAATGCAAATATGTTCTTTCTCATTTCTGGTGTTCAAAAAATAATGTGTCCGACGCTAATCTTGGCACAGCTGCAAAATGGTTGAGATTAGATGCCCTTTTTTTCTTGAGGAAATTCATTTGCTTGGACGTTAGGCTTTTTCGCTCCCGATCATCAAACACCACTTTTTCTGAGGAAAAAACCTATAATGTGCTGAATTTGCTGAATATTCTTACATTCTCTCGGAATCCGATACATACTATCATCTGCTATTATCAGTGCTGACTTCTGAATTAGAGAAGATGCTTGCATGCACGAACTAGCACCTCAGGGGTTGCAAAATGTTCAGAAGGTCAGCTGGTGCAATCTGCAGAGCTCCAGCAAACTGTATGAAAATATTTCATCGACTGGGCGTGGCAACGCCGTCACAATTACATAAATAGATTTTTTGTGTTTTCCTATCAAATTGTACAGAGTTACCTTAATCTAAAATTTCTTACTCAAAAAGTTCCACATGCTAGATGAAACGATGAAGTTGCGTGCCTGACAGAAAAAGACGAACCGTAAGTGAGCTGTAGAAATCTCAGCATTTTTTGTTCTCCTCCAAGAGCAGGAAAACGAAAAATTCTGGGATTTCTACAGCTTTTTCTAAGAAGTGATTTCCGCAGCTTTGATGCCAAGTGGGCAAAATAGTAGTGTTGCGAAATAGCCTTCAAAAAATCCCATATCCTCTTATATAAATCATGGTAGTGCAACAAAATTTTCTAGAGCGCAGGCGTAGGGGGAATAGCACGTGATCGCACGCTTTAGCCGTGAGCTCATATATAGACTGTGGCTCGCGAGGATGCGCAGCTGACGGGGCATTCGGCCGATGTTTCGTCATAGGTGCATAGACGTGGTGGAAGTCGCGTGCATTCGGGATTTCGCCGTGGGACCAGCGGCTAGCGGTCTCGAGCCCTCCGGGCGAGACAATGTTTACAGCGATTTGGCGATGCATAGCAGCAATGTACGGAGCAGATTAGCCCCGTGATGGAGCTTTTGTCAGTAACTGCTCTCAATCTTGGGAACGCTGGACGTGAATCTCTTCGAAAGGATGAGTGGAGGTCGTAGCGATAGGATTCACTCGGTTTCCTTATATAGGATGTGCTCCTTGAGCACCTCTCATTATTGAGGTCCCATGGAGATTATGCAGCTTGAGGATCCGTCTGTTTCTAGGGAGGACAGTACAATCAAATACACAGGATGAATGAACGAAGAACACGTCATTATAGGCTGTTATGACATTTTCTGGAACCAGTTTTGCACTGATCAAGCTTTCTAAATACTTCCTAACTTTCTTCCATTTTTTTTCAAGATTTAGAGAGAGTGTGGGTGCACTGATGACGGAAAGATGTGCCGGGGCCCCGTAGTTCCGAAAAACATCAGGATGAGTGGCCCAACAGTGCGAAAACGGCAGGGTACGGATCCATCGATGGAGAAAGGGTCCGCCGTGTCCCAATAGTGGGGAAAACGCCAAGATACGGGTTCATCGATGGAGAATGGGTCCGCAGGGGGCCAATATTGGGGAAAGCGCTGGGACACGAGTCCCACCGATGGATTGGGTCTGCCCTGCCCCAATAATGGGAGGAACGCCAGGATACAGATCCATGAATGGAAAATGGGTCTTCCCTGGCCCAAAAGTGGGAAAGCGCCTGGATACGGGTGCACGGATGGAGAATGGGTCCGCCGTGGCCCAATAGTGGGGAAAACACCAAGGTGCAAGTCTACCGTTGGAGTAGGGGCACGCTTCTCACTCATTTGTGTCTCAGTCGGCCACCTCTTCTTCCTCCCTGTACATTGAAGCAGAGGTTCATCAGTTGGACTATCTCAACAACGGGAAGCTTGAATCATTTCAGGTGATTATTCGCACGGCACTGGTTACACTATGTTGTTCACAAGTACTAAAGCCATGTGAAAGATACTCCCGTGCAGAGTTGAAAGTGGCCGATCATAACGGGTCCATAGGCATGTAAGAAATGTGGCAAAAAAGTAGGTAGGCAACGAAATTAGCTTTACATGTAGGTGAGTGATTAAAAATTTGCAAGCAAGGCTACGATCGCGAGAAGACTCGAAGCCTGACGAGGCGGCCAGGCCCGTAGAATATACGCAACTCACAAGAAAAACTTTGTATTTGAGCACAGTTAATGATTAGTTTTGCTTATTTGCTAATTTTCTAAGCATTTCCCACGTGTGAAGCTTAGGCACGTATCCCAAGTGGCTGCCCCACCCCACTTTCTAGCGTCCCGAAGGGGCGCTAGTCAATACGAAAAAAAAATTTCTCTTCCAGATGCTCTCGTGTGCGTCGCAAAGACCAACCACTTTAATTTTCTTTCCTAGAAGAACTTCCACGTCATGTAGTGTCTCGCAGTAGGTGGGAAGTGCACCAGTAGATATGGGATCAGCGCTCCTCGATGATTGTTAGGATCCCAAAAAAAGAGAAACGTTTTCCGTATCCAAGAAAAGTCCCCGTCAATGGAGCCATCTTTGGCCTGAATGCATCATTGAGTTTACCCAAGGTAAACGCGATGACGTTCCAGTCAACAATGTGGTGTGAACACGTCTACCCTGAGTAGTCACAATGATGCATGCGTGCCTTTTTTTACTAGCAATTCTTATAATTGTGCGTTCCTTAGCAGAATTTTTGAAAAATTGGAGATTTTCAACTGTCTTAATGGGGTGATAATTGACTACATATTAGATGGTAATATCTTTGACGATGATTTCATATCGCTACCATAATTGGCGAATTTGACTGATTGATATGGAACTAACTCTTCAATTGTTGTTATAACCAACCATTAAATACCACTTATCATATCTGACCAAATAATACATAATACAACCTATTATTGCAATGCAACCTATTATCATTGTATTATTATAATACAACCTATTATTGATACAATGAGAATAGCCGCAAAAATAATGCCTACCTTCACAACCACTTTTCTGGCCCCCTCCTGATGTTTGGGATATTTCGGAATATCTTAAACATTTAGAATAGGTTACTGAGTATGGGATGAATAAAGCGATAGAGCAATGTTATATAGGGCCTTCAGAAATGAGTGAATATCAGTGCATTCACAGATCGAAGGTATGCGGAAGCACTATCAAGCATGCTTAACATGCATCAATTGAAATCGACCGCTCCAAGTCCACGATCCATCTTTCAGTGGGCACCACCGCCTGAATGGACAATATATTTAATTAGTTCTGATGCGATGCACTTCCTAACCACCAGCTACAGCTGAGGTTCCGCTGGCGAAGTACTGGTGAGCCAATCCATCATTTTTTTGGAGAGGCTTGCGGGCAAATGCCCAACACAAGCGCTTTTGGAAGGAACCAAACCATAAAAACAAACCAGTGGGAGAAAATCTTCACTTTGAAGGAGAAATTTCTGTGTAACTCTTCTTTCTCTGATCATAAAACCCGGACATTATTCTTTTTCTTATTATTATTTCTCTAATTTAACTACTATGTTCTGTTCATATTCTCATTATTATATTATTGCATTCTTAATGTTCTTTCTCTCTTTTATTCGAGAATTGAAATCTTCCGGGGTGGTGCAATGGAAGTCCGAGCAGTCTCCCCCTCTCGTCCCAGAATTTGCCAAACTAAGTATTAGCACATGTCCCCGAGTAATCTCTGAGTTATTTGTCCGCTCATTGCCTGTTATAAGTCATTCTTGAATTGCACCTCCATAGCGATTTATAGGTGCTCTCCAGTGGAGTATGTCTTTCGAGCTAATCCAGAGTGGATGAAATTTCCGGGCAAATCGGCTCTTTCTTTCGCTGCCCAGTAGGACAGGCAACAGGTGGTGGCCGCCCTAGTAAAAATTTAACTAATGCCACGTTTAATTCGAAGTAAGAAACTCGTCTGCAGTGGTAATATGCAGGTACTGGGAACATTTCATTCTCACTACGGTTGTTCCATGCTGAGTGTGGAACAGGTTAGCCGCAAAGAATTGCCGCCGCCTTTTAAGCCGGTAGGTGTGAAGAGGTAAATTCGGATAGGCGGCTCCGTAGTGGAGCTGCTTATCCGAAAATTCCATGCGAACACCTCTACGACGGAGCTGGTCACCGAGGGTAAATTGGGTAAGAAATTACTACCTCTTGTTGGCAAGTAATCTTTAGAGGTGATCAGCTTTGGAATATCCTTTTCGGAGTCGTTTTGGGGTATCATAATGCAACGACAGGATCTAGAGGGTCCAGACCGAGCGTTCTAGAAGAAGGTGTTCCTTTGGTTCCTTAAAGGCATTGTATCACCTCGTTTAGTGGGCAGCAGATACCAACAGATTCAAGATCCCCCCGCAACGCTGATTCCAATAAGTGATGAAAAGCCTGTCTTCGAAGGGTCCTGTGCGCCACGGATGCAGTGTTGGCTAGCACGCCTTGACGTGTCCGATCGATAAGATCAACGGCTTCACGCGAACCCTCGGTTCGACAAACTGTTTCAAATCCACTTCTGGAAAATGCTTGAAAAACGAGTTCAAAGACCTTCTTGCAACATTTTGTGTACACCGCTGTATTCAGCGCATCGAGGAGATTCAGAATCTGTTAAAACCTCGAACACGAATACTAGGTGACACATTGCTTTTAATCTAGAAAGGAGGTTATAGCTGTTTCTGAGAAAATGCAGATGTTCAACCGGGGTTGTATCCTTCTATAGGGTAATGCAGCTGCGAACACATAAGCAAAACCATAAGCAAGGTAAGTGAGTAATGGTGGATATTTTCACCTATAGTGAGGCATAAGGGAAGAGGTCCTAAAACATGCGTCCCGAATTTTCCAAATCGTTTGTTTTCGGTGGAGAGGACTCTTAGATATGATGAGAATATGGAACTTAATGAAATTACGCTGCAATGAACCTGATCCAATATCTCTCTATGAAATGTACTTTAAATTAATAGGCGCTACATTCTTATTATAGATCTACCGAGGAAAAAAAACGCGGTGTGGACGCTGAACGTTCTTCGTGGGTTCTGGGAAATTTAATAATTTAATAGAGTGTGAATTACGTATATGAGGATGTACATACACAATGCATTACTCATCCAGTCCATATGATGTTCTTACAAGATCTCGCTTCTTGCATTTTCGAAGCTCACTAAGCTAAGAGCCGGCTTCTTCTCCAGAAATTCCTAATCTCTGGCGTCATTTGAACTTTTTTTCATGAACTTCAATGGAATTTGCAGTATTTCAGCAATTCCAGACAAATACTGTGCTTTTTCCTCTAAATTAGCCAGAGCAGGAATTTCTGTCAATTTCCGAATTCAGATGTTACGACCTTATGCAACACTCCCGCTCATCTCTTTTCATTCCTTCCTAGTCCATTGCCATTTTTTCTTCTCATCGTCGAAAAAAGGTTGAGAAAAATTATCTTTACAAGTATCATAATGAAAGATATCAATAGTCAGCCTCCTCCTTAGCGTTTATCGCATAAAAAGCAACTTAATAACTGCGCGCTCCAGTAGCGAAATTTATGAGCATTCCCAGGAAGGTGAGGGTTTACCCTCCGTTTTAAAGTGGACGAATTCTCTGGTAAAAATAGGCAAGTTTTGCGCGAGTGACTCTTTTCAGTCAGCGATGTCAGGTAATGCTAAGGTTAGCAAGTTATATCTCAGCTTGCTAGAAAACCTTGTCCATTCTCATTGAGCGGGAAGTCTGACACATTCCCGGGAACATTTCTGACTCCCGCCACACGAGATAAGATTAGCGAATTGATGTGGTTTTGTGAAACTCCGTAACCGGAAACGCGTAGGATTTAAGAGAAAATAAGGCAGGCGATGACAATTCTGCGTATAATGAGGGGTTGCACTCACTGCTATCCTTGGTTTATACCTTCGAGAAACCTCATAAAGTCCTAATTCGAACGCTGCGTCATGAGAGTAAAACCGGAAGTTCAGAGAAGCGAGCGTGATGGGATGACTGCGCAACTTCCGCCAAGAATCAAATCCTCACCAAGGATTAGCTAACGATGAGCTGGCATGAAAACCCATGCTCGGTTCCCAGCACAAAGAACGGCAAAAATACAACAGTGAAAATTGGATTTTGAATTGTATTTTAAATTGTTGATATTGGAATGCAATCATGCTCTGAATCCTGGGCAGACCTAGATGACCAAGAGCGACTGAGAAGAGAAAGAACTCGTTAATTAAAGGCAGCAGCCACGGTAATTTTCGCTTCCTCGGTCTTGATCCAACAGTGATACAATCGATTGTGGGGTCATTTTTGCAATAAGAGTACCAGTTGAAACTTTTCATATCATGTGTAATAACAGGTAGTACCTGGATCAGCAGAATCACTAGGCAGTAAGTTTTACGAGTTGTCATGCTACCACCTAGCTCCAAAATCGTCGTTGGAGCGCCAAAAATATCAACCGTCAGCTGATTGGGCAGTGATTTCGAGTGGCAGCCCTTCATATTAACGTCTTCATAACTCATTTCGACCAAAACTAAATTTTTATGCACAGCTCCCCTCCATTTACTTCTTTTCACTTCTTATTAGTCTATATAAACCTTTCTTCTCACTCGGAACATCAAATTTCTCAAATATTGCCTGTATCTTAGTAATTAAATTCCTGAAATAACCACGTGATTTTGTTCTTTTCCCGAGTTATGCCTTTATAATAAAGCTCTCACTTTCTTTCTCTTTGTGCTCTTTCTGTTCCAAGAGAACTGCTTTACTAGCCAAATATCTGAAGGCGCAAAGAAAATAGGTGGCAATGATGACAGCGTTATCGACTTTTTCATTCGATCTCATAGGTGTAACTCGACCACCTCGCTCGAACCTCCCAAAACAGAAGCCTCCAAAAACCTTTTTTACATGAGTTTTAGCGGAAGTGGACACCTCACTCGTAGTCTTCGTTGTCGAAAATCTAATATTCCGCTACAATCTCAAAGGCGGAATTTTCCGTGGGTGCTGGCTTTAAATCTCGAAAAAAGCACATGTGTAGATGCATAGGATCTCTGTTAGTACAACATGCGAAGAGCACCCCTTACAAAATACTGCTTAAGCGTGTCATGATGACAGAAGTATTGCCACGGATCAGATCGTCCTCTGAATGCAAAGTCATCAGTCAAGCTAAAAACTTGCAGCACAGGAAGTGTGGAGAGGGTGTGAAAAATTGAATTCGCTGAGCTTCTTCTAGAGGGCTGATCAACTTTTTCCGAAAATACATAGAACATCATTTCCAAAAAGAAAAGAATTCTGTCCCACAGTGCCAACAAGCTAGGGTATAGTTGGGTATTTGTCGTCGCATCCCTTCCTCTGTTTCCCCGTCCGCTACTGTTTTTAGATGTTTGTTAAGCTGTGCGTTTTCCATTCATGGTTAGTCGTCGTAGTCAACCCCGCTCTCTAATTGCGTCTTTATTTAGCCTGATCATCCGGATAAGGACGGAGGGTCAGGTTTTTTTGGCGCTCGCTTCGCATTCTAAGGAGATGTTCACCCCTAGAGGGCCGGAACAACATTCTTGCAGCTGTGAACCCTTCCGGTGACATTTGTAGCACTAATACTTGCCGGAGCTCTCTTGCATATGTACATATGTAGCCATGGACCCGTTCGTTATCATTTCCCCGTACCGCAGCACCCTTCGTATTTGCCACCACCTCCACCTGGCTCTTCTTCTTTCCAACAACAATGTATGTACATCTCTCTTGAGTTTCATACGGTCGTGTAATTACACGCTAATCTCACTCCTTTCATCTGGGGTGATAACAACTTTCACTCATTGACACAAATGAAGAGAGGGCTGGAAGTGCGCCTAAAAACTTGTAAAAGTGCCTAAAAACTCGTAAAAGAGGGTAAAAATAATAATTTGGAGCTTTTTGTACATTATTCGAAAAACACGATGAACCAATTAATTTTCGATAATAATTTGGGTGGAAAAAATGGGGAGTCTGCCACTTCGTAGCTCTTCACGGAAAGTTAAAATTAATAAAGCTGTTAGTCCTATATCAAACAATCAGAAATAATTATGTAATAACGTTGCACAGAGCTTGAGCCCTTCTTTCGATAGAAGAAACATGTTTTTCCTCAACAATAATACTGTTTCTAGAGGACATATTTTTTTCTGGCACGTACCATCAGATCATGTGGAGAGGTGGAGAGGACTACAATTGACTACTTGCAGACATTATTAAAAAGAAGCCTTCTTGTTGGCTCTACGTTTTTGTTTCACAAATGTAGTTCTGCAAAGTGCATCCACAAAAGTGCGTGCCAATATGAGCGCATTACGGTGTAGATATTCCCTCCTGCTATAAGTAGATTTTTATAATCTCCCATCAAAAGTGCGAAAGCTTATATAATGAGTTGTAAAAATTTGATAAAGGCTCTAAGGTAATCAGATGAGTGTGTACGTAGGTCATTCGTGGAATGCGTACGTACTTTCACTGAGGCTAGTTTCTCTGACGAGTTTGGGGGGGGAGGTGGGGGTGGGGGTACGCTCACTGTAGTATATTGTATGTGCTGTGTGCTCAAATCGTAAAGCAAAATCGGATGATTGGGACGGAGAACGTTGGATAGTCAGGCCAAGAATAATGAAATGATAGCTAAGAAATTTAACAGTGGTTACTGGAGTAACTGCTTGCTTTAGTACTTAGCAGAAAAAATTTACTTCTGACCTTATTTCTTCTGTTTCTGCATTCATTAATACAACTGAACTTCTTCTAATCTCAATTCTACTGGAATCTTTATTTCTATCACCCAATTTCTCGCCTTTCTTATAAGATTTCCTTCCTCGGCTGCAAGACAGTCTCATTTCAAGTCAAAGAGGGCAAGGCTGCAGCCAAGCTATTCCTCTTCGACTTCGCTCTCTGTAACTTAGTACGAACTTCTATAGAGTCCATTAGGATTGGAGAAAGAGGAGTTCTGTCAGTAATTTAACATTTTTAGCTGTTTCTTCCCTTTTCATGCACTCTTGCACCGAGCTGCAAGGGTTCCCTCTAAACAGAATGTAAAATTGCGTGATATGTCGTTTCGGAAAACATCCTGAAATTGGAAACGAGTAATGGAGCAATTTCTTCTGCGAGGTAAAAACGCGCTGTAAATTAAGAAGGGTGTCTTTAATTTCCGTTGGAAATCAAGTTAATGAATGTAATTTCTCATGGTAATCCTCTTGCACATCGAAAGTGGACGCAAATTGAACATGGAGAACATGTTGCTGATCTCGTCCCCGGAAGAAGTCGTTGGACTTTTCTGGTTCGTGTTTATAAGTGTACTCATTAGGGTTATGTACTTGCAGTAGGTATAAAATCGGCGTTCATGCTGATCTTATCTGGATTCCGCACATATTCAAAGCGCATAACATACTGATCTACATAGCTTAGGTTACATGAAATTTGAGCGAGATTTGCATTATGTGGACGTGGCAAAAACTTGTTGCAAATCCCTTGCAGAGCACGATTTTCTCATTTTATTTTACTCTATTTGATAGAGATATAATGTGCCATAATCCTAACATTAGTAACGGAACAGAAAGCAACTATTTCAGGGAGTAACAACAGACTTAATGTGATGGAACCATCATCAGATATGGGATTAGAAACGACATCAGAACTCGAGACCTTCCTTTCACTGTCCGTCAATCCCGCGTTCCTCATCTTCTCGTGAAATTTAAAAAAAAAGTGCGCCTTCATTCAAATTGAGAATCACTGCTCACCTCCTGTTAACTGCATAGTTGTTCTCCTTAGTCACTACATGCGGGTAAAAGCCTATTGAAACTAACGATGTTGCACCAGTTCGGTCTAGTTCGTAGCTGCGAAACCGGAAGTATTGAAATTCATAAACTCTAAACACTTTACAGCATTAAAATTAACAGTATATCTCTGAATCTAATCCTCTTCCATTTTTGAAGCTTGTTGGACTTCATAGTTTCATGCAGCTACTACTTACAATTCCGTTCTTATGTGATGGCGGTTCGAAGAGTTTCAAGAATGGCAAAGAAAAGTAAACAAATCGGGTGCAGCCAACATTTTATTCCTCTACTCAATCCTCTCAAAATTCAGAGCACGTCGTCTGGTTCCGTTCTCATTTCATTCATTTCCTCTTTCTCTATCCGGAATGAAGTTCTTCAAAGTACTCAAAATTACCAGATAAAACAGCGATTAGCTCGCCGCTCGATCGGAATCTCTTCCTACAATGCGAAACAAAAAGCTTAAAAAATAAGCAAAAGTGCGAGGAAGATAACAGAAAAAAAACATTGAATAGGGTGAGGTTTTGTTTTTCATTAATGCAAGATTTTTCTAAGAGATAACGCTCTCACGAGCGGCCATACTGGCACGTAGTTGCAATTCCTTTTTTTTCTTCTTGGTTAAACCAGTGCATGTCGCTCGGATTACCACATCTAGAGCTTTAAAGGATTTCAACTGATATCACTTATTATGGCATCTCCGTGAATCCGAGCAACTCCCAAAAACGAAAGGCGCCACCATCTCATTTCAGTGATCTGTACTTTTTTTGTTCAAAGCCTATCATTCGTACATAATCTACTGCTTTCATACCATCTTTTATGACCAGCATGTAGCGATTAATCTAACCTCCAGCACCAATTGAAGGTTTGGGATAGGAATATAATCCAATAATTCGAAAATTAATGTTTGACTGACTATCATGTTGGATTGTGCTCTTCTTCACTGTTGAGCGAATGCTTCACTCATTTTGAAAAGTTTTTTTTTTCAGACTCATCTCGCCAGGTGAAACAAAAATGATCCCTCATTACAGATGCATTAGACACTCCTATTTGCCTCATGTTCGTACTCTATCTATCAGAACCTTGTCAATGATCTTCTCACCTTTTCTATTGTGGTGAACTTTTTGGCATATTGCACATGACTATTCTTTGCTTGTATCCAGCTACGCTAGGTTTTCGAAACCCAGAAACTAGTAATGGGAAATGGAAATGATGATTATTCAGGACCAGTACCCCAGTCTTAAGTGGTTTACCCGCGGTTTCCTCCTGCCGTTGAAAAGAATTGATGACTGCCTAAATTTTAATCTTGTCTGAAGCTGAATGCTCCCGAAGTTGCTTGACTTGATCCACTTGTTAAAAACAGAGTCTTTGTCAGATTGATTCGACATTTACAGTGAATCCACGTAAAGTACACGCCAACAATTCGTGGTCATTCCGGAAGCTTTTCTAACCGCTCTTGCATGGGTAGAGTGCAATGGAATGTCTAGGTAGTTACCCATTTATTTCTAGTTTGTTACGCATTTATTAAGTTAATGTTGGTGAATAGTGGGAAATACAGCGTAGTCAAGGATGACGAGGTTATTAGTATCAGGTTACCAGTACAAAGATGAATCATTCAGAAAATTGTTTTGATAAATATAGATGTGCACATCTGTGCTGAAAATTAGGAGAAAGATACGAAGAGACTTCTGTGCAACATTTTCGCCCACCTCTAGTCTCTACCCTTAAAGGCACCACCCTGGTGTTTTCGTTTACAATCACGCTCTTTCCTTAGGATAGCACTCGTTTCCATTTCCACCTCCTTCCATTTTAAGCCCGGACAACTCGGCCATCCTGTGCTAACGGGCTAAACTCTTAGCAATGGAAACCTCCGTTTTTGTAGGATATGAGAAAGTTGAACACAGCATCCGTTTTCATTACTCAGACGCTTGGACTGGCAGGCCCGATAGACCAGTAAGTGCCTACCGGCCGGGTTGCAGCCCATCACAGGCCGGCGCCCGGCTTATTATCGTCCACGGCCAACAGCAGCCCATCGCCGGCCGGCGGGTCGACCAATCCAGCCTTCCGGCCGGCCCTCTCGGAATGGTCTGATGATGATAGTAGAGAACTGATGGAGGATGAAGGCATCTGCCGGTTGAAGATTAGAAGCACGAACGGCTGAGTGAATAAAGCATATCAAACATTCATGAACAAGAGTCAGGTTGGCTCGAATCCATTCGATGTTAGAATAAAGCTAGCACTATGGAAACATGCATGACTTTGCAAAAAACCATATTTTTCTATTTGCGAATTGCCTATTCATGTTGCCCTTATATCACTATGGCTCCAGAGCGCTGTCAAACCCGGAACTCTTCTGTGCGGTGCACTGCGCAACTAATGGCCGAGCTGCCAGAAATCGTCATACTGCCTGCGGCCAATTGACGGGTAATTGAACCAAGGCTTCCGCACTCGCTCGGTGCTGCTGCGCCGTATGTCACTCAAACCTATGGGTGTAAGAGGGAAATCGTTCCGAATAAATAGGGTCAATGGTTTAGCGCATGAATTAACGCTATATTTGTGTCCAGAGCATTAGGAAACCCCGTAAAAAAAGTAGGCCACGTCCTCATCTACTCCTTAGCAAAAGAGAAAAAATCGATAAAATCAATAAATCAATAATGTCGCTAGAAGGGATTGTCATATTAGTGTTCAGCATAATGGAGAACCCTAGTAGGCAATTCCTCACCGACCCTTGGCTGAAAATAGTGAAAAATCAATAAAATCGATAGAATCGATAAAGTAATCGACAAGATCAGGTCAAATGTAGCCTCCCAGGTGCAATGTAGCCGATAACCTCCGCCAGCCCTTGGAGAGTCCACATGCAAAATCTGGTCCGAATATATTCACCCTCCGCGATTTCTATGTAACTAGCTGCCGTACCCGGCTTTGCTCGGGTGATTCACTACCTTGGCTACATCACACTGCTGAGGTTAATTACTATCACCGATAAATTCAATAAAACATTAAAATCTCCATAATTTTGGTGATCATCATGTTAGCGAAACCCAAGTGACGTTTCCCATCGACTTGTGGGCGAAAAGTTAGCAAAGCTATTTCGGTAATATTGAATCGACGTATTCGTACAAAGTGGTTGTCATATTCATACTCAGCATATCGAGGAACCCCAGGAGAGATGTCTTCACCGCTCCATTAGGCGGAAGAGCCAAAAATCAATAAAATCGAAAAACCGATATTTCATGCAAAATGTTTGTCATATTCCTGTTCAGCGTATTGAAAAACCCAAGAAAACATGTCTTTGTCTGTCCCCGAGCGAAAATGGGGAAAAATCGATGAAATCAATGAATCAGTATTCCGTGCAAAATGGTTGTCATTCTTATTCAGCGTGTTGAGAAACCCCAGTAGACATGTTTTTACCACCTCATGATCAAGAAATGCGAAAAATCAATAAAATCAATAAATCGAATTGAATTGGCGCGAAATGGTTGTCATATTCGTGTTCAGCGCATTCAGTTACCCCAGTAGGCATGTTCTCGCTAGTCCCTGGTCAAGAAGAGCGAAAAATCAATAAAGTCGATATAATCGATAAACCAATCGATAATCCCAGGTGCAATGTAGCCTATAACCTCCGCCGGCCCCTGGAGAGTCTACATGCAAAATTTGGTCCGAATCGGTTGATGCTGCGCGATTTCTATTCGGAACATACAAACATACATACACACAAACACACAAACACACAAACATACAAACACACAAACACACAAACTTTCACTTTTATATATACAGACATACAAACACACAAACACACACACAAACTTTCACTTTTATATATGCAGATAATGACATTTCAAACATTTTCTCCTAAGACTAAAACCTTTTGACGTGACCTTAAGTTTCATTGCACATTGCGTTTCTGGATATTTAATTAAACAGCTTCGAGGGTAATGTTGCATGTTCGTTCACTGCGGGGAATTGCCCTTCTTTCCTAGCTGTTCTAACACATATGTAGACTAGGAAATTTTCAAGATCATGGGTTTTTTCTGATTCCCCTCGTTTTCACTGAAGTACAAGTAGAACATCTAAACTGTAATGTTAGTAGTCTATACTATGTATCATTCACTTAATGAAGGTAAGCCTGGTAATGCTTGTGCTTAAAATAGTCCTGTCTAAAAGGAAACGTTATCTTTCCTCCTTTTCAACTGTGCTTTACTCTTTAATTTTTTTTGCAAAGGCATAGCTTACTATATTTATTTTGGATTTCATTTTATTTAACTAGCAGACGAGCGAAGCTTTGTAAGCATTTTTTAGAAAGTTTTCACCACGTATATATGTGTCACCATGCTTAATTTTCTGCGAGATCCTCCTATCCTCTTTTTTGGCTTATTTATTTATTTATTTATCAGGCTTGAGTGCTAGCCATGAGCAACAGAAACAAGAAAATAGTAGGAACCCAGGACCGAAGGCCTGTTCTTACTCAATAAATACCGCAAGTTTTAGACCTTTAACCAGTCCACAAGCTGTAGCGGATGTTCTTACCAGGAATATGGACCGGATCCGTTGTCCGTCTTTAGACAGGTGTTATATTTTCTCCATAATTAGCGTTCATTTTATTTTCCTTTGCTTTTCAACCCCTCGGCTACCCTTTTGCTGCGTTACTCGCCTGCTCTGCTATTCTTGTAGTTCATTGTCGCTAAGCCTCACCTGCACCAAGAAGCACTATGACTCGAGTGTGGAGTGGGGGAGGGGGCAGCAAAAGGTTCTTCCTCATTCAGTGCTTATTCTCGGATTATGCATGGCTAGTACAATTTTCTACCTCATTAACAAGTTCCATTAACAAGCTAGACACTACCTATTGTCGTCTAATAGGACAAGCAGAAATTACGTCTTGTGCTGATTTCCTAATCGTCTATGACTAGTTGGTCATTCATGTTGTGATGTCTTTTTCGCGTTAGCCAATAGACTTCAAACCTTGTTAAGGTGTGATTCGGTAAAAAAAGTACTGTTTCTTGAATAAAAAAAGCTTCTATGTATGTACATATGCCAATCACATTAAGGATCAAGGATGTGACTAATCCAGGACTACCGCAAGCCCTGAACATGAGTCTCAGCTTCCAGAAATGCCTCTACATGGAAAACCTTCTAATCCAGATGAATCTTCACAGTGAAGCATTCTCCCTCACTTTAACTACTAAGATTTTATTTGTAGTTATTATATCAGGATTCTGTGAAAATAACGTCAATTTATACTAGAGGCTTGCTTTAGTCGCGCATCAGACTCACGAATTCATTTGCGAAGGATTTTTCATGACGGTCGTTCAAAGCGGCATGCATAGCCTTCATAAAATGCCGCAAAGCTGCCACGACGAAGCAGACGCTTGCGTCTCATCTGCGTTTTGGCTGCGTCAGGGATGCAATTGAGCCTTCCATTCGTCAGATGGATGCACGCACCTAGTAGAAATTGCCTTCTTTGCTGGGAAATAGCTCCAACACATTCATGGAACAATCGAAATCCAGAACTTTCCAGCAGTAATTTTCCTGTTTTCGTCTTGTCAGAAAGATCACCTCAGATTTGTCCAGAATAAAATAGGGAAAGTGAGTAATCTAAGTCCAGGACAACCGCAAGCCTTGAACCTGAGCCTCAGCTTCCAGAAAGTTCTGCTAATAGAGGATGACATCAGCTTTTAGGTGGGATAGACAGGCGCAAAGGGGCCAGTTGATTACCTTCGACTCAACTACCCTTTGGTTGCACTGACGTCGAGCCATATTTTGGGAATCCACTAAAGATATTTTCTAAAAAATAGCTACTACTCTTTCAGTATGTTTTCTCTCGCGAAATCGAAGCTAATACATGTTTATTTTACCCTGTGACCATTCCCCATAATCATCTTTTACTCTGAACTTATTCCAAACGCTGATGCAAGCATTGGTGCGCGTATAACCAGACCGAATGAGGTTAGCAAACCAACTTTGACAGTCTACGCTTCCTAACATTTTCTTTTCTTAGGTAGCCAGTAAGTTCTCGTTGGTTTGCTTGAGCAGGGCTCCTCTTAAAAGGAGGAAAAAGCTGACAAAGAAATCTTCAAAACACAACTACAAAGGCACTCAATTGCAGTACCCAGCAATGCAGCTCCTGGTATGTGACTACCGCTGAGAGAAGAATTTATGTCTGAACATATTGGGTCACATTTATTAATTCCCATGCCTCTCTCACTACTAACTAATCTTGTGAGAAATTTACAGCAGGCAAGACAGCGTCAGGTGATAGAGAGGCTAATTGTCATGATAAGTTGCTTGAGAAGACTCATAAATTTCGTCTAAGAGACTCAGTTCGCAAATCGACTTTTCTTCACTATTCACAAGTTCTTGCACCTCTATTATTCTCTGCATAGGAGCTCCTCTTTGTGCTACAGTTTTTGTTCTGGAAGCAGTTCAGGCTTTCAACTGATGTTGACAGTGACAGCATGTTAGCCTATCAACATGGCAATTTAAATAATTAATTTGAGTGCGAAATTTGCGAATCTCGAAAAGGTTTGGATTGGGAAGACCTCTAAAATCAGCTCTAAACTTGCCTACTATAATTCTTTTATGCTGTTCGATATTTCATTGAAGACTTTTTCTATTCCCAGTTGTAGATGAAAGTGCAGCTTTTTCTCGGCTAGGGTGTCGAGCCCTGCACAATGCTATGAGAAACTCAATAATACTATGAAAGTACTATGAAAGTCAAGAACGAGCAATATCGATGAAATGGAAAAAACAGCGGCATTTTCCCACTTCTGGAAGGCCAGAGATTTTTAGTGAGTTCCCCTAGAGTGCACTTAATGCGGCTGCGACTACGTACGTACATATATGTATGCATGTGCAAAAATATACCTCTATATTTCAACGGGAACGACGTTTTCCCAGCTGTGGGAGCGATCCATCCTGTGGATTCATTTAATTTTGAAATATTACCTGGGCTATTAAAATATCCGTTCTTCATTAGCAATAAATTTAATGGAGGAAAGGGGATGGTGATTTATAGGGGGAATAACAGAAGGGTGGGGAAATTTCGAAGACACAGAAAATCCCGAGATTATTTTCCTCCACATGGGCGTCGTACACACTTGTTGTTCGATTTATTACATAAATTTTATACTTATTCTACATTTTATTTATTCCAGGTACACTTATTTCACCAATATTTTCTGTAGAACTTTTCTTGCAACTATACTTTTATTTACTGAAACTTAAGTGCGGAAAATTGTCTGTCTCGTACTCCTTCTCACTAATAATATCGCAGTTTGATGTTGAAATATGAGGAAAAAAGCGAATTCTCAAGAACTGCGTCTCGCCAACTGCCCAGAGCTCTTGGAAAGGTTGCCGTTTCAGCAGAAATACGACGACGCGAGCACTATTACATTTAATATTGTTAACTTTGCTACCAAATGACGTTATCGATACATTTTTCCTTGAACTGATGCGAGAATAATTGTTAATTTGTCGTTGATGATAGTTTCCACTGCAGGACATTAGCGTTCTCACAACGCTTGTATGTAACTGCTTTATGATTAGGTAATTTTTCTGAAAACGGGCTATATTGCTTGCCATCGCGGATTACGTAGATAAAGTGGGATTTTCTCAGAGCTGAATTTTCCCATCTACGAGAAATAACATTGCCAGAACCAATCAAGACCTCCAGACAGTTGGAAAACAAATGTTCTGCGAAGCTTAACACCTAGTCTAAGTCTGAGAATGTATAGGCATAGGTCCCACGCTAGGACCGAGTCTGAGCTCACAAGGGAAGTGCAAGAGGCCATATTCGAAAATCGGGATGAAACCTATCTGGCTTGAATCTTTGTTGGAGAGGGTGTTGCAGTATATATTTTGTTACTGCCCTCGGCTTCAAAAAACAAAAATCCCACCACAGTACTATATGCGTTGCAGCACTCGTCCGTCAGCGACGATGTGGCCGAGTGGGGAGGATGCGGACTGATAGGCAGGAGGTCGAGGGTTTGGATCCCGTCATTGACACTCGTTTTGCATTTTTGTTTTTTATTCCTCCTATGTTATTGAAATCAATTTTGGAGGGCTAGAAGACAACACTTGTCTTTACTGACGTACTAGCTATAGAATAACTACTATGCTATGAACGTAGTTTAGTGATCGTACAGCTTTCCCTCGAGTCGCTAGAAAATTGTAAAATTTTCATTCAAAACAAAAAAAGGATGGTCAATGAGAAAGCATTTACTGGCAGCAACGGTGCACACAGACAATGAAGTGTTCAAAGCAAAAGCGGTGAGAACAATACGCATACAACAATACAATATAATTGTCAGGTTAATTTCTTGTATTCGCCGTATTCTTCCATTCATTCACTCATTCATTCATTCATTCATTCATTCATTCATTCATTCATTCATTCATTCATTCATTCATTCATTCATTTATTCATTCATTCATTCATTCATTCATTCATTCACTCATTCATTCATTCATTCATTCATTCATTCATTCATTCATTCACTCATTCATTCATTGACTCCTTCATTCATTCATTCATTCATTCATTCATTCATTCATTCATTCATTCATTCATTCATTCATTCCTTCATTCATTCATTCATTAGCTCATTCATTCATTCATTCATTACTTTGTTTTTGGGCCGTTTACTTTTATTATTTTACATTCGGTGGTTTGAGGTTTTGCTGAGATTTTTTTCAGTAAGGAAGGCAAAATTCATCTTTGGAAATTCATACAGTCTTACCCAGCTACGGTAACATTCAAAGGGAAAAACTTACCTCTTTATCTCGATCTGACAACACTTGCACATGTCTTCTTTGTAGCAATTGGGAACACTGTTAGGATACCTACTTAGGATACTTACTTAGGATGGCGATCCGTTCCTCAGCACGGCGGTTGGCCTTGCGCGGATCCCAACTTCTCTTCCACACCGATCGGTCTTGGGCCTTAGTCGGCCAGTGGACCTTAACTGAACCGGAAGCACCGCTGTTGTCCCGATAAGCCAACGAATCGTACCACCTTATAGGAAGTCGGCCGCGCGGTCGCTTTCTGTCGCGAGGGTACCGTCGCAGAACAGCAGAACACCATCGATCATCCGAGCATCTCATGAGATGTCCTGCGCACCGGTGTTTCGACTCATCAGCGTGAAGAACAGCGTCATGGACCATCGACATTGCTCTAATATCTGAGTTATGTAGATGACGCT
This sequence comes from Ancylostoma caninum, assembly GCA_037903475.1. NCBI lineage: Eukaryota > Metazoa > Nematoda > Chromadorea > Rhabditida > Ancylostomatidae > Ancylostoma > Ancylostoma caninum. The sequence continues at coordinate 2,212,448 of JBAJFG010000140.1, read as the reverse complement.
CTCGCTGCTGGCGCAAGGACAGCCCAAGCATGCGATGTTCAAGTGAGACCTGGGCCGAGAAAGCTGAGTCTCAGCTATTTTTGTCAGCGCCCACGTTTTGCTCTTGTAGCACAGGGCTGGCAGCACGGTTGAGTTGAAGAGATCCGTGCATAGCTTCTGGTCCTTGGTGTTCTCGAGTACGCTTTTAATCGAATTGTAAGCGGCTCAGCCTGCTCGTCTTCTCATCGCGATCTCGGGTTTGATGTCGTTCTCCATGTTTAGGAGGCGACCGAGATAGATATACTCGCTGACGTCTTCGAGGGGAACACCCTGAAGGAATACCGGCTGCTGACTAGAAAATGCGCTCCTCATGGCCTTCGTTTTAGTCGTGTTGATGCTGAGACCTGTTCCTCTTCATTGAACACTGTTAGACGAATGCATAAATAGTTTCGCATTAAGAATACATTAAATTGAATTGAAGGTAAAACAGACAATCAGCCGTTCACTTGAATAGCTTTTAATATGAGATTTTCCTCCTGAGCCACATGCTTTTGTCCGGGAGCGGTAGCAAAGTGAAAAAAAAATACTTTCAAGTCAAAATTTTGCAGAGTTGTATAACACGTGGAGCTAGTTGGTAACCAGAAATGCTTGAATCATGAAAAGCTACCCATTCCAGAAAAGATTATTACTTGTGGGGTGTGTTATCCGCGCTATGATGGCACTACGTGGCTGTCATACTCAAACATTTTCACCTCTTTATGAACTTATTATGTCACACTGTATGTACTGTGGTCATACGCAGTTCCCTTCTCTTGACGCGTATAATATAATTCGTGTAGTTAACTAGAAAAAAATGAGAAAATTGGTGGCGGAAATTCAAAAGTATTGAATTTTAGCTGGTCCACACTGCTACATTAAACTAGTGAATTGCCCGACATATTAGCTATTTTTACTGATCGTTATACATATTTCGTAATTTAAGAAAAACAAACTCTGATGCAACTAAATATATAACTATGGAATTCACAGCAAAGTATAATATGTGATATTGGAAATGAGCATGCTCATGACTCATGAACTTTAGAAGAATTGGGGTCCTGAATGACTGTTACCATATATGCATGTTCATACAAGTACCGTCGATTCGAGAAATCATAGTCGTTACGCGTAACGTGCGTAGATGAAGAATCAACGGTTTATTTTACGCGTGTTCCCGTTCTTCATTATGCTGGACATGAGCTAATTCCACAGCAACTCGGCAGGACGCTCTGGTAACTCAGAGAGGGCCGCTAGGAAGACTTTGGCCGCAATTACGACCATATCACGGCCAACTGATCTAATTCTTACACTTTTTGATGTGTTTGTAGTATTATCCTTTTTATCTTGATATTCCCATAATGCCATTTGGTAAAATCCCCTTCCAGATGCCTCCTGCGACGTCCTCGACGTCCTCCTATCCATGGAACCAGTGCGTCCGAAATTGCAGACAAAGTCACTTCACCGGCCCTATTTGAGTTGACCCTTACCCTACTTTTGAACTTTGACGACTTTGGATAATCTTTGGAGTCTAGAGTGTAGCAGATCAACATTGGCTATAGGGTTTTTCATCAGAAACAATAGTCCGAGGGAGAAAGAGGTTACGTGGGTGGGTGCGATCCGAAGAAATATACCGTAATGTAAGAACGTAGTACAAAAACATAGTAAAACAAAAGACGCATATGTCGCTACAACGCATCATGATGACAATTCCGAAATGTCATGCATTTCGCGTGGGAGATGTCCTAGCCTTCAATTTATGTACAAATGCTCAGGTATTGTCGCCTACGGGACGCACTATAGTATTCACGAAGCGGTAACCTTCTAAGGCAACGACAACCAGAGCTGGGATTCATGAAACGATAACCAAGCGAACCCAGGTTAGCAAACCAACTTTTGCCGTCTGCGTCTCTTAGCACTATGTAGTCAATACGATAACCAATCACGCTAGCCATCCTTGGTTTGCTTGGTTATCGTTTCATGAATCCCAGCCCAGTCTGACTGACTAACCAAGATAATCTGTAAAGTTATGATGCGTAGGACTCCAAATTGGCTTGCTTACCTTTTTTCCCGGTTACGGGTTCATTATCCCCATCAATGTTCGCTCCTTTCAACACTCTGTCCATCCTTTTTATCACCCTTTGTTATGCAGAATTTCCTGCAATTGAAAAGAAGCGTCCCTCCTGAAGAAATTATAACAGCTGCAAGCTTCAGCCTTTGTGATGAAAGTTCACGAACTCGTCAATGCAACGGGTAAAATAACTTTACCACAGCAAAAAGTCTCCATAATTACGGTGCTCGCCTACAGCAAAGGGCACTTCTAAATGCTTTGACATTTACCCTTGCTGGCTCAAAATTATAATTCGCAAAAGCATTGAAAGTAGGCTTTTCACAAAATCCAGTCTAAAAAACGCTCACTCTAAATTGATTAAAGTTCGTTTTTTTTTGAATTCCCATAATCATCTATCAAGACTGCGTGCGTGCGTTTGACGCACGCTCGTATTCATTTCCGACTTCCCTAATAAATCTATGGACCAGTGAGATCTGTTTGGATATGAATAGCCACCTATTGCATGGATTAGCTCCTCGCTTCCAGGACGACTGGTCCAGAAAAAGCTCCGCCTCCAACGGATGAGGCTCCAATATACGGTGTAGCTGGTGGGCGGGCGTGTCTGTTCTGTTTCCGATTTCATTTCCTTCCATAAGAAACCTTTCAAACGACGGGTATAAAATGCAGCTGGTGGTAGTGGATTCAGTTGCCAGCTTCTTCGCTCTGCTTGGTTTCTAGCTTCTGGGTACCAAGTCTTGTAGTTGTATAGATGTATTATACTGTACATATGCAGATGCTGCGCCCTATAAGCGAGGTAAAATCATAACGAAGACTCACTGAGTGAAGGAACCCGCTAGCTTTCCAGTGAGAGCTCAGCTTGCTTGGCCTAAGCTTTTCAGGCTTATCGTAACTCCCGAATTCCCTAGGTGTACATGCATCTGTCATTGCCTGTCGCTGAAGTGGGATAGAGGGTATGGGACAAAGTGGAGTCCTGTAGCCTTGCTAAAAAAGGGACTCTAACTAGAAATGCCACTGCTAGATATTCTATGTAACCTCGTTACCCATGGTCAGCTGCAACCTAAACAAACCCTCTCCTTGACCGAAAGCTATAAATGTTGGCTGGTATTCCATTTGAAGATCTGTTCTCGCCTGCGCTTTGGCGAGCTCATAATCCACCTTCGTGCAAAGTACAGGCCAAGATACGAAACCCCAAATAATCTTGCCATCTTCATCTCTTGTGGCTCACAAAATATGCCCTCGCTAGTTCTGATGGTGCGGAAGCATTCCAGGGAAACTTCTAGTAAGCAAAAGCTAATCAACACCTCTCTAAGGAGTTTACAATGGACTCTAATGCTTTGCTATGGTAACAACACCTGATCACCTTTACTATCACAAAAATATCGGAAGTACATTTCTCCAAGCAAAAACGTAAGGTATTCTCAATGTGGGAACATTATGTACATGGTGCGATATTCAGCTGCTGCGGCTTGCTCCAGCCTTTAGCTAAAAACATGGGCAGAAATTAATCCTTGAATGACTTTATTCGACATTGGGGTTCTCTTTCTTCTCCTCCGTCTCACCCTTCCCTCTCTCTCACCCTTTCTCTCTCTCCCTCACTCTCTCTCTCTGTGCTTCACCTACCATCTTTTTTTACTCCTTCTTCAGTATGCTTTTCTGAGCGACTTTGTAAGCATTCGAAGAAGTCATAAGTGGTAGGGACTAAACATTGGACCGAATAGAAATCGAATAATTTTGCTACTTCAATTAGCAGTTCAGGAAACAATGTAAACATCCAGGTGTTCAAGATTGAGTAAGCTCTGAAGCCTTTCTTCTTTACTGTATTGGCTTCCAGTGTTGGAACATTCAAATTTTCCATTTGTTCAAAGTATTCGATGATCGAAAGCAAAAATATTCGATTTCGAATAAGTGAAAAAAATCAAATGCTCCACCATTAGAGACCAGTTCCGTGCTGTATGAGGGAGAAGAAGAGCTTCAGGGCTTTCTCATCCTTGAATATTGTTTATTGTTTATTGTTTATTCATGCACTCAGGGTGCTCCTGCTCCTACAACCAGGTACATCATGCAAATAACTTTTGAAATCTTCGGCTAAATGAGAAACCAGTTCAACAAAAAAAGCGTAGCTAACGATGCTTCGTTCTCCTACAAAATGCATACACGTTGATTAATTTCAAGACATGTTACAGCTACCCAAGTGACATCTGCTTATATCTGAATATCTGGATATTTGGATTATTTCCTAAAGTGGTGATTGAAGTAACAAAATTATTCGATTTCTATTTGGTCCAATGTATAATGGGGACCAGTTCTCGCTTACAGCATCAGGTGGTGGCAGTGCACATCTCAATATTAGCACCTCTCTAATTTTCCAGCAAATTCAACCAGCTCTAAAATGCAACAAGTTCTTAGAAGACGAGCGCTCTTTCTACTACCTCATGGAGTTAGTGAGTTGGGTTCCACTGAATTTACTGGGAAGTGTTCCACGTCTACTAAAAGCGTGCTATGTTGCACTTTTGCATTGAGGAGCTCGACAAAAAAAAAACGAGAAACAGGAAAAAAAAGAATTTTGTTACTACAGCGCCGTATCCATTATTAGATTGAAGCCCTAAGTAGATGTTCCTCCGCAGCTTTTTTGCTCATTCTTCTTTCTTGTAAGCTTTTTTCGATAACTAGGACTCCTCCACGTGTGCGACACTGCCATATACGTCACACTTGAAAGAAACAATGCTAAGAAAGGAGTGTTACGAAGGCAAAAGAAGGGAACTCCCTGTTTAGCTTGATCACCTTTCCACTGAATAATATTTTTTCCGTCCAAATATGTTTATTTCGGCCGTGAACGTGCACAACTACGTGCAAAATAGAGGCAATGCATATTAAAAAAAAGCTACTTCCGTGAAGCTCAAATTTGATAGCTTCTGAAAAGCATTCTTATACCATCCACATACTCTGTTTGTTTCAGGGGTCGTTTCCATTAAAATGGTTTGCCATGGAGTTGAGTTGAGTTTGTACTTTTGCTTTGTATGCGCTCTGAGCAGTCCACAGAACAATTTCGCGATGCCCTTCTGTTTGGGGAAACCTTCTATTTTTGCTCTAACACCTACAAATTCCGCATAATCCACTTGCCCTTTAGTATTTGTACATACATATGTTACAGTACCTACAAACTCCAAAAACCTATTTCTGGGCTTGCAGTAGTGACTTTTGCATGTCTAGGTTTCCAAGGTAAGTTGGTCTTAGTAGATTGCCTCCTGAGCACTACAGGTAGTAAAAACTCCACCTGTTGAGTGCTCTTTCTGTCGAATATCTTATGATTTTTCTCCCCGATGGATCGCAAGCATGTATATGATCTATAGTGCGGTTAATTAAATGCTTCCTAACTAGTGATGGGTGGAAGTGCTTACACCTCCAGTGGGTTTCGAAGAGATATCCTATTAAAAGGCGGCTTAAGCTTCTTGAAACGAGCAAATCCTCAGTAGTAGTACTTCTCTCTTATCACCATTATTTTCTTTGTAATTAACAACCATTGGTGAGATTATGCCGGTTGGACCCGTCTTGTGAAGTTCTATTTAGTTTATTTTCCCTTCAAAGAATCAATGATCTGAGTACACCCTTCGAACAGGCTGGAACCTGCTCCCGAGGAAGGAGGGATAAAGAATGGAGGGGAGGAAAGCAAGTTCACGCTTTCCAAAAGCTCCTTTCCTGTACTGTGGTGGTGCCGGACGTTGTGTGGGTTCACCCTTATGCACTAGGGAAACAAAGTGTAAAATAAGAACATGTAAATTACACTGTGAGTTTGAAACACTACCGCCGTTCGCTGTGCACTTTGCCCCAGGCCACTATTAAGGGCTGTTAAAGCTACTACTATTAGAGTGTACGCGCATACATATCGCTGATATTAAACTAAGCGTACTAGTGGTTTCTGTTGAAAGACAGCGTTGCTGAATGGAGAAGCAGAGAACGAACTGCGCTAAAAGCGTTCTCCAGACCAACGTGTTATTACGAATAATTGCCGCTCCATCATTAATGACAGTTGCACTAGATTTAGGGCATACTGGGCTGAACCGTAGAGTAGGTTATTAGACCACTCTCCTTATGTTCTTGCTACCTCAATGCACAGTATCCTCTTTTAGGACCTTTGGCTACCCGGAAATTTTGTAGCTTTGCCGCTGAGCGAGACCCAAAAACTAATAAAATTTACATGAAACACTATAGGGTCAGGTACCAAAAAGAAGAAACAAAATAGGTCCTTCAGGCATTAATCAATAAACAAATCATAAATTACTAAAAATTAAATAAAAACAATTGGAAAAATGGCTCAATTTCCGTTTCGTACCTTTCCCTTAAGTTCTCACTTCCTCCCTAAACCACACCCTCTTCTGGAACACATGGCCTGGTTGTTTATAGCTTTGCCGCTGCATAAAATCTTAGAACTGATTACAAATTCTAAATGAAACGTTACAATGCCGAAATACAAGAAGGAACACACTACTGTAATATTTGTGAAACTTATAAGTATTCATGTAGGATGGAATAAATTTAAAGTATGCCACCTCACCAATTAATTTCTCCTGGAAAAAAAATTCGCTTACAAAAATCGCAATCTCCAATGTGTTATGTGGACCCGATTCGCATAAACTTTTCGTTTTCCGTTCCTTTTCCTCTTTTGTTTTTGATACACCAGAGAACCTATTAGCGGGTGTAGCTGTATGGACACCTTATTTACTCTCTTTTACCATCATTGCAGTGGCGGGGTAGCCGGAGGGCAACCCCCTCCGAGAATATGTCATCGAATTTCCAAATTTACCCTATAAAACGAACAAAATTTAGCTTTAGTTTATTTTGAGTTGTTTATCCTTACTAATTTTCAAACAATCCCTATTGTTTTTCATTAAAAATGATAGTTTTAGTACTTTTATTATCCCATCCGGGGTCCTCGAGCTGGCGGGGTTGCCATTTTTCCGTCGCCCTCTGGCTTGCCAATCCTGCGTCAGGCACTGCCCGGTTATCCGGTAATCCTTCGCAGAATAGGTATATCTCAATGAACTTGAACCATCACAACCAAGAGAAAACCCCTTTGGCTTGCATTTGGTTTTCGTGGCTCCCTGGCTTTTACGCGCGGTACGCCAGGTAGATAATAGTGTAAAAAAAGAAAAAAGCTCTACTCTGCAAACTTAATTGGCCAAAAGATTAGCGTAGCGTCTCAAAATGAGCTGATTAAGCTGCGGCTTAGTAATAATGATTTGCCGCCTGAAAGAACAACCAGCGGTGATTATAAAAAGGCCATGGGATGAATATGCTCATTAAGTAATGCTGACGTTGCTACAGGTGCTTTGAGCTGCAGTTCACTTCCATACATATTTCGCATTCCACATACGTACATACTATGAACTTCAACAAGATTTAGTACCGGACACACCTCTAATTGCGTTTCAGTGCTGTGAAGGGGTGTGAAGCAGTGGCGCCGCCCCACCCACACTTGATAAAATGGACAAAAGCTCTTCATGAGCTTATTTTGGCCTTTGTTTTCTCTACTATATTTCAAAAATTTGTTTTCTCTACTATATTTCAAAAATTTGTTATCAATTGTTGATATTATTATATTTAGTATATTTAATCCTCGATTCGGCTCCGCGGAGAAGCGGAGTTGCCACTTTCTCCACTCCTCCCCACCCCCTTTGCCATGACACTGTTGCGCCTGACCTGCCGTCATGGGATACACGTGTCCGTCACCATGCAGATCTGCTACCAACATCATGTATGCACTCAAAATCGGCGCACATCTCATACAAATTCTGGGTTAGCCACTGGCCTCCAAGCTAACATGAGGAATTGTGTGCAAATGAGCAGTTTATCCTGGTTACATGCGTCAGCCGCTCGTCAGACGCAGGCATCCTCTTGCGGAGAATTATCCATGAAGGTGGATGAACCCGCTTGTGCACACTATGTGAAAATGACGCGAGCTCGTCGCGAATAGACGTTAGACCGCAAGCGCATTCGTCTCACCTGCGTTTGAGCTGCGTCAGGTATGCGTTTAGGCCTCATAGAGGCGCATGCGTGTCTAGCTCATGCATATAATATAGATTGCTCTAAACAAAGCTTATTTGACTGGTTTAAGGGTTTCACACTTCTTAATGACTCTCAACTTTTCTTTCCTCCAAGAGATGCTGCATCTGCTCAAGCAAATCATTCCTTTGAAAAGAAACGAATTCTTAAAAATATGTGCGTATTGGACCCGCGACTTTTGGTTCAGTCGCCTAGGATCAGTTTAGCTTCAACAGAGCCATGCCTGCATTCACTAAATAGTTGTTCTCCATTGGCTAAATTGCGCTTCCGTCTTACTTATACTTTATTGTTCTCAATTTGCGTATTTTCCGACTCAGTTCTAGTGGTACAAAACCTTCACTGGTCAACGATTAAACATTTCTGTTCTTATTCTCCAGGTTACACCAATCTAGGAGAAAATTCTGCGTTGGAAGAATTTTTAGCCTATCAACTCGTCCCCTAGATAAATTCAACCTGGAGAGCCTAGCTCCAAGGACTTAATCTTACTGGAGTCTTCTTCCATTTTCGACAAAATTCTAATGGAGGAACGTTCTAGAACACTCGCATGATCCCAGAAAAAGAGAGCATAGTAAACGTTCAAACATTCATTCGTTCTTACTTCTTCTTACTTGATTATGCACCAATTTATAATGTTTATGCTGGTGTGCGCACTTACCCTCAATTGCTGCCCAAACTCTCCTCCTTTTAGGAACGATTCAGGAATGATGGCAGCAATTGAGGGAAGGATGAAACACTGAGAATCAATCACATGCCCTTGTGATTTGAAGTTGAGGTATCAGGTATATGTACAATACCCGCACTAAGTTTGTTAAAAATGAGCATTCGGAACGCGGATTTGCGTTCTTTTCGTTCCAGGGCGATAACTCATCGTAACAAAGTGATTCACAGGCCAAACCACGGGTCAGAAGCAGCAGTGGAGTGGGCTAGCATATTCCATGAAACCAGTTCTAAATTTCGATTTTGAACATTGAAATCCCAGAGTCATTTATAGTGCTCGGATTATGTCGCGGATCAAAGTATGTCGCGCGCTATGCGCGGCAAGGCCGCGACAGTATTAAAAACTTGCGAATTTCTTTGCTGAAAATCAGAATTTAGGGCTGATTTCATGAAATATGGTAGCCCACACCATTGTCGTCCTTGACACCTGGTTTCGTCTACGAATCGCTTTGTTACGATGAGCTATAACCCTAGAACGAAAATAACGCAAATCCGCGTTCTAGATGTTCATTTTTAACAAACTTAGTGCGGGTACTGTACTATAGCGTTCAAGCTGCACAATTATTTACACTTCCTAAAACGCGTAAGCAGTAAATGTGTTTAAAGTACAACACCAATAAAAAGGTATTCAAAGCTGCAGGTGTTCCTAAATATCATGTTAGGTTTGTTTCCTGGTGTTTGGAATTTACAGTTAGGTTCGTGCAATGAGAAGAACGAGCTATATAACAGGAACGCTCCCCTTCTTCAGCAAAATATCACACTCTACTGGACTAACTAAGGAATAAAATGGATCGAAATTTTCGTAAATTCTGAATGAAACTTTGAATGTCACTAATTTTTGAGCATTGCACTAAATCGCCGCTGAAATCGCCCGATATGGTCAAGTGCAAATTCGTGTACTTACCGTGATCAGACAGTGCTCTTCAATGTATCGTAAAGATGTCCTTGAACAAAAGCAAACATTACCCATTAATGAGGGTTATTCTACATTGATGAGCCATTTCAAGAATGTCCTTGAGGCTAGCGGAAAAACGGTCCCAGAAGGACCTCATTTGCTTTCCCCTGCTCGACGTCGCGGTCGCGGTAAAAAAAGTCCACCGATCACGGTCGTCTGTCTGCCTATTTTTGCTTTTTGCCGCTGTTTCTCGCTAGTTGTATGACTGAACTAATAACTCTAGGTCTGAGTTTGGTTCTTCTTGAAGGGTTGTTGTTACTGCTCTATTACTAGGATGAATACTAAAGTGCTATACAAGCTCCATGCTACATAGTGCTAGGATTTCTGACTACAATTCTTAGCGAGTTTCCCTCTACATACCTCTGCAAATTATTTTGTATCTGTGTTTACATGAACTCGTAGGAGGGAATACATTTTTCGAACATAGAAAAACTACAAAAACAGATTCAGACAAGACTCTTGTGCTTACTGTGTGGTTTCTTCACATGTGTGACGTCCAAAAATCATAACAACCAGTAGTTTATAATGAAAGTCCTTTTGACGTTCATAATCCATTAAGAAAAGAAAGAAAACGTCGAAAACAACGTTGAGATCGGTCAAAGTCACAGCTGAATCCACGCACAGTATACATATGTGAACGTATTGTTATGAATTGTGGAATGGTATTAATTAGAAATGTATTTACGTTAACGATGGAAGTATAAATGAAGGGAAGAGCGTAGCGACTGGTCCTTGGATTCTTGTCTGGCGCTGAGAGAATTTTCCACATCCAGCTTGTCCATCCCAGTAAAATTCCGCAGCGTTACTGTAGGTGGTTCGGAAGGTTCCTCACCCCAACCATGGAATCCGATACCGGTATCTGGACCCTATCCATGGATTGAAACCGTGTGTGAGTAGTCTTGCGGAAGCAACAGAGTACATTGTAGGATTTTTTTTTCATAATTCTGAATTCTTACACTCTTTGAGGCATATCCGCTCTGTTTTGAATAAGTAAACAAACAAATAACTGAGCAAACTTAGTGAAAGGTTTTGAACTAAGGTTAATACAACATCCAATTATTATTATTATTTATCATTACAGCCAATTATTATTACAGCTTTATTTAAAGGAGAAATTCCTGTTTCTTTACTTTCCCTTAAGACCTCTCCCAGCGAGAGTAACATTACGTATGGCACATCGCAACCATCCAGCTCTTCCTCATGTTTTTCTTTTCTTTTTTTTCAAAATTGTTTTCCTGTCCTTTCCACTTCCCTCCTTCCTTTTAATCTCTATTCCTGTATTCGTTTCCCTCTTTCTTCCCGTCCCTCTTTCTTCTTTTCTTTCCGTCTAGCTTCCCATCTTTCTTTCCGTCCTCCGCTGACTCACTCCTCCATTCATTCATTCATTCATTCATTCATTCATTCATTCATTCATTCATTCATTCATTCATTCATTCATTCATTCATTCATCCATTCATTCATTCATTCGTTCATTCATTCATTCATTCATTCATTCATTCATTCATTCATTCACTAATTCATCCATTCATTCATTCATTTTCTCGTATGTATGTACGTTAGCATCGCTATCAATACTCACGCTGTATTTTGTGCCTTCTCCTTGTGAATACGCTGTTTCTCTTTTTTTTTCAGAATTTCTCATAAGAGAATGGGATCCAGTATGGGAAAGTACTCTTATGGCGACGACCCCTATTACAAGCGTCGACGAAAGACTGGTGAGAGTCTGCTGAATTATTCTGATCACTTCAATTAGTTGGCTGTGACCTCCAGACAAACTTGTGTACTTTCTATATTTCAGAGATAGGAGAGCATTTTTCGAAGGAATACTCCGAATACTGGCGATGTCCGTCGCGAAAAAAGGCTTCGGATACATTTGCTATCGAGAGAAATGAATACTCTTTCTCTACAAGTGCAGTTTGTAGGTTTTTTGCACTATTTTGAGGATTTCATAAACAGGATAGGGATGGAGCAACAGAAAAAAAGAAAGCAGTGAAAAAAAACAAGTGTAGGTCGTAATGAATGACTGGATTACCGATAGTTGGAACAACTATGTAAGATAAGTACGTCCACATGAGAGAGCAACGGAACAAGAAAAAAGGGAGATATTTGGGCAGTAGCCCACCTAAGAAGTCTCTAAAAGTCCTCAAAAAATCTTCTCTCTTGATACTCGCTTAAAGAGATTAATTGACAGAACAATCGTTAACCTTTTCATCCGTACAGTTAGCTACCTCACTATGCAAGACTTGGAAGCTTCTAAGACGTAACGTGGACCTACCACAACCCTGTAACGCAGCCCAAACAGCGTTAAAAGTCGTGTTGAAAGCCTGGAGGCAATTGCTCCTATTTCCCACCATCCCTCCCTCAGGTGCTACCCCTTCAACTGTGGAAAGAAAGCAGCGACTGAGGGGAGGATGGCGGACAGTAAAGGAAGATGCTTATAGGCTTCAAGTCCAACGTAGCGCGCTGTTTGTGTCTGTGTTCGTGGTGGACATTCATCAGAGAACGTGGAAAAAATGAATGAAAGGAACGCTGTGGAAACGAACTGTAAGCTGATGAAATTACAGCTGCACCGATACAAAACTGTAGGAAATGTTAGTGTGAGGAAGATCATGGATGAATGAATAAATACATGAACGAGAAAACGGGTTCCTGCAAGGCAGCGTAGGGTAAAAAAAGCATACTTTTGAAGACCGTGAGAACTGCCTCTACAACCTAATATAAATGCACCCTACGTACATCAAGTGCAGTTTTTCAGATTTCCGTATCACAACACCTATATCTCGTATATAAGGACCGGCAAGGGTCCAGATTTTTCTGGCGTCAGAAAACGAGAGTCCCTTGCGAAATCCTTTGTATCTGTTGAATTGCACTGCAGTACATGGACAATGGTGGGGATAGAGATCATCAGACGTCAAACGAAAAACCGATTTATGGAGTGAGATGAGGCTAGATCTTCGCGGGACCAGCGCTTTTGATATCAATAAAAAATTATCAAATATATCCAATTTTTCACTTTTCCACATGGAAGAATGAACTAAAATAAATTATGGATGGTGTGAAAGCGTTTATTTAATTAAGTTACCGGAAAACTAGATGAACAGATTATCAAACATTATTCTATATCATAACACTCTCATTCAGATGCGTCCCCTCTTCACGACAATCGACGGTCCACACAATTCGTCTCCTCATTTTCCAAAACGGATAAGCCTGGACAGTTTCCAAGCGGCTTTGCGCCGTTGACAACAAAACCAACGCCTAAATAGATGAGACCTCTTTTCCATGTCCTGCGCTGATCCTTCTCTGATTGATCACTAATTTTTGTATATTATGAAACTGTTTATCCGAGCGAGTTGCACAAAGTCATAGAGGTTCCGATGGGGTTCTAGAAATCTTCGTCCGACTCTATGTAAATCGCCTCAATTGTGATATTATTCCACATTTTTTCAACATATGCATAATAAGATATGTCTGATCGAATTGTAAAGTGTAATTACCACCGGAGAGATTACTTTGATTACGTACCGGTCCTTTTACGCTTTTTTGCCTAAATACTCAAGTAATTTATTGTATTTGATTACTGCACTGCTTTATGTCCTGGTCCTAATGGAATTTGTTATCATGTCGTGAACACTGGACTCTTTGAACGAGTGTTCTCAAGGAGTTGTACAGCGGCAACTGGGAATTTCTCATTTTTCGTGCTTTTTCAGGTTCGTATATCTGTCAATGCTCTATGTATGTATATCACAATGATGCTTATACATATTTCATGTGCACTATTGAAAGTTTAATAAAGCATTTAAAGTGCAGTGGCTTACAATGAGCCTTGTATGTATGTACATTGAGCGTTGTACTTTTGCGCAAAGCTGTGGGAGAATTGGCTCCTTGCGCTTGTCTTCTCTAAAAACACATCACGTTATCGCTCACATGGGCCACCTAGGACATCTGATGTCCTTGCACTTCCAGAAAGGGCGAAATTCAAGGTGTTGGTAGAGAAGTGCATGGAGAAAGCACTGTGGTGATATCTATGTAATAGTAATATTAGGTCGTGGCGAAAGCAACTCAGAATTTTAGGCGAGATAGAAGGCTCTTTCCGAAAGGATGTTCCTTTGCCAACGAGAGAAGAATATCAGATGTCTGTGGCATTTCAGAACGAGGTTTGCCGAGTTCAGTTGGACTGCTAATCGCGAATTCTGTATCCATTCTGAACAACAATGCCTATTTTGTGGGGTTACGGTCGGAGGATGCAGTAACTGCACGTACGTGTGTACTGCACAGACAAGGTCCATAACTTCTTTGGCAGTGGCACTCAGCACTAATGGAAAACATATTCGAGATCAGCATAGTCACCTCCACATTATGTGGCAGATTTCATTCTGAACTGCCACAGATATCTGGTATCCGTCCCTTGTTAGAAAAGGGGTAGACTGTTGGTGGTTTCTACAGGTTTCTACAGGGTACAATTTTAGAAAGGCACAACCGTGCGATTTTCTAGAGGGCGCGAATGCATGATTGGTAGGATGAGTGATCTCCTATCCATGAGTAGCAGCTGGGTATAGACAATATCACATATGGGTAAACGTGGTGGTGCTATGTAAAAATTGTGCTTTGATACATTTATAGGCCAAACTAGTAGGAAATTCTTCTCGAAGAACCAATGCAGAGTACATGTCGAGTGTAGCAGCCCACGACGTGGGTAAACGATGGGGTGCCAGGTAAACGGTAAATATTGCTACTTTGACAGGTCTGCCATGGGTGTTCTTGATCTGGGTTCAAGATGCCCATAATTTATCCGTGCACCTACGTACGAACCGAACTCTGTTTGAGGTAATGCTGCCGAAGGACGCAGTTATGTATGGCCGTCCTATGCCTATATTTTAGCCGACTCCGTCTCCAGGCATTGGGAATCGTTCTCATTTAAACGGCATTCGGGCCAGCCTAACATTTTGGACAAGCTCTTCGTGGGAGCAGAATCTGCTCAGCTCGGATGAAAAATGTAAGCTTGTTAAAGGTACCACTACAAAATATTATAGAACGCCAAACGGATTAGCGACGATTGCATGGTGGCATCACTTCACTCTTGAGCGCTCCAGTTCTCAATTATGAAGGGCATCTTATTAACTAGTTGATAAATATTGAACTGAACTTATCAAAGATTTGTTGTATTGTAATGAGGGACGTAGAAGTGCACAGTCGTGAAGATGAAATACATAATTTCTGGACAATATGTCATCACTGCATACTTCCTTCCTTCGACGTTTCTCTACCGTCTTCCCTCATTTTCATTTCGTTCCTTCTTCTTCTGTGTTACATAATTTCTGTCTATGGTCTGGGTTTGATTACCCAAGCTTGAGGTTCTCAACACCAAAAGCGATTGCTGATCATGCTGCGACGCACCAACGAACTAACGAAGGTAACTATGGTCAGTGCATTCAAAGAAGATATCACCACTTTTCCACAGTGATCTACTGCTAATTTACCTCTAGGCTGAAGATTTTCTGTGTCCAGCTGTTCATATGAGGAAGGAGAGCGGCGCCTGTCAAATCCGATTGTCAAACCGGTTCTATCCCTAATTGAGCGAAACATTGGATTTCCCCCTGATTAAAGACCCTAGCCTACTTTTCTGGCTATCTGGACTATTGTAAATAAATGATTCTCTACTACGCTGGCGTATTTCACTATGTAGTAATACTGTTTCATTTGAACAGAACTCTGCATAAACCGGGGTGCCCTTGCTGTTTTCCTCCGAAAAAGTTTCCATCAGTAATCGTACTAAATCGTATGTTAACTACAGACATACTATTGTCTTCAAGCTAACCGTATGTCTAGGGGCACATACAGGGCCGCGGTGTTGAATGACTGTGCCATAGTCCGTTTCAACAACGACGATAGCTGATTATCTTTGCCATTGATCTGCACTTCTCGCTCGTTTCCCCTAGTACAACACTATTTTTCGCGTTCTCTCTTTCTCTAATATCTGCACAACTATGTTCTCAAGTGAAACACACTATACAGATATAATAGTAATATAATAGTAATAGGTACAATAGCAGTGTAATATATATAGCATAATATATAATAATATAATGATATATCAAATAATATATAGTAATATAATATATATGGTATAACAGACGGTAGAGAAATGTGGAAATCCTCCTTTTCTTTGGGCGCATGTGTTGCGTAGATCCGAAAAAGCTATTAATTGTGAAACTGGTAAACAAGCCCTCTGGAATACTGTATTAATAAATAACGGTGAGATCCTATCTGGAAGGCAAAACTACCGACTAGCTGATCGCGCACGCCATGTCACAGCAATTAGATTGCTGTACATGTTATCTCCAATTAGACCAATCTTCGCTCCATGTGCATCTCCAATGTGGTGAACGGCTCAAAGGGACAGCTCGCCTGTAGTTGAGATTCTTTAGAACATTGCTAGGAACAGCAGCTGAGGGACATCATGGTGCAGGAAGCAGAACTTCCGACTGAATTTCCATGTACTCTTTGAAGTGGCTCGCACACTTCGGAGGAATATTTCTGTGAAGCAATTAGAACTCGCGGGCTAATTATGGAGCTTCCATTCTAAAGAGATTTCTACGGATACCGATGAAAAATTGCACTGATTTAGCCCAATTATCCGAACCGAGTTGATTGAGAGGTTTCTTCAACTTCTACGGAGCAATTACCAAGCTATAATAATCCGGGATTTGCCATTATTCGCCGTTCCCGAAGTTCTATCAAACACCAGCCCTCGGGGGGAGAACTGCAGGAAAAATTTGTTTCAAAACTGTGATATATAGTATAATTATTTTTTTGTATGACTATGACTTTACTACCCCCGGATATGTGCTATGTGCGCATGATACAGGGCGCTAGGATCCCACAAAAACAACCTCTCATTCCAGTTTTCTCCTAGCGGGAGCTATTGATCTGGGAGTCCGGAGGCACCCCTGAGTTTACCCATGGTGAACTTGCTAAGGCACCAAATTTACCCTTTGCCTGACACCTGTCAACATCTTTGTTGATATGAGCGCATACGTTAGGCCGCATACATCGTTGATATTACCCAGTATAAACGTGCTATCACCCAAGTTTGCCCATCGTTAACACAGGGAACCAACATGTTTGCCCTGGGTAATCTCAATGATACTTCCAAACCCTGGTCTGTTCCCAGTTGCTGTAAATAGTTGGGCATGCCCATGGGTATGGGCTTACCTATCCTTCCAATGATGCATCCAAAAACAAGAAAGATAGATACTTCATCGTATAAAAACCTACATATGTTATGCTGCATAGAGAAAATGATGATTAGGATGCTAGGTGGGAGGAAAAATAAGGGAACCAAATGGAATGGATTGTTGAAAACGGTTTTCCTTGTGCCCTTAAGGCGTAGAGATCAGAGGTTATCTCCAGAACCGCTCAAATTTCCATTTGAGATCACTCCTGCAATATTTCACATTTACTTGCGTCCCCCAAGTATTCGAGAAAACCCTCTCTGCACTTGCAAGCCCTGCGGAATCGAGTTAAAATAGCCCTTACCCACACATAAGAATAGCCTTTCGAAAATTGGGTTCGGTCACACAATGCAGCCGACTGCACTTCTGAAAGCGGCCGGACATCCGGTTGTTTGGAGAGGTGATCGGGAAGCTTTTATTCTTGGTGGTCGAGTAACCTGTGCTTTGAATAGAAAAGCTGAGTGCCGACGATTTTTGAGATTCACGGTGCTGGACAATAGTGTGAGGACAACGATATGAATTGCTCTTGCTCTAGTTCAGAAATCATAGGAAAGATGGAGGAAAATGACTGTTTTTCTTACGATTTCTCTTTTTCTAGGAACGTCTAAAAGAAAAATCGACACTGAGAAAATAAATAAATAAAAGAGGTGCAGTTCATCCTAAAGCAAATTTAAATTTTATCCTAGGAACGCAAATTAATAATTGCTCAAGCATATGTACATCCAGGAAGGTGCAGCCTCCTTCATATAAAGAAGGGATGAAAGTGAATGATTCCGTCTTTATAACTGAGAAAACTCCGAATAATTAAGAAGTTAACGACGTGAAGCTGTATTTGTTTTTTTATATCGTAGTAAATAGGAAAAAAACATTTCAACGTCTCCCTGGAATGGTGTGCGATACTTTGACCTCCTTTGACGACAACAACATTTTTGTGGTGAAATAACAGATATGTTCAGTGGCCGGTACTGATAAGATCCTAATACAAAACTTCCCCACAGATAATTTATCGAATTCGTCTCGACACCATGTTAGGTACGACATGGTTTCTGGTATTTACGCTCTTGGTCGCGAATAGCGGATTGTGCGAGGTGAGAAATCCTCAAAAATCTCCAAGATAACGGTAACAAACACCAGACTACATACATACGATAAAATCTACAACAAATTCTTCTCTCAAGCATTTGTCTTCGCATTCAGCTCTTCTGTGAGGAAGCAGGGAGGATGCGGAGCTTTAAGATTTTTCTTTTCCACTCGTCCATGCTTCATTGGGAAATGAGACGAAAATGCTTAAGAAATGTTTATTCATCTATGCACGACATTCTAGGAAGTGCAATGGCTCTGTCTTGAGGAGTTCATAGAAAAATCTTCCCTTCTTACACGCTCTTCCCTATTTACACGGCTACTTTTTTCTATTTTCTGCAACCAACAGAAATTTCTGTCTTTCCCAAAATTTTCTCCTGCCTTTCTAATCGCGGAATTTCCTATATTTTTCCGTTTTGAAATCCACCCCCCCCCCCTCCCCACTTGGAATTCCAACTCGCAACTATGCAGACGAGCAGTGTAGGCATTTTTCAAGACGATAGCTAATCGAGAACCGTTCAGATATGATCCAGGAAAAGATCCTGAAAAAGAGTCTTCAGTTATGTTTTTCCAATTGTCATTCGGTTTTGCGAGAAATTCCTGGGGCTACCAGTTGAAATCTTTCCCAACAACAGTGATCTCCACTCCCTCTCACTGCTTCAGTTTTCGTTCCCATTCAACTCAAGTCAAAGAACACCCATTTTTCGAAAAAGGTATCCTGTTTGTAAACAAAATACAAGCTCACACTGCGTTTTCGATTAGAAAATAGGAAAAAAAGAAGAATTAATAACAGCGGCTATAAAACTGCTGCCATTGAGGGTACTTGAAGAATGTAAAGCATCTGCGCTACCACAAATTTCCTCCTAATTCACAATATCTAACATCTTGAACGCACAAATTATCCCTAACTGAGCAGCATATAACGACGGAACACTGCTGAAGAAAATCCCTCATGATAAGTCTCTGGATCGCTGAAATGTTAAAGCCCTAACTGATTCCAGGATGCTGTTCCCTCGCTTGAGCATCTGAAGTGCAAGATTTGTGAAGATGTGGCTGTTGACGACATCGATTTCATCGACGGGGAATTGGTGAGGGGCCAAATTTTGGATTTATGCACAGTGTGTCGTGCCAGTTTTAACGTCCATACTTTGCCGATACTTCTGAGAACATCTTCTCAGTCAGAGCGATGTGGGGCTTAGCAATGAATTCTTCAGAATGTGCTCTGAATTCTCTTGATTTCTATGACCTGCAGTTTCTTTTATTTGTTTCCTTGCAAAAAAAAAACTGAGCTGAGTTTTCTTAATGAATGCCGAAAATATCCTTTTGCCAGATTATCCATCAGAACTTCGTTATCAATTTGTGCAAAAAGATCGTCAGCTCCGTGAATCCGGGTCTGGGAATGGTCGCATGCGAAATCGCGCTCAAGGCACGTACATATGTTACGACCATGAAACAGAATTCCACGTTGAAAGATCCATCAGCCCAAAAAAAACTTTTTCGTTTCAGAACCAGCTAAAGCGAATTCTGGCCCAGCTCAAGAACCAACAAATTGAGCTGAAACAAGCGGATGCCCTTTGCAAGTACCTGCATTTCTGCGGTCCCCCTGCAACTGCCTCCACTCGTCAGTGATAACACATACATTTCAATAATGTGTACTTGAACGACTGCTCAATATCAAATCGACTTGAAATAAAGGTTTTTCAAAGTGGTAATCTTTCTGTGATGGACATCACCGGTAGAATTTAAGCTGTAGCAATGCGGGCGTAGTATTCTGCATGCTTACCTGATTGCTGTCAGGGTAGCGATATCTGCCAAATCCAGGAAGGTTTCCACAGAGTTCCCATGCGTGGGCATCTAAGACTTGCATCGGATGTTTGCAGTTTTCTTAGACACTAGGAATGTCAGTGTCACAAAATGAAGACATATGATATTTACACATTATTATCACTCCTTTGTGTTTCAGAGACTGCAAGTTTATTGCAAAAAAAAGACGACATCAGCATAGGAAATGTGAAAAACCCGCTTTTTTGCGATTCTCGCATACTTCATATCAAATATCACAGTGTCGGTGTTGATACTTATCGATTATCGATTTTCAGATAATCGTAAAGCAGCGACGCCAGCGATGCTTTGCCAAAAATAGATAGGCACGGGAGGGAACCAGAGGTAGGGTGACACGGGTATTTGCTACTGGATAAATACTATACAGGGCTGGGATTCATGAAACGATAACCAACCAAAACAAAGATGCCTAGCGTGTTTGGTTATCTTATTGACTACATAGTGCTAAGAGAAGCAGGCGGCAAAAGTTGGTTTGCTAGCGTGGGTTTGCCTGGTTATCGTTTCATGAATCCCAGCCCTGGTGTAAAACACAAGGTGTAGAACCACTGAACTAGTTTGCAAGGGCAGTTTTGCTAACAATGTTCAGTTGCATCAAGAAATTCTCTCTATTTCCTGTTTCTTTAGCTGCGGGTATACTCATCGATGAGTATAACACCTAACATCGCCAAGGATTGGCGACTTCATTTTTGATACATATCGATTGTGGGCGGGCCACGACGGTCAATCGCCAACTTCGGACCGCCCGCAGTCAATGTATATCAAAAATGAAATCGTTACGGCAACGGCAATGCTAGGTGCTATACTCCTCGAGGTGTATACCCGCAGCCTTTGAGTTCGATGTTGCTACCGAATGTTGATGTTCATCTCGACGTAAACCCAGAACGATGTTTAACGCTGCTTCTATTCAAATTACAGGATGTTTAGGATATGTGTGAGCTCTTGGATGGACAAATCTTCGACAAATCCCTCTGCAATATATGTGCGTAGAGTTATGCCTGCTCCATGTGGCTGCACGAATATGCTCTTTCTGTTTGTGTCATAATTGCACATATCCGTGAAGCCTGTCATAATAGTTCATTCGTGGCCCGTATCTGTTAATAAATCCTAGGACAGCATGTGTTTGTGGAGCAGAGGATGACGATGCAATAACAAGGAGTGTACGCCCTAGTGTGCTGCTTCGCTTTCCCAAGGCTAAATTGCTGCAAAATATTAAGTTCATGAGCAACCTTATCAGGAATTTTTTGATTTCTTAAACCCCTCAATAGAAAGCTGATAACCAGTTACCGCTCTCATTTTTTCTGTGTCGCTTCAATATTCGAATATAAGAGAAATTTTTCTCAAATTAGTAAAGGTGTGAATCCCTTCTTATCTATTTTCCCAGTCATAGCAACCTTTTGCAGGAGGAAAGTCAGACATTGAAGTTTCAGATGTCCTACACTGGAACTGCGGTTTCCCATGGAAGCCACTGTCTACCATTGTAAACTCCACCTGTGATTGTTCCCACTTACATATTTATGTATGTACGTACTTCCTGAAAAACTCCCATGTAATTAATTTAATTCCTTCAGCTGCGTGTAGTAATTCCTCTATTTCTTTATCTATGTATTTATTTACATCGTCAACAAGGTCCACTTATAGGCACTACCGTTAAATACACAGTTAAACATTGAAAATTTTTGATCCACGTACATCACCATTATTTTATGAATTACTAAAACTCTTTCAATTTTTTAGTCTTCCCTGTAAGTCGATCTTCTTATGTACAATGACATTGACTTGATTGTTATTGATTATTATTAGTTACTGGTTTACTCTTTCACTTAGAACACTCAGCTAGGCCATCTTCCACAGAATTGGAAAACAAAGTTGCCCTGTAATTGTAAATGAAAAAAAAATTAACCCAAACTAGGAGAAAGACCCACCTTATGGAAGAATTACATATTACCAGGGTCATCTTTGATAGTATTTCTTGTAAAAGCAATTACGCACGCATATGCTTCTCACATGCTGTTCACGAAAAGAAAAATATTTGAAATAACAATTTGTTTTTGCTTCGCCTGGCTGCTGAGCTCTGCTTTGAAGAGCTGAGCTATAATAAGTTTTGTTTTCTGAGCTTCCAGATTTGCTCCCACAAACCGACTCATAAAGCTGCGAATTGTTTTCGTATTGGCCCCGCTCCAAAGCATGAAACTTCACCCCACTCCAGAGTATTTGTTGACGGAAACACATCCGATCGGCTAGTTTTCCATGACAATGTCTCTTCTATAAAAATTCATACTCCCATAGTGTTCATCACATAGATACGGCAATTTCAGGCATTTCCTTTCCACATCTTCATTCCATCGGTCTCATTCTATACGTGCTCCACTGAGTTCTTTTCGTCTGCTCTTCTTCGACTTTCCCATATAACTCAGTCTGTGACTAATTGAAAAACTCGGCCATTATTTAGTGTTTACTGCAAATTTTGTTCGGAGGCCTCAGCGTCTGACTATGTATGTGAAAACAAAAGGTATATATTTGTCACGAGCACAATGTTGACGTGAACTTCATAATAAGGTCGTAATGGAGAGTTGGTCGAGAATGTGGCTGGAACTGAGAACAATTCAGCGATTTATAGTGAGCTAGAGGACCACTGAATAGCCTGCTTGTTTACAGCCCTTGCTTGACGCAGCAGATGCCTGGCCTAAACCATGATTTCTCTCCTTCAAGCGCAAAAGTTCAATTCTGTGTAAATCAATTACTTGAGACATGGACAATCAAGGTTTTCATATCTTATGGAAGTAATTTCCAGGAAAGGGTTCACTCCAGTCAAGGAATTCGCTAAGCAAGCCCATGTCTCCGACAGAATTTTCTTTCGGTGACTATGTCGTCAAAATGTTGACGTGGTGTTGCTTCCATTTGCATAGCATTATTACCACCTAGCCAATGATGTTCCTCGAGATAATATACGTATTCTTCTGCCTTCTGACTGAGTTTCTTTTAGGTTTTCAGAACTGAGCAGATTATCATTGTTGTCTTAACGGCTTTTGAGCGCTAGAAGAGCAGATGGAGTTATAAATCCAAAAAAGGCGATTGGACAAGTAGAAATGATGATGTAGAGAGGCAAAACTTGCTAGAATTACAGCAAATCTCTACTGCAGTTCCCATGAACGTCACTGGAAAGGTTCTGAGCTTCCTGCTCATATAGAAGGGACGGGTTTCCCTACAAAAACTGATATATCTTCATATCTTTAAAATTAGTTATTTTGAGTGCGGTGAGAGGTCCAACAAAGGTCCCATACCAGGAGAACTCGGATACTTTGGAACAGAGGGTAGATTACTACCTTTTCGGAAAAGCTCACGAATCCTAAATCGCTGAGAGTCTACTTCTGAGACACATGGAACTTCTATTTATTTCCAGAACTATGTACGAATTGTATCACTTCTCTCAAGAAACCAGTGAAAGTCGAGAAAATCTTCCCAAAGCGCTTCTCATGGAACGCATTCTCATGACTGGTACGCTTCCTAGATAAATTCTTTGGGACAAGCTAACCTTTAAAAAATCTGTTGCTCTACCGAATAACGGTCTCGACTTTCGTTCCAGATCTAATACATGCTTTAACTCGCGTTTGGCGTTCGAACGAAGTAGTGAAAATTCCGCAGTTACCAAGCACGTTGGCTGCTGTTTAGCGGCAACAGTCAAATGTTATTCAACGCTGAATGTTTTTCATAAACACGTAAGCTCCATCCCTCATTTGGGGTGCATTTCTTGCTTGTGTCGAACGAAAAGACATGACTTTGCTCCCACACATTGACGTAAGTAACAATAAATGTGCTCGGAGTAGCATGAATGTTTTTTGGGCGGAAATGTGCTCCCCTTAGGAGTCAACCATCAATCATGTTGGTGGCAACATCGTCCTGTACCCTTTCTTTTAAATTATGGACAATTTCAGAGCTATTCCACATTTACTTCCGGCTAGATCATACCGTAAACCACGATTCACACGCGACTTTCAGTGTTGGCTTTCCACTGCTCTTCACCATTAACTTCCTCACTTCTAATACAGAGCTAATCGTAAGACTGCACCCCCCCCCCCTCCCATGTTTCCCTTCCATTTTCATATTGAAACTATCGGTATGTGCTAACTGAGCCCTGCTTGTATGTCGCATACATTGTTTTATCACTCTTCTCGTTCTTTTCTCAAGATAAAAGTCTTTCTTAAGCTGAGCGTCTACTTCTAGGCAATGATGACCAATTGAACTGAACCCTGATTACTGTGCGGCAAAAAAAGTAGCCGGAATAGCATTATACGTTGAGTTCAAAGCTTTGGGGCATCGCTCCCATTTACTGCTATCCTCCTTTCAATTCCTGTCCGACACCTTTCCTTACCCCCTGCGCAAAGAAGGGAAGCCTAAGCAGCACATGAGGGGACAATTCCAGCAACTGTAGGGAGCCTTGGGATTTTAGCTTGTTGTTGTTTGCATTCTTTTCCTCTAATGACTCGCCTTATTCTGTCAACACTCTCATTATTACCGCAAATGAGGGGAGCTGGTTCTGTAAGTCCTTTATTAAGAGGTCTGTTCGTAGCTGCATCCAAAACAGTCGATTTTTTTTTCGAGTAATCGACGCTTTCAATCACTTTGGACAACGCACTAATTCAGTTTCAGACTCAGTCGAAACTCAAGCTTCTCACTCTAATCTACAACTTCTACTCCGAATGGAATTACTTCAAATACTCACGTGGATGTGTGCCTATAGTTAGTACATTGTACAGTTATTTCTGGGCATTCCACTATTTTCTACTTTTCACTGTATTTTTCTACACTTCATTCTGAGTAGAATCCCCTGGTATCACACCATATGACTCTAACTCGTTTCATCTAATTCTTCCACTACAATGCCCGTGACAATGCGATTGCAACCAGCGGTTTAGTTCCTGCTGCGTGCCCATGCACCGGAAATCTCGGAGACCCTCATAATATCAGGAATAGCACTTTCATGCAAGAGGTGCTGGCGCACATGATTACGATTAAATTCAACAGGCTTGCTGATGTGTGCAATTTTGATGCGGAAATTATTGATGCAAGAGTCCGAAGCTTCAAGGGCGGACCGAAGTTCTGAATCCGGATATAGGTATAGAGGAATGATATCCTAACGAAACAGGAGAATTACCGCGGCATGGTATGTACGTGTCTCGGCTATAATGTTAAGCTTATACATAAATAAAAAAGAAAATAAAATAGATGAAACAAAATTAAGATAATGAAAGCAATAAAAATCACAAAACTATTAAAAACCTGCGATAGAACAAAAGATCTGCTGCTAGGTTTCATTTCATGCACTAATCTTACGCAAGAACTATACGTTCCAAGTTACAACTTTTTTCCTGCTTTCGCCAGTAAGATAGAGAAAAAGTGTGAGATGATCTAATAAAGTTATTCCTATGAAGCATGTATATATTCTCAGGTGTATTTCTATTTTTGATGTGACTCTTTACATGGGTTTTACAGTGGCTCTCAATCGAGAAGTTGCGAGCTTTGGTATACTTTGGGACGGTCTTGGGTGAAAGGTGTGTTTTTGCACTAACAAGTATCACTCAAAAACGACAACATCTCAGGCGATAATTCCTTCAGAAACAGTCACAAAAATAGACTGGGATATAATTTTTACTCGCTAACTCCTGACTTGAAGTGAGTGCTGCCGGTACTCCACCACTCCCAGTACCGTTTACTGCAGTGTGATTTACGAAATAACGAAGGTTCTCGAAACATTTTGGGCTTGGTACAGTGTGAAGTTGAACGACCTGCCGGACAGGAAGTGGTAGGTTTTCTCCCGCTCCCCCCCCCCCCCCTTCTGCCCTCCCTTCTCGGGTTTCTTGCGATGAATGGACCAACTGATGGTGGCGAGCGCGGGTGGCATTCTTTTGATAATTCATCGCACAGCTGACTACGGAGGAGCGTCTTATGGATATGAGGAGCACATTTGGCATGATGCACCATGTGTATCACCTGGCCACGCAAGGACGAAAAGGCATGCACTACGTGCATCACGGGCATCACGTTGTCCGCAATGTGTCAATGATTAAATCTTCGTCACCAGTAAACGGCACATCTGCCATCCTTTCATCATAGAAAGGAAGCGGTGGATGCAATAGGCGTGGTAGTTGTTTACGGACTAATGAAAATTCCCTTGCTTCCCTTGTAATTCCACATGATCGTCCACTATTTTCGCTGTTTTTATTCTAAAACGTTGGAAAATTTCTATGGAATCTCTTAGCTTTGTTTTTTTACTTGCCACTTTGCAGGTTTCCCCTTCGTGACTCCATGCTACTAAACAAGAGCTGCTTTAGGTTCATCCGCTTCCTTGTGCACTCGTTTCAGGCAATCTTTCTTTGAAACTCTCTAATCGGCCATTTCAACACCCACGCCAGCGCCGCCACCCTCGCTGCCTAGTCATCGGTCGTGCGAACGACTCTTGGCTGCCGACAAAAACTTCCTTATTGTTGTTCCGGAGCCTTAATGGCTTGAGTTTGCATGTGCATCGCGCATAATGCCATTGTGCAGTCGATGCATGATCAATTTTTATGGCACTATCGGGATGTAGTTATGGTCGGAAGCGAAGCCCACATTGGGCAATGGAATGTAGCTTCCGGCGCTGTGATGCATGATTTAAGGTTCGTAAGAGAAAACTTTCACTTCCTCCTTGAAGACAACAGAATCCATAAATAACATTGTAGCATCCTCTTCTAATCCATAAACCGTGGAAGCCTAGAAGTGTTCAGTGGCTGGAGGCGAACGCTACTCATTTACGCGGTACAGACAGCCCTACGACATGCTGTTTTGATGTTTTCGATTGGATAAGCGCTGAACAATGCAGTTCCTGGTTGTCGCCGCGTCCGCCGTCACTTCCATTTTTTGCCGGCTGACATGTTGCTGCATGTCCACCCTCGCCCCCACCAACACCCCATCCCCTCATAACGACTATATAGGTGGCTATACTTAGCCGGGGCGCAGCTGATGTGGCAAGGAACTTGATCATCATGGCAGTATATGAAGAATATCGCTCCAATTCATTGATAAAGTGGAAGTTTTTAATTATGGAAAAGCTTCAGCGCTTCACTACTCTGGCAATCATTCTCTCACAACTCCTGTTTGACATTCACCATAAATGGGAGGCATTGGACAGAAAACTCGTCGAAATTTGTCAGGAGTTTCACGGAACCAGTAAATGTAGCCTATTTCAACCGCATTTCGTAAAAGGCCTGCCATGCTCTGGTTTACGCAGAATTCGGCCACGACTCCCTCTCAAGCTGGTTGTATTCCACGAAATAATAAAATTATCATTGCTGGATCTTTCCAAAAGCCATTCGTTGAAAATTGACACTATTTCGTTCCTAGGGGATGCTCGCGATTTGACTTCTTGGAATAGTGGGTTCCCGCGTAGAAACAAAGACGTGCCTTCATGTAAACTTAGTTGTGGATTTCGAGGATATGCTTTCTGAGAGCTCTTACAAGTCTTTCAATTCCGTCTCTGCTTCACTCTCCATCAAAAAGGAATTTCCTTTATCCCCAACGACTCCGTGACTCTCCAGGACAGGTTTCGCATATTTTAATGTAGATATCGCAAGTCTGTAGTACACATAGTGGTTGGAAATTAGAGACAGAAATTGCTCTCTTCGACTGATACTGCATATGAAATCTACATTCTGTGTACTCTGCATCCTTGCTATTTCTTTTTGTCATAAAGGTTTTACTTTTTTTTCTTGAATTTATAAACACGGTTCTGCTCACGGAATGTCGAAGACCGACTGTTGCTCCACTAAGCCATAGTCCCTCAAACAATCAATATATCGATCGATACCGCGTGAGGCCTATGGTATACTTACAGTGATACCGTCGCTGTGAAGAAAATGAGTTAAACTGATGAGAACAAAGTGTTACAAGTTCTGATGCCTTATTACACTGTCTACATGGAAAATATTGCCAGCACATGAGAAGTTATGCAAGATCCATTGATGGTGAACAGTCGCAGTGACATCGTCGCTGTGAGGTATAGGGTAATTTATACTAGCTGCGTGCGTCAGTCGCGCATCAGGCGCACTCATCCATTTGCAAGGGATTTTCCATGAAGACCGGTCAACACGGCATGTGTATCCTCAATGAAAAGAACGCACGCCCATCGTAAGGCCGTAAAAGCGTGCGTCTGAGCTGCGACTGCGATGCGACTGCTATGCGATTGGGCCCTATTCTTCATCATTTAAACGCGCCCGCGTCAGTCGCACGCACCCAGTATAAGTTGCCCTTATCCCATCGGGCCAATGGACTGGATTAATAGGAATGGTAACACTCGCGGTGAACAGGAGCTCAAGCTTGACAGTGATCATTTTTCCAAATACCAACATTGTTTCAGAGCTATTGCTTCAACTTCAACTAATAGCGATGATTAAATTTAAACTTGGTCGGAGCTTCACATTTCACACATCCTCTTCAAAATTTCAACTTTTCGTAGCACACCAAATCTTACAACTCACCGAGTCTTTGAATACGTGATATGTACTTGCTCTAGAACTTGATGGACTTCCGAATATCAGATTTTTCGAGCTGAATTCCTGAATCTCTTTCGATTCAGGTAAAATTGCTTAGTTTTCAAGATATTATTTGGAAAATCTGGAAATTCCTTCCCCGACTCCTAATCGCTTCAGATATAGAGCTTGCAGTTCACTCTAGTTCAATTTTCTTCCCTCACCCCTTCCATTTGCACCTCATATCCTCACAAAACAGCTCCGTGCACTGTTGTTTTCTCCCAACATAGGCTCTTTGGTGCCCGTTCTCTTGGGTTCTTGGAACTCTTTTCAGCCGGATTAACCCCGACATCAAGCCGTGTCGTGTAGCTAGCACTTCTAATCTTTGTTATTGCTGCGCCGTATATGGACTATTTCCACCAACAACCCAGATCGCATGACTCGGAATTCCTATCGAGCATAAAGTTCAAGCTACTTTTGCCTTCAGCAAGCACGCACTTGCGCATGTGCAGTTTTCACAGAAAAGGTTTCAAGGAACGTGGTACTTGTGTCTTTGAATGGTTATTTCTGGAAAAGAACGGAAAAATGGATTAGAGTTGCACCTGAAATAACTCTACAGGTCTTTTGAGCTCTTCATTTAGGTATCCAATGAATTCTTCTTTAAAAATAAGTGGAAATTTTAAGAAAAACTTGATTCACCTTTCATTATTCCACTATTTCCTCCTATCCTATCCAAGCATTGCTCTCTTATTCCACAAGACACGGCCACTCTGCAGTTTTTGTTAATGCAAGGCGATCTTTTACTTTATCCCAGAAAAAAAAACGCCCCATTGAGATTCTGCAGGACACCCATTCCATTTGGATTAGGCTTATTGCAGCTGTGTTATTGCAATTGCTATTCCCCATACGCCAAGGGCATTTACATTATTTGCCCTTTGGATTGGTCCCCGGATGCATATAATTTCCCAGAGTCCATCGGGTATCTTGAATTTCTGCATAAAACGGAGCTGTATGGGAAATTTCGGTGAAGGAGATTAGAGTATCATAGGACATGAAGCACTCAGAGTACTCGGGAGTTTGGGAAAGGTGAAACAATGCAACTAAGACACAGATAACGTAGAAAATTTTTCATTTTGAGCCTATGTTAGTCCTTTTACGCCAAAGGAATTCGTGGAATGTTTCCTCGAATAGTCGTAGCCGCGGCTAGACCAGAAATCCCACACATCACGCGCCCCAGACCATCCCGAGGTTATTTACGGAGGCGCTATGCGTCGGTTGATTGGAGTTTTTTGCATATGATTTGTGCCGGTTGCTCATCCTCCCACTCCGTAGAATTTCAACCAGATGTGCGTCGGTTGTAGTCGGCTCCCACGTAAACAAATCGTTATTACCAGATGTTTCTCAATTTTCTTCATTTTCCCACGCTGAGATTTCCAGGAGTAACTGGGACAGGTGCCATTCGTTCTGTCGGTGAAGGGCTGGCTGGAATGGCCACGAAACTTTTATGATAATTTTCCTAGAGTTCTTGCTAGGAGAGGTAATACTGTATCTTGCTCTCTTTCTTCATATAAACTCAGTTTTTGACTAGACCAATTTCACTTATAATTCTACCAAGCATTCTTTGGAAAAAAAAATTGAAAGGAATACTTAGTAGAATTGCATTAGTACATAGATCGTTACTTGTTCTTGCTATAGTTGGGAACGAACAATGCACTAGATACCTATCGATTTCTTCGAAATTCGAAAATTCGACCTCAAATAGGTCTATCGTTCGGATGTTTAAAAAAGAGGAAGCAACGCAATACTCTAAGAATGATAAGGAGGCATTTAGACTCATCTCTTTTTTGAAGTTTGAGTTCCTTGGATCGAGACCTGAACGAATAATTAAATAAATTGAGTTACTTAATTTTTATTCGGTCCTAGATATAGTTCTTTCTGCATGAATTTCTCGTCTGTCTACTCGAACACCGAACGCTTTTCCCAGTTTTTGTCCCTAGAATATCGCTTTGTGACTTGAGCCATGAAATGGACCATATCCACAGGTAAGCTCTCGTACTTAGCCGGTCAATTTTTTGCCTATAATTTGTGTGGTCCCTTCAGTGGACTTGTATCCGCACATTTAAAAGTAAATGCATTACCTGTTCCTACGCTAGATTGCGCACTGAAATGTCGATTGCATTCTATTTCTAGAGCGTTTCTGAATATATATTTCAGCGAGAAAGGGAGAAAATGGCCTATAAAATATAGGAAACGATAGGCGCAATAAAATTGTGTGGCTATGGCGATGCGGACAGGGTGAACAGAGGAGACATAAATTTTCTGGACTTGTCCCAGAGCTAATACTTCTGTTCAGAGGTTTTTGACTCTTTCTGAATATTGAAAGGATATTGTGGCTAAATAGTGTTTCCCTGCTAAGGACCACTTCGACAATTTAAGAAGACCGAGATACCCCAGACTTCCGAGAAGTGCTCGATGCTGTCAGCAGAAGTGAACTAATAACAGCGTTAGTAGGCAGCTTCAGAGAAATCTGCTTTATGCGGCTAATTACTCCACGTTTCTCAGGATACTCGCTAATAGAATCACACGGATATTCTAACAAATCCACAGCAATACCCGTAAATTACAAAAAAACGGTAGTGCAGCTAATATTGTAATTAGATTCCTAACATTACATGCTTCTCAGTGCATATCATATCACTCCTTTAATCGTATGTACTCAAATTGCTCCGTAGAAGTGTGAGCGAATGGTGTGTAGGCAAATAGGGCTCGAAATCGCACAACAAATTTTGACGGTAATGCGCTGAAATCGTGGAACAACTTCCGGATAAGGCCTTTCCAGTTGCATGGGTTTGGAGCTACGAAACCGTGCACATTTGGGGTTTGCAAATTTTTCCGCAGCCACTACGATCTATGCCCTTCATTTCTTGGGTAGCAAAAGTTTTTAAATATTTAAATTACTGGCGTATACACCACCCATTTCATTTTCATATTACACGTCTTGCTCACTTCTATTCATTTATTTTTTTAGTGGTTCAAGAAAACAAAATCAAAAGCGATTCAAATCGGAAGTGTAACGCTCCAATTTCCTTTACTTTCCGTTTTTCTCTACTTGCATTCCCCTTCCCATTTCGAATGCCGTTCCCCACCCTCTCTTTGAGGCGACGTGGGAGATGATATGTCGGAAGGAAAAATGCAGAGTTCGCAAAAAAAGGAACACAAATCATCTGGGTTTTAAGTGAAAATTTACTGAGAAATAAACTTTCAGTTCCATAAACTCGTCCACAAAGATCGGGCACACCCACACAACTAGCTGGCATTTTAGTACTCAAAATGAGAAGTGGGGATAATCGCCAGCTAATTCCAAATATATTGACATCAGCGTTAAATGATTTTTCCTAGGGTCTCTGGAAGAACCTACCCGGTGTTAATCTACCCTACATACATGATCGGGTTTCATTTTACCGGAGAGTCGAGTACCTTAAACGCATCTCGAGAAATCCCACGTTTTCACTACTTTTTTTTGCTATCTTTTCGAAAAGATTCGGACTGTGAGTACCTGTCTCGAAAACGGACGAAAATAATATAAACGTAAGAGTTTCTCTTTTTTTCTTTCCTTTGGGTTACATATTCACCCACATAGGCAAAGGCTAGAATTTCCAGATAAACACCAACAGTGGGGACACGTAACTCATCTCAGAGAGTATATTGGCCTGTTTTCGAAATGTGTTTGAAATCAGCGCCGCAAGCTGCAGAAGGCAGTATGCACCTCCCTACGGACGGCCATACTAACCAAAAATTCTTTCCTTGTTAGCCTAGGATTTTCTCAGAAATTATAGGCTCACAGTCAACAGGGAGTGACAAAAAATGGGTGGCATAAATTTGGCATTTTTTTTTCATGCATGGCCTGTGGTGAATAACGCATATTCCAGTACGTAGGAGGGATTTCTAACGATGAGATGTGAACCATGTGATGTTCCCATGAAGCAAGAACATCATATTAGATTCTCCTCGGAGATCCATTAGCAGTGCAGTGCTTTCGAAGTTTACTAAAAACCTCATTCTGAGCCCAGTGTATCAAATTACTCTCGGATCGACGTGACGTTTTCAATAATGCAAACAAAACCAAAATTCAAACAATGAGAACAAGCTATATCTTCTAGAAATACTTGCATGTTAGAAGTGGAACTGGTATCCCACCTGGGGTTCCAGGGCCAAATAGTGGAATGTCCACGTAAATCGCGCAGTTCGCTTAGATCTGCTAGTATCTCCACAAAACTTCAAAAAAAAAGGTTCTAATTTTTGCATAAATTGTGCGCAAAACCTATTAGGATCTTGCTTAGATTTTGAATAAATTCCAGGTAAGTCCAGGGGCTCCCGCTCAAATGTTGAACGATAACCTAGCAAAACAGCGCTGGTCAGCGTAGACGATGTAATGGCAGGAGACGCAGGAAGTTAAAGTTGGTTTGGTAACCTGGTTTCTTTCAGTTATGCCTTCATAAACTCTAGCCTTGGCTGAGCTGTACTAATGTTTATCACTCAATATTCCTCTTTGCACAAAAGAAAACCACAGATATAGTAAAACCACGGAGGGATAACTAAACCTCGTTTTGGAAAGTTAGCCTTCTCTACCGGCTTCTGGTGAAGTGATCAGTATTTCCAGACACTTATGGACGGAAATCCTCAGGAAAAAACCCTCAAAGGACATCGTTTGAACTTATTCATAAATGGGAGTGCTCAGGTCAAAACACTGCACTTATAAGGGACCAGTGAAATACTCGAGTTTTAGGTGAACTCGGGTTAAATTCGATGGCTTCCACCTTGCTCCTGGTTTATCCCCACTTACAACATTTGCTCTACGTTCTCCCATACATAGTTTGGACGGTAAATGCTGGTAAAGAATTAGCACACGAGGTCCGATTAGGGAGGGGACCTCACATTCCATCTGGGGGTTCGCTTTCCCTCTCCTCCTCTTCCCAGAATATAGACAAATCCCTAATTGAATTGGTCTTCACAATTATGCTTAAAATTTCTGAAGCACGCAACTTCAGAATGAGTCTATTGTTCAGTACAAAGAGGCTTCTATCGTTTTTTCCATCGCGGAAACGAATAGTTCCGTTTATTTTCAAGGGCTGTTGTGCGTTCTCTCACCATAGCCACTAATTATTCAGTGTTTTTCGCCAACATCATTTGTGGCACTCACACTTCATTGTCTCGCTGCCCCTTGCCACTTAACCATTCCAACCAGTCGAAGTGAACTTCAGGGAAAAAACTGGTCACAACAATAGTTCGTCCGCCAAAGGAATTATTTCTCAGATGGGGTCGTTAGTGGCAGGAAGTTGACCACGGGTACGCAAATGCACAGGAGCCATTAACTTTCGCAGTGCAGTTGCTTGTTTACACAGCGTGGGAGGTCTCATCCCCGCGAAATGAGATGTTTTTTCCTCGAGTCATATCTGAGCTGAGCCGAGCTCTGCGGCTAATGGGCAAAAAGTGTGAAACGAGGAGAAGTCGAGCAAAAACAGCTCATTTACTGATGCTAGACCGCGCAAATGTCATGTGAAAACACTGCGACAAGTATCATTTAACACTTTTTAGCAGATTCAAAGGCATCGCCGCTGGATTTTTGTGCTGGCACATGAAGGGTTCATAATGTGCTCGTGCATTAGCGCAGACTGACGCGGTTATGAGTAGTTGGCTCAATTCTTTCGATGTTCTTCACGTGAAGCTCATTTTTCTCCGGAGAAAGAGGGCATTCGCGAAGTAATGTGTGAATCTGGAGAAGAGCGGGAAAATTTTCAGGGGTATAACCCTGAGAAGAAGATATTCACTTCTCATCCTGAATTGATGATGAGTATGCACTTGCAAATTCCATCGTGGTTCGAGAGAAAATTTTTAAAAAATTGATTTAATCAGCTGGAATTTGTGCACTATGTTTACACATATATGTATATCCACATATCCAGGAACAATCGGCACATAAGATAATTTTGTTCCAGAATATTCGATTTTGAGTAAATTCCACACTTGATTTTTCAAACAAAAAAGAGTGATACAGCCTTAAAGGAGAGATATGAAGGGTTGTAGAGCTTTTTGCTTCTTGAATACTCGAATATTCAAGCCGTTTCTGCAACTATTAATCAAATCGATCAAAATATTCGGCTTTCTCCTTTGTTTTAGGTATTGTTGGTACTAATTGATCTACAAGCTTGGAAACCTAACGGTGTAGGAACCAGGGGTTTCACTTGGTTGGGTAACGAATAAGATTTTTGTTCTCAAGTTTGCTTCCTGCTTGGGCTCCCCCTTAGGTGTATATAGGAAGACCCGTAAATATATTCACGTACATTGTCCTTTCCTGTGCATTTACCATAGCACCTTTTGCAATCCCCAGAGAATTTTCTCACTAAAACACTCTCAATGCACTTCATACACTTTCAAAATCATAAAATAGTTTTGTCACTGAATATCACGCGTGAAATCTCCTGACATGGTAGCATTCTGTGACGGCAAAAAACCTGTAAAGAGCCCGACATTTCTGACTCCAGCCCTTTCCCTTTTTGTTCTCTAACTTCCAGTGAATTTCCGTAGCTACGTCAGGTATTCCGTTACATTTTCATACCCATGGATCTCACCTCCTTTCTGCGTGAAGAGGGAGTATTGGGTTTCCCCCTTCCTTTCTCTTTTCTCTCTTTTCTCTCCTCTTCTCTTCTTTCTCTGCTTCTCCATATTCCTTATAACAAATTCATTAACATACTCGAGAATAACGTGTTTTTTCGTTGAATTAGTTCATCGTCGGGAGCTCTCATTGGAATCTCTGTTAATGGAATCGTTTATTTATTTATTTATTTATTTATTTGCTTACTAGTTTACCTACTTCCGACTACTAACACTTTATTTATTACGCCATGTTTATGCACCATCGGAAACTATACTACTAAACCAATGCCCAAATATGACATTCTCAATAGGAAGTGAAAAAAGTGGCATTACTCTCCGGCCATGACTCACATGACTCCAACAAGTGGAAGAAATATAACCCCAATTTGTCGTTGGTGTAGGTTTTCAACCAAGAAAATATATCCACCAAGCAGAGGGTCAAAGAGCGCCAAGAAGACGTTTTAGAAAACGATTTGCGTTTTTATTTCTTCTAGCTCTTCTAGGGCTGGCGCGTTACTCCATATGACAGAACAATTCATCACTTGAATTCCGCTTTCCTTTTCCAGCCCACATAAACAACTTGAAAGCCCATTCTTCATGGAGAGTTCAGTAAACCATCCACACCAAGAAATGGGCCTTCTCTTTTTTCCTGAGTGGAAGATCAGTAGTTTAAGTATACTCCGGCTTGATTTTTTTTTGATGTTTATGGAAAAGAAAGATGATTTTGCTCAGAAATGTGGAAATATTTGATAGAATGATTTGAGTAGAAGAGAGGGCTGGTTGCTGGGAGTGAGGAACCGCCGCCTGTCCTTAAGTCCTCCTTCTGGAACGCTTTGTGCACTCCAAACCAACTCGTAAAAGGGATCCATGGAGGGTGCCATGGTGGGTAATCGGCTTCCACAAGTGTTTCGGATAGGCTCGCTCTCTCCCCCGTTTCAGTCGTTCTATAAATGAAACCAAGAAAGGTAGCTCTTGCTTATAAGCCAATTTTTTACAGACGTGAATACAGACTACATATATATGCTTAATACTGAACAGAAGTCGAATAAGGAGACAAACAGTTCGACGATTAAAATAATTTCAACTAACACTTTGGAACTCAATTCAAGAAAAGATTTGATTATGCGGAATAGGAAATGAGCGGCTCCCTCACTTTCGAGTATCCGAAATCCCGACCTACTCGAAATCAAAATTTTGAACCCGATAAAATTCGGTTGAATGAATTCGATGGAAAACACACCCGATGCATTCATTATTAACTTCTTACTATAGTATAATATGAACATGGATTTTATCCGTGTACGTAGGCTCCGCTCTCCCTCGCATCTGCTGCTTCACATGGGGAACAAAATGTACCTCTTGATGCATTTTCAACCCTTTGGGTATTCAAATAACGTGCTGAATATGCGTATAAAGAAACAAATAAACGTATATAAAATTTCTGGAACCCCCGCTGGGTAGGTTTTCGGCATGAATATTTTTGTTCCTGTATTTATTTCCTTCAAATAAAGAGCAGCTATTCCCTAAGTGGAGGATAGCGTCCTGCATTGCTGTCGCCAACGAGCTTGATTCCGATACCTACAGGCAGAGGTGCTGGTTGCCGCAGCCGCACGAGCCGCTGCTAATCGATACGTATCAAAATTGGTGTCGCATGAGTGACGGCGAAGAAGAGTGCTGTGTTTCACGCGTAGAGTAGCGGAAGTCTAACTTGTGCTTCTAGGTGTTTACCCCGAGGAAGTGCATTAGGTGAATAGAAAAATAAATGAAAAACTAAATAATCGATCAAATAAATAGGCCAATAAATACATAAATGAGTCAATAAAAAAACGAGTGAGCTTGGTTGTGGGTCATGATGATGTGGAACGGCGCCTGTCATTGTCCTGTGATTTGCTCTTCTTCTGAATTGACCAATCACAAGAATGCGATCAGCCGCCTCTTTGCCTCATTATGACCCACAGAACAGCTTTGACGGTGTTGACTGCTGTATGTAGAATCTGCCCTGAGAAGAATTCTGTTTTGTTCCCATTACTATGGCTTAAAAAGTAAATTGTAATGTCACTGTTGCTAAATCTGTTATTCCGCATAGCATTGCTTTTCCCGGGAAAGTTTCTGGAAAATTCTGGAAACAGTTCTGCGCTATCTACCTATTTTCTCGGATTTCTCAGTTCTCATCGTTCTTTGCACGTGATTCTAAATATTTTCTCCGTATATTTCCCAGTTTTCTCCTTCAAATATGTTTGTCTGTCGATTGGATACGGCAACAACCTAGTGATTAAATCCGGCATTTCTCTTATCTCACTAGTCCATCTCGTCTAAATGTTCCGCATCAGTTGTTTCGTTCGAATACAAACCCAAAATCTTCCCCATGTAAACCACAAATCACCGTTACGACCCTAATTTTCCATCACATCCTCGACCTATTGCCTCGTTTTTTGAGCTTTGGCTTGTTTGCTCAACAAACCACACCCTCAACGTTGCTCTCTAACTACTAGTTGCTAGGAAAACTCGTCAATCACCTCCGCCCTCCATGCCCTCCGTGGTCCCGCCCACTCGGAGGATATAAGAACTGCCGGTCGCCCGCTGAGCACTTCAGTAGTTCTGTGGTCAGTGTGCCGACAGCTTATTCGCTACTTGAACCTCTTCCAGAGTCTATACTTCCATTGCACTTCCGTTGCATCATGGGATCCAGCAGTACTAAGCCTTATGTGACGTACTACGAGCCGCGACGACGACGATGTGGTGGGTTCTTCTGCGATTTCGGGGGCAATTTCCGGTTTTTCTCAGATTCCTGCATTTCTCTGAAGAACACTAGTTTATTTCTATAGTTTCGTTGGAAATATTTGAAAAGCAGCACCGTTTAATGCAGTAGAACCCTCTCACCCCACAAAATTCTCAGAGGACTTTCAAAGGCGCTCCTAGTAACCTGCCAGATGATCCTTTTCGTTTTACCACCACTTTTTATAGGAAAAAGAACCTTTTGGAGACATGGATATACTCAAACATTAGGGAATGGTGTGTAGGTGAATGGCATGTGCGTCAAAGCTTGGAAAAACGCGTGACTATTTGAACAGCCGCCGCCTTTTCATGCGTGTTTTTCGAGCTGAATGGGAATTTCCAGGGATCCTTGAGGTTTTTGGGAATCCATGAGGTTTTGTGGCACGTGCTATAGCTTCACACTAAACCTTAGGCTAAGGATTAGTTCAGGGTAAAAGAACTGAGAAGATTTAGGGAGCATAAATGCAAGGCCAACAATAGGGGTAGAATGGCATTTGAAACGGCATGCAGAAAGTCCGAAGAGAACAATTTTGGGACTTCTTCAAGGCCAAGGGACTAATCCAGCATATCAGCTAAATTATTTGGTTGTAAGGTATTTTGAAAGATATTTCTTATTCATTCAATACTAAACGACAAAATTGGAACATGAATATCCACCTTAGCTAATATAGCTCTCTTGTTCGGCATTCTTAGTATTTTCGTTTTTTTTCTCTCCTGTTTTTCTCTATTTCTTTTTTATACCTTCCCACTGAACCCTGAGAAGATCACTTACCTTTTCCTGCTCGGAGGTGATTACTTTCCCACCCAATTCATAGGATTCCTCATCCGCAGACATCTAGACATCACTAGTCCTCAGCTGATCCCATGCCATCTTGTTTTTCTAGTCTAGCGAGCTCTCACACGCTGACGTAACCCTTCCGGGAGTTCGTCGTAGTTTAATGAACTTTCTTTCGCCCCTGAAAGAACCGGAAATTACCTCTCAGTCAGAAGCAATTAAATGCCTGGGCAGTAGATTATAAATAGTGTCCTTTTGTTACAGACGTCAGCAGCAACTTCTCAAAAGAGTATTCACAATATTGGTCGGGTGCGTCGAAAAACTCGGACTTTTCCATGGAGAGGAACGCCTACTCGTTTTCGTCAAACGAAGATTGTGAGTATCTGATTACTTGAGCCGTTCTTTTATATTTGAATAGCTTGATGTCTAACATTCAAAGAACAACTCATTTTTTCAACTAATTGGTTATTCGCTTGTTCATTCATTTCATAAAATTCACAAATATCTGAAAATAAGCTCGAAAATGGTTTGTAAACGATCCAAGAAATTTGCTAAATATCTGGAATGGTCCAATGACTTCTACGTCGTATCGTAGAGATATCAAATTTTTCATGGCTCAAAATTCTCTAATAATTTCCGAGAAAGCAAGACCAAACTACGTTATACCTCGCTAGGAAAACCAAGTACTTGTACTACAAAATGATTCGAAGTGAAATACAACGTCAAAATAGGTGGTTCAGATTATAGTCGTTAAGTTTGATACGTGTCACCATCGATTCCATAAACCACATTCCACGAAACTGGTGAAATTGCAGAACTACGGCTTTAACCGACGTGCAGTCTTGGGATTTGTGTTTTTTATTGTGCTGCAAGTAGGTCGCAGCGTCAGCACATACCATTTTCCTTGAAATTTGGGCCATATTATTGAAAAAAATTGGGAGTATCTCTCCCGTATTATCCCTTTCCTGTACCATCCAGAACCCGCCCAGACGATAATCCTAAACCTAGGGCCAATGTCCTTCTCTTCCCAAGAAAGTCCATAAATTTGTGGTACAAGATAGCGCTGGAAAATGTGATCTCATGTACTCGTCCTTTAATAGTTGTTTGATTATCACATGACTTCCTCATCATCAGTTATTCAAATACTCTTGCGGAATTCAGTACTCTTGAACCAGATGTTTCTGACAGCAGGATATTCCGCTGGAGTTCTCTAATCAGATTGTTTTGCCTCAGGGAAGCACTCGCTTCTGCCATGGAAAGAAAATCCCATTAACACATGTGGCTCACATATTATGCCTTTTTTTGGTAGGTGCTTCTGTGTTTCAAGTGCTGCTGGAGCTATTTCTAGCCCTAGAAGGCGAAGGTGCTCGGAAGATCCGAAATTTGTAAAGTTCCAGCGGTTCCCTTTCTGTTAAAAAATGGCAGCTTTATTAATAAATGCATAGTTGTCAATTACAATACAGAAGAAGATTTTCTGTTCTTTCTTCTTTCATATAGGAAATTTCAGATGAAATATTTTCAAAAAATGTCGTTATTAAGTGAAACTATATAGGCAAACGAATGGTTCCGAGGCAAAAAAAACTGCCTTCAAATTCATAAGAATTTCCCGCCACAATAAACCCTCAAATTCATTTATTTACCACTAGAGTAGTCATATGCTTCCACCTCAGCTTCCGTATAAGGTAAAGTGCGAGACGGATGCTGAGCCAGTTTTTCCTTTTGTTTCTTCTAATTTTTTTAGTAATTCATGATTTATTTTTCATTACTTATGGAATGTTTTGATTGTGTTCCACGAAACGGAAGATCTCAAAAACACTAGCTGATCTAAACGAAATACTGTTTCAACAAATTAAGATACTGTTCCAGTGAACTATATGTATGCTAGTTTTTTTTTTGCAACGACTTGCTTCTCACAATCGATATATTGATTTCCAGACTCGCCAACGCGTGACACCCGACGATACTCTCAATTTGTGTCATCATTCAGCAAGTCCTAGCCAATTCACAGAGGAGGATAGCCAATTATTGCCATTGAATTTCATCGATTGACATGGGTGTAGATATTCTCTGTCATTTTTTTTGTTTTGTATGTACATATTGATTCTTTCCTATACATAATCATTTCCTATATGATGGTTTTTTTCTTCTCATAAACATTTGAGAGCTGAGGAGTATTTATCAAAAATGGAAGTGGAATATGAACAAATATAGAAAATGTGAAGTGAAAATTCACTGGACGGTTTCAACCTACAGGAAAGAGAACTTTCAAGGCCTTCTTCAATACAAGGTTTTCTGTGCCGCTTTCTTCCCAAATATGTATCTGACGGTCTGTACTTTAGCAATGAAGATTATAAGGTTGCTAGCTGCCATATCCGACTTGTGGGTGTTTCACTACCCTGGCAATCTCACACTGCTTAGAGCAATAGCTATGGATTATAAATTCATTAAAAATGCACATGATTCTGATGATCAACATATTAGCGGAGCTTAAATGGCCATTTTCCGTTGATTCGTAAACGAAAGTCTGCAAAGTTGTTTCGTTGACACTAAATCGATGAATTCGTGCAAAAAAAATTCTCATATTCATATTCAGCTTATCAAAGAACTCCAGTAAACGTGTCTTCACTGCCCCATGGGATGGAAAAGCGAAAAATCAATAGAATCGATAAATCAATATTTCGTGCGAAACGATTACCATATCCGTGTTCAGCGTAGTGGCGAACCACAGCAGACATATCCTTCACTGTCTCGGAACAAGAATGAAAAAAAATCGGTAAAATCAATGAATCAATATTTTGTGCAAAATGATGTCATATTCGTGTTCAGCGTAATGCAGAGCTCTAGTAGACATGCCCCCACCGACCCCTGTGCGAAAATTTAGAAAAATCAATAAAATTGACATAATCGATAAATCAATCAATAGTTTCTGGCAAAGTGTAGCCTATGAACTCTGCCGGAACCTGTAGGGTCTAGGTGCAAAATTTGTTCCGGATCGGTACACCCTCTGCGATTTCTATTCGGAACACACAAAAAAGGGAAAACACAAAAACACACACACAAACTTTCGCTTTTATATGTACAGATTGTCGTCCTTGCTTTATAATTTAATGCTACTGAAATTGTTAGGATCGGAGAGGATATGAAGAGATTTTCGCTTGTTTATTGAGCTTCGACCTTTTGTTCCAGTTTCAGTGAAATCAGCATTTTTGCTCGGTTGTATGTTGAAGTATTATCATCCAAACAACGAACCATTCCTTGCTAAGTGAAGCTCGATGTTTTTTTTTTCATTTTCCCAAACCTATAAACAGGACCATATCCTGAATTCCGTTCCTTGGAGTAGCTATCCTTTGCTTGGCCCTCAGCGCTGAAAGCTTGTTCATAGGTATGTATGAAAATTCATAAATTGTCTAGGAATCATTGACTTCCCCCTAAATGTGTAGTCAAACCTGTAGACATTTAGGGGGAAGTCACTGATTCCTAGACTGGGGAAGTTCTGGTTGCTACATGGATACACATGAGTGAATTTTTACCCAAGAAGAAACTAACAATATCTTCAAGGTGCAAGCTCCTAACAGCAGGGACGTCTTGTCTCTCTTTACATCGCTGTCCTAGTAAATCTACGATAATATATGACACCCTCCAACTTTTTCCACAGGTTTGTTATAAACCACCCGACCTAAAAGTAGGAGGAGAACGCTGTCCCAAAAATCTGTTTTCATCACATGAAAACCAGCAACCAGGAACTGGGTACATAATATGGAATAAGTAACATAGCCGTTTAAACGCATGCAGTTGTTACGAGCTCACAAATTGTTTTTCGCACCGATTCGTTCTCAGCTGTTTCCTGCGAGTGGTCTCAAAAACCACTAGTAATATAGCGAAACAAAGAGCAAATATTCAGAATTATGCATGAAGAGAATGTGGAAAGTCTCTTGTGCAGATGTGTAAATCATGTAGCGGAAGACTTGGCTTGGAGCAGATTTATCATAGATGAAAAAGAATATGTACATAAATAAGTTGATATTAAGGTGAAAGTTGGACGGTGAAGACGGTGCCGGTGATCGTCATCGGAAGGCTGACACGACCGTGGTGTAGCGATTTGTATTCTTTGTTGGTGAACCTGAAAAATCAGCATATCTAAATTTGAAGATGGGAAAATGTATGCGTTAAATTCAATGAAGCTGGGAGAATCTCTCATGGATTTATTCTTTCCCGGAGGATTTCCCGCACACTGGTTAGTTTTCATATCATTGCTTAAACTTGGTTTAGAAGATCTTAATACGGTTTCCCTATCTAATCCTCATAGGAAATGGATTTTTTTTTCATTTTCCACTTCCTTCTCCCAATGGTATAAGTCCAGTCACAACATCTTTACATATAAAAAATGACCCTTGAGCTGCTCGTTCTTAAAAAAAGCCATGTCCTCAAAATTTCATAAGGGAGTTCCTGGAAATATTCCTACACTTCCACTCCCCCATAAAAATGCGTCAATAGATTCCTCAGGGAAAGCGGAACCAGTTTCTAAAAAGTCCGCTCTGTAAGTCAATCCACGAATGCAGACTAGTAGAAGTGTTGACGTGAATTTGGGTGTTTAAGTGCGCTCCATGGCTAAAATCTGACCCAACGCAAACTTCCACATCATAATGCTTCTGCTTTGCTGTTCGGCAAATGCAAACGTGTTGTTTTTGTGACGACTTTAGCAAGCACAGTTGCACGCCACTTTCAATGCATATTTGAGCAACTAACGTCATTCTGTAGCGTCACAACTCCAAAAAATGACCCGATGTCAATCAGCTGATTGAGCTACTTTGTGATCTACTTTTAAATGCAGAAGTTGAACCGGTTTTTGCAGCTCATCTGAATATGTCGCAACAGTGCTCTGAATTTAGTATCTCAGCTGTTGAAACCAAATGCATTGCCCTTAGAGGGAATTCATGACTTCGACGTAAATTGCAGAACCATAATGGCAGATAGTACGTAGCTTTGAAGATCAGCGCTATAGTCTAGCAATGAAAGTGTCACATCCATCGAAAGCTCTGGAAAATTCTACTCGAACCAACATTTGCGTGCCAGAAAAACTCTCCAGAATTGTTAATGTTGATTAACCAACAAATATTGACATGTGAGATAAAACGCGCCCCATCGTCAACATCTGACCGGAGGCTAACAGGCTCATACAAAGGGGCCTTCCTGGTAGCACAAGGTAAATTAAGTTGAAACTCACAATCCTCATTAGAGAAATAGGAGTACTCATTCTTCTCCATGGAGAAGTTCGTGCTCTTCTCTGCGTTTGGTCTCTTCCAGTACTCAGTGTATTCTTTAGAGAAATGGCTTCCGACGTCTGGAAATACGGATTTTTAGGGGAGAATTGGCTTTAAGCTGGTGTATTAAGGAAAGGCAGGGAAATATAATTGAATTTATTCTTTTTCATT
The DNA here is from genome assembly GCA_037903475.1 of Ancylostoma caninum. Classification (NCBI taxonomy): domain Eukaryota; kingdom Metazoa; phylum Nematoda; class Chromadorea; order Rhabditida; family Ancylostomatidae; genus Ancylostoma; species Ancylostoma caninum. The sequence goes on along the minus strand of JBAJFG010000140.1, from coordinate 2,168,335 downwards.
CCAAGAAATGGGATTCCCATTTACTGCAAAAAATTCTTAGCCGAGAATCAAAGGGATTTTATTGATTTTCTTTATTATTAACACTGTCATACAGTGCATTGAATTTTTAAAGGGTTTATTGACGTATTTTAATTAATTTTTACACTGAATAATTTACTTGACTTGGCATTCTGTGGCCACAAAAGTCTGCAACTCACCCTTTGTGCGACATCGGTGATCGTAGTACTCGGATCGTCGGCTCTTCGCCATGCTCGAACCCATCGCCGGCTAACAATCCACTGCAATGCAAAATTGTCCACACATAATTATAGGCGGGGCGAAAATTACGGATCGTCCAAATAACAGCGAAAATTGTGCAATTTCACGGAACGAACAAAGTTCAGACGGTGCAAACGTTGATTGCGTCAGACGTTTAATTAATGCTGGGAGGCACTGCAAAACCCAGCGATGGGTACGGAGCATGGACTTTTTTGCGGAGAGCATTTTAATTGGTAAGTGTACAGAATTCCCCAAGTACAAAAGCATTTTAATTGGTGAGTGTACAGAATTCCAAGTACAAAGATGAATAATAGTGGGAGATCATTCTGGAGGCTTCTAGGAATGGTGTTCTACCACGTACTCATCCATAAATGACTGGAATTAGAATAAATTTCCATGAATAAGAGGAGTAAATGGTCATGAACCACTAGAAAGCGCACATTACCCAACTGTGCCATTATGTGCCTTTGACGTGTGTGTTTCTGCGAAATAATTTAGTTCTTAATGCTCTCACCTAGGAGACCTCAACTACATTTCACACGAAACAACGAGAAAATTCAAAGAAGAACAAATGTATTGGAAACTGCATGACGACAAAAAGTTACAGTATACGAATATTGTAGTCATGCGTCACATCATCTGAAGCTACCATTAAAGAAACAATAATCAACTGCTAGAAGTCTTTCAAGGGCAAAGCAGCAAAAATTGAAGTCCTTGCAGAGTGCAAGAACTATGAACTGTGGCACAATTACATACATATGTGTTGATGGCCCAAGAACAATTAAGCTGGCTCTCAAAAGGTAGATAAATGGGCGTGAGCTCTTACCATACCCAGAGCCGAGTAGTTGTAGTGAGGCCATACCCACTCGATGATGAGCAACACACATAAACAGTAAGTTTGCCAGATTGCAGGTGAGTCGTGTTGACCAGAACTGAGTCTTTGTCTAGAATTTTATTCGATTTAAGGTAGGCGCATCGGTAAACTTCGTCCAAAGAGTAAATTTCGTCCAGCTTAACCAGACTGGAAGAAAACTACGTGCAGTTTTGATGATCCAAGCAAGCGCCTTTGTTAGAAGTATGAGGTATTGTATGTAATTGGAACTGTATTCAGCCAATGAACTATATCTGATGCCAAGAAAGATGCCAAGTTTGGTGACATTTCTCAGAAATTACTAGTTTCCTGCATTTTCTCGTACGATCGTAGCACAGTTCTGACACTATTTCCTAGCTTCCGCCCGTTTATCTGCAGTTTCTGTAGAGCATTTACTTATCTGCAGTTTCTGTAGAGCATTTACTTATACACACAAGAATCCAGCAGCTACGGACAGCGCGCCTACGAATCACCGCCTCTTTGGACAGGTTGAACAGGAGGCAGGAGGATCGGAGGAGAATAAGAACAGAGATGAGATCAGATATAAAATGTGAATGAAATGCGTGGATTCGCAGACAGTCAGACTACTTTGAATCCGTGATAGCGCATGCTGCGGGCCTCAACGGCTGGAGTCGCCTAGATATAAGTGTAATTGCCGACATCTAATTAGCTCAATCTTGTAAGGGCCTCATAGTTTTCCCTGTAATCTCTCCATAAAATTAAATGTTATCCAGAAATGTTTTGATTCATGAATGTCAAATATCCAAAGTGAAAAGCAACCATGTTCTTCTGACGATGGTTTTGCATACCCTCGTGAGCCTAAGAGCTCAGAGACACGTAAAGCTTACTTTCTCAAATGCATCATAAAGATGTGAAGTGGAAGCACAGCGTCAAACTGGATCAGTACTTGTAAAACCTACTATCTTGGTTTATTCAATCAATAAATTTTTCATACTGTGATAGATGGCCTTCTCGAGAGAGAAAATACCACTAGCTTCGACTAGGATAATTTTCTCGAACACGTGGCACATGCATAGTTCGGCTACACTGACCAGAATGTCCTTTGAACAAGTGCATAGGAGAACGGTCTTTAAAGCTGGAATTCTGCCGAAAATATAGTGAACAGTTCGTCTAGGCACCATTGAAATGGAAAATACGAAGAATTCAACCATAATTAACTTCATATATAATATACTGAACAGCATTAAAAGCTATTGAACCATCAGCCATACAATAAAAGGCCAAAAAGTACCAGTTAAAATCTGAAAAGCTAATATCCCCAATATCCCCAACATATTACCACAATTTCAACCAATTGTTAAGCTTTTACTAGGAGGTAAAGTTATGTGTAAATTTAGTACTTCCGAAAAATGTAGGTTAAGCCGGCTTTGGAGACCAGAGATAGGCTATGAGCGAAAACTAATAAAAGAACCAGGTAAAGGTAAAGCACCAGCGATCAAAAAACACGGAGGGCCCGGCCTTGATTTGTTCGGACTTTTTGCTCCACTGGTCTCGATCCAAAATTTGGCTAAGAGCAGGCTTTTTGGCCCTCTATTCACTGATGTGAACTTTTCTGCTGAAGTGAGCTTATCTGTTGTCCACTTACCAGCCAGGGTCAACAAGCGGAAGTGTTCAGCCGAGGATATCAAACATCGTGCTAGTAAATGGAACAAAAAGAACAGAGAGGTCTACTGAGTTACAGGGGAAGAACATAGGACGGATCACAAAGAACTAGGAAAGACCAGTTGCAATTGAGCAAAATGAATAGAGAGTGGGAGAAAATGTAAGAGAAAAATGGGGCAGACCTAAACAAAAAAAAACAGGAAAAAAGCGAGAGCGAGAGTGAGAAAGATGAATAAATGAAAAGAGCGATATCGTCTTTGCATGTAAGTGGAATGATTTGATGATTGCAGAGAAGTAGTCAAAATAGGAGAGGAGGAGAAAAGGGAAGAAAATGCGGAGGAAGGCGGTAAGATATTATAGTAACGAGAATTAGGTAGACCGGTTCAAGCCTGGAATCGTTCAGAAATCATGAAATTGCATATGAAAACTTAGATGAATTCCAAGAAGAATTAAAGATTGGAAACTGAATGGACCTCCCAGAAGTGACTAATAGTAAGTGAAAGAAAATATACGTAAAATGAAGTCAAAATAGAGAAGAGAAATGAAAATGTGGTTCCGCCATCAACCACGTAAATGCGTAAATGTGCCATGATGAAAGGAGAGCAAATGAACAATGTTGCAGACAGACAAACAGAATGATAAAAGACTGGCTGTAGACATACATATAAGAATGCATATGTGATGAGAATAGATGAAGATCATGAAACAATGGGAAATGTGAGGCAGAAGTAAGTTTTCGTCAATGTATGAGTAGTGAAAAGGAGAAAACGAAGAAAAAGAATAAAGTGTATACAAGCGAAACCTGGAAATGACAAAAAGCACAGAGAAAATAATTCGTCTGATACAACTTGATGAATTCCAAGAAGAATGAACGAATGAATGAATGAATGAATGAACGACTGAATGAATGAATGAATGACTGAATGAACGAATGAATGAATGAATGAATGAATGAATGAATGAATGAATGAATGAATGAATGAATTAATGATGAATGAATGAATGAACAAATGTATAAATAGTTTAGCAGACTCATACGGAAAAAAATATAGAGTACAGACTTCTTACGTAGGTAAAGAAAAATTGGCAGAGTGAAAATGAATAAAAGGTATACCTCAGAGAAACTGGGATCCATTACCTCCCGTGACAAATTGCTGAGAATTTATATGAGTATTTTTCAGAGGAAGCTTAAAATTTCCAATACTACATCAACAATCACATGATAATTTATGAAGTCCCCAATCGTAGTTTATGGCTCATTAGCAGAATTTCTACAGTATTTGACAAAATAATAAAGTTGTTGCCAAAAACACTATTACGTAACGAGTGCTTCACTCAGTGCTAACCCATTAATCTTCGCGAAAAAATTCCAGCTATTTCACGTGGCAAAAGTTCGGCGGAGGACATATAGCATAAACATTACGTCTGGTGTCGTGTGATTTGTGTAATCACGTCGTGAAGATCAAGAAACACAAGACAAGGTGGTAAATACACGGATGTGAGGGGTATTTTCGCGACTAGTCCAGGCCATCCATCAATTTACGAGGCGAGGAATCCTCGAGTGCTTTGTGTCACTGTGGGGGAGTGATTGGTGGGGTAAAGAGGATGACTAAAAAAAGGACAAATGAGGGAGGAAGAACTGAAAGGGCGGGTGGAATTCAGTAATTTTTCGCTGATTTCCTTGATAAATGGAGATCATGCGTTGTCACTTGCAAAGGTATTAGCTGGAATACTTCCAGGAATGGTTTCTGAGCTATTTCAGAATTCACTATAGACAGACGCAGACAGTTTAAATTAGCGTGAGATACCCATGTTAATCTTACTCACCACCAGGGTATCAGCCAGCAATGAATAGAATATTTGTGTCTATGCACATGCGTATACAGAGAATGCTACTGCAAAACAACAGCTCTTCCACGGAAAAACCTGCTCGGTTCCTGGTAAGGTGCTCAGAGGGAAAATCCATCATCAATGCATGTGGAAAACTAAAGACAACTTGTTGTTGAGATTTTGTAGGGAATTCCTGTGATCGGCTGGGACATTGAATGATTTATTTAATCTTTCCTATCTTATTGGAGCTTAGGGAGATAAAAGAGAGCAGGAATATCCAGGGAAAAATCGGTCCCGGCGTTAACACAGGGATACGAAGGGGAAAACTGAATTTTGTGAAACCCTACACAAAATTACTCCCAATGAATTCGGGCCAAAATTAACCCAGACGAGTACAAATGACGCTCAAATTACAGCTTTCTGTTGCTCATCGAGGTTCAAGATGATTCTTTCTGAATTTCAAAGAAATTCGGTACTGTGTTGATCAAAATAATGTCACCTCGGTTTTTCCAGGATCCGCGAAACCCTCCGCGCTCACACTGACTTGTCAAGAACTATCAGGAAAAAATTGATTGGGTTTGTTAGCAGGCACTAAAGAACTCCCCCTCCTCTTTTTTTTGCTGGTGTTTCCCATAGACCTACAAAAAATCCAAGAAGATATACTATAATTCTTATGCATTTTCCTGTTTTTGAGAAGAAGATATTACTAGATCACTATACCGATGTGCTAAAATTTCATATTACTGGTAGTTTGTAGTGTGTTTCATATTACTGGTAGTCGCATTCCGGCTGTTACGTATGTGGAACGGCAATCTGTATTTTTGCATGATTTGACTGCGATACGGAGTTTATTCCACAAATCTATCTATCAGAAGATCACGCATGAACAACGTGTGTCACTCCAAACTTCTGATTTTCAAAATTTCAGTAAAAATTGAAGTGTATGAATGGAAACAAATTTTGCTCCATTGCATGAGTGAACGTGCACATGGTCGTTAAAGGCTATGATTTCGACGACGTTAAGCTCCTCTTGTTAGTTAATCTATCTTTTATCTGAGGACCGACATTGCATGAGGCGTGGTGAGGCGGCCCGAGGCAATCACCACTCGGCAAGCAACCCCACTGTATGTATCTATACAGTAGAATGGGAAAACAAGCATTCCAATACGAAGTTTCCGCAGTTTCGCCAATTCAGTGATTTACCATATTATTATCACAGTAATTCTACCCACTAACCATGTGCGTTAACAGTAACTTCATGCCAATTTTGGAATAACAAAGATGTGGCAACAACGTCGTCGAGGCTCTGTATCAAACAACAGACATGTGATCGCCGAAGAAATGCGATACGCTGCAAATACTTCCTGAAATAAAAGAATACGCTTCGTTATACTTCCGTATAGAGAAAAGGACAAACCAGATTCTCATCTCACTAATGACTACAGTGAATAGCTAGTGAACTCGCTTCTAATAGACATATTGTATAGCGCGAAAACACCGTCAACGTATGGTTCGTTAATGTAGTCAAGTAAGTGAGTTTGGCTCCTATAGGAGATCTAATCAAAGCCTGTAGATTGAGTGGAACTTGAGCAAAATAAGCTGATTACGAAGTTATCATCGAGATACATGCGCTTCTACACATAGTGAATCACAGATCACGCGTCCGGGATGTTTTCGTAATATTTCCGGGCGTCTGAGGAAAGATTGACAACGAAGGGAAATAACCGCATATGCATTCTGGTAAGGGAATATTTCACCTGCAATAACTGTTTCTTAGACAAGGGTCTCAAAAAATTTCTGGTCCTATAATTTACTTGCGCCATTCTTTCACTTCCCACAACTTTAGGAGCCGTTCCTCGGAAGCGGTGAGAGGTTAGTGTACCAAGCTCCACAATCTCAGCTTCACGCACTTAGAGCTTTTTCCGTTCTAACCATGGTGGAATTCTCCTGCTTCACGAAAATGCATCAGTTCACATCTTCAAAGTTGCCGCGAACCAATCACGCTGTAGTAAGGCTTGAAATTACTGACTCATCACCCCTACAGGTAGTTCGGATCTGGCCCCTCTTGACTATTAACTCTGTTAAAATATGCATTCGAATCCTAGACGAATGAGATTCAGGAAAGAGAATGATCCGACTTCGGTCGTTCAATGACCCAAGTGATAGGTAGCTGATGTATCTTTGAACAGCTCTGAGGAATTATAGTTGAGAAGCGAAGAATATGTACGGAAAACGAGGTCATTGCTATATTATATTCCTGAGGGTTCCACATCCGACAAAAATAAAATTTCTTTGCTGCAGACCAATTTCTTTGGAAGCATTCTAAGCCGTAAACTCTTCGACACCATTGAACTCGTAATGGCATTACATGGACCTTGTTTGATTGGCATAAATTCTCTAGTCTATCATAGCCAATTAATCTCGATTAAACAAGTCCTTCAGGCATTAAAAAGTGTATTTAAATAAATAGAAAAGTACAAAAGATGAGGAGCATCGCTCTGCTCCTAAAGCATCTGAGAAACTGATTGTGCTCTCACGTTGGAAAAAGGATTTTCAACGCAATTCCGAGCGTTTATTCTACGAACGATTACGTTAGAAATTATGCTTCAGTTTCCGTTAATCTTCAAAGTGCTGCTGAGCCCTTTTGAAAAAGCCCTTCTCTTCGTTCTCTAAACTTTGCCGTTGGGAAATGGTTGGATTTTCATTATTTCCCTCTTCAGATTGCCCTTTCAAGTCTATGAACTATGGATTTTGAAGAAATATCGGAGGTATTTTCTGCACTGTGTGTAGAAAGGCCATCCTAATGTTTTATTTTCAGCAATTCAAATATCGGTGAAGGGAAAAAACTGCATCTGTAGATGTTTTAGAAGCTTCTTTGCTCCATACTTAAATATTTTGATAATGCGAAGCGTATGTACCATTCCGTCGAGTCTAAATAGAGACTACACTCCTCGATACTCTCTCCATCCGTAGACTGTTTACATCTCTCAAACTAAAGCCGAAAATATCCACAGACCAAAAGCCCATGGAAGGATTAGCCGAGCCGTCCCGCCTAATTATAGACCTGAAAAGCCCAGAATTAGGGGTTGCATCGGCAGCAGATGAATGCTTCTGCTTGAAATACAAAGCGCAGTGACGACGAGGACGACTCCACCGACAGACATCAACATCGTCCAACGTTCAGCGATCAGACGCCGCTGAGGGGGCGAGGACAGCTGGCTATTCAGCCGGTTTTGCCCCTTCACAGAATGTCCATTCATGTCCGAGTAATTCGGTTTCGATCACGTCGGGGTCGGTCAGCTCCGTGCAAAGCAGCAGCTATAACAGGGTGGCTGGGGACCATCTGCCCTTGGTAGAGTTAAGGGTAGTGCATTGTATTTTTGACTGGACCCAATAGTTCAGGCCTTTTTGTGCCCTGTTTTCTGGGATGATTTTGATTTTCTTTTCCAAAATATGAATACAGCCAAGACAGTGTATCTCCACAAGAATTTGCCTCTAAAATAGGAACTGCAAAACTTCTGACCACTGAGCGGATCGAACGCCCAACCTTTCGATCTGGAGTCGAACGCGCTACCATTGCGCCAAGCGGTCACGGCTCAGCAGCTCAGCAGTATGACTGCAGTACCAGTACCATCCAGTAAAATTTTTGTATATATCGCAAAAATCAATCATTAGAGCGCTAATAGGTTGACGAATTAGCGATAAAATTGATGTAAATGAAAATCCTTCACAACAAAAAGGTGAAATTCAGTCAAAATGTCGTTCAAAATTAAAGGCGCATTTGTGAGAATATTTAAAAAAAACTGTTAGATTCAGGATGTCCGATTTTTACAGCCTTCTGTTAAGATTTACTCTTTCTTTTTCTGTCTGAAACGCCATTATAACTAGAAATTTTAGACAATTCAAAGTTCTATTGGAAGTTTTGGTGTGTTTGAAGGATTAGTGTTGGAAAGAGGTAGCAAACTTTTACACGAAGTCCTGTTCTCCTTTTTTTCCACAATTTTTCTTATCTATCCCTATTTTCCCCACTAACTCGATCCCTCCATTCATTGCTTTTCTGAAACTCACTGTTGTTTCCATTACAATTTTACAAGAAACTGTGAAAATGACTTACGGATTCTGAAAGGGCACATCAAAGTAAAGTTGTGGAGTAGCCCAAAAACAGCGAGCTAATCCCCGAGTAAATGCGGTCCTACTCACGGAAACACTAAAAATAGAATGACGTTGGCTCCCAAGTAAGCCCCTAAAGCTCGGCGGCAATCACTAGCATCGTAGTCTGAGAGAAAAGAAAGAGTCAACAGGGCAGAATGGATCTTTGAAGGGGTGGAAATAAGCTTGAATCAGAATTTTGAGTAGAATCACTGGGCGAATGGTAACTCTCGAATGTTCCATAAATATTCTATTGCATTCCCCTGGGAAGTGACATCCTCAACAATGAAGTGGGCTTTCAGGAACATGTATATGTAGTATATGACTGTTATCAAAATGCAGGTGAATGTTTTTCAAACCTTTGTGGTCTAGGAGCAATGGTTATTGAATTTGGGACCATGTATTGTTTTGCTATATGTAAACCTGAGTAGCTGTCGATTTCAGAACTTCGTTCAAAAGTTGAATTTAATTATATAGTGAGTAAGGTAGATGTTACGAAAGTGAATATTCTAGAAAAAAATTACAATAGGATATAAAGGCAAAAGCCATCAAAAATCTTTCCGGGTCCTTTCTTTGGGAATTTACTCAAATTACTCGAAATATGTATACGAACGCTTCTAAGATAAACTGCTAGTAAAGAAATTTCCTCAAAGAAATCTATAAGCTATTTAGAGCAGAAACGCTCTGAGATATATTGTGACGTGCTCTAGTGACAATATCAGACCGAAGGCTAATTAGAGCTACCATTCCAGGACCGGGACTCATGGAACGCTAACCAAGCAAAACAATAATGGGTTACATAATTGGCTATCGCATAGACTAGGTAACTACGTATAAGAGACGCAAGGCGTGAACGTTGGTTCACTATTCTGGATTTACTCGGGTGTACGTTCTTGGGTCCTAGTCCAGGAACGTAGGAAGATACTGTCAGGACTACCTCCTTAATTAGCTGAGCTTTCCGCGGACTTGTACGGCGTACTTTTTCGCTCCATTTATTTGCTTTTTGGCACCCCCTCCCCCCTCCCCTCCCTTTAGTTAAAAACAGGCCACCCACTAAGGACCACAGGTTTGGCGCAGTAGTTGACTCCCAAACAATGGATTTGTCCTTTCGATTACGCGTTTGCGGAAAGGACAAATCCACTATTATGATTCCTGAATACCCCGTTATTGGCTTCATGTTTTCCACGAGAAGTCATTCTTCCGCGTGTGTAGGACATCGCTCAAATATTCCGCCATGTTACGTTAGCATCAGTGGGCAGAGTGAAAACAGCACGAGATTTGATTCCAGTATGTTATTTTGCGGAAATACCAATTCCATTGAATTTTTACGGTTGACTGCAATAGCAATTAAGTGCTATTTTCAGAACTCATAGCGGTGAAATAGTGGGAACAGCCAAAGAAAATGTAGAGAGCAAGCAAAATTTCAGTTGATGCATAAGATTCTACGAAAGCAATGGATCAGGAAAAAGAAAGGATTCCGACTAAACAGATTAAGTAGGATTTCTGAAAATAGAATAAATTAGGGGATATGTTCAAGTAGTTTGTTGTGCAGATTATTAATTTCCTCTATTCAACAATTGCAATTGTGGTCAGCCATTTAGCTCTCACACATGATGAAATTAAAGTGGATCTCGGCAAAAGATGAAAAATCTTCCAAAAAAGATAAATGAGCCAAATCACAGGCTTAAGAACAAGTACTTTTAGCCGATGAATATTCGAGCTTTTACTATAAATGACTCTTTGACAACTTCTTTTTCAAATTTTTATTAGAATTCTTGAAGAAACAGAATGCTAAGTAATCAAATTATTCATTGTACACACATTGCTCCGGTTAAAATCTGCATGGTGAAAATGAAAGAAAGGAAAGATAGGTGAGTTAGCAGGTAACGGAAAATTGGGAAGGATTTTCGCCATGACACATACTTTCTCTCCAAAATGCTAGTGAAAAAGAGATTTAGTTTCCATTCCATCAATCAACAGAATTTTTCCTAGAGTCAAGACTTCATAGAGCACTGTGACATATAATTTTCGAATTCCTCTCGACAGTGCCAGCCTGCGAGAACGAAAAGACTGGGGAAGTAGTTTTCAAGAACTTAGATACAAGGTTTTCTATAACTCAGACAATGGAGAGGACAACGGTATGTAGGATTATGAATACAGATAGTGGATAAAGTGCCATACATCCCAGGAACCTCCCTTACGTCAGTAGAGTTTAAGGAAAAAAAAAGAATCTAGCATGCTTTTATCCTCATTTGAAGTCCAATTTTTTCGGTTGCAAAGAGATGAAAAGGAGTCTCAATAACTTGAAAAGATCAAAAAATAATATTGTAGAATAAGAGTGGAAAACTGCAAATGAAGCAAGCGCAGGACATAGTGGTTGTCGTGCAGTCGTATATTTTTGGAGAATAGTTATTATTCGTGCAGAGCAGCTTATTACACTAAAAAAGGGATCTGTATCTGGCAAGAAAAATGGTGCTGCCTGCTCTGTCTCTCTCTTCTTCGGAATCGAGAAAGATTAATGATAGAAACGCTCTTCTCTCGATTGAATCACTATTTTGGAATGACCCTAAAAATCACTCAGTTTCATCAAGAGCTACGGTAGAGTTACTGTAAGTAATCGGAAGAAAATGTCAATTTTCTCAAGGAGATGGCAGCGTCCTGCGAAATAATGATGTTGATCGAATCAGCATATTAAATCATCCCAGAGTTTCAGGAGATTCTGTGAGGTGCCGTATTTACCGCACACCAACCGTAACCGTATACTTGTAGCGTACAGAATACAAAAATATGGTTACGATTTTAAAAAATTGAGTATGATTTCCATGATCGGCCCGCCAAATAACCTTCGTAGACAAAGTCTGGGCAAAGTTATTCTTTTTTAGAGCAAGACTAGCCAAACCGTGTCAAACCTGTACAAGAACGACACAGGAAGAAGTAATGTAAAGCCATGGAATGATATGCAACCCGGAACGCAGTGCAGTTTCTTAGGTATCCCCTCCAGAATTCAATTCCTACGATATAACTGCACTTGACGACTTCTCATCCTCAAGAACGCCACTAAGCGATTACGCAAGCGGTGCAACGAGGCTCAAGCACATATTGAGTTCGAAAGTCCAAAAAACCATCAGACCGAAGACGACTTCGCACGCAAATTCGCTGTGCAAAAGCTACATTTGCGTCGCTTTCAACGCAATTCGACAGGAAGTTGAAGAAAAAGTGTCTGCAGAAGGAAAAACGTTTGCACGTTCGGCATTCACGTGCTTTTCTGCGTTCACGTGCCTATACATAAAATTTCTTGTGGCACAAAAAGGTACAATAAAAAATGAACGTTACATTCAGCGTAGCCTCTAGAAATAGCTCTCCAAGGAGTTGTGACAAATATGCCGTTGTCTAGGTCTGCAAATGCAGAACGTGCAGTGTTTTGCAGCTGAATGTAGTATGAACAACAGCTGGTACATACACATTCTTCGGAGTAATTACGGTGGAAATGCTGTTTCAGCCGCTTGTCTGCAATTGCGGAACGTTAACAAACAATTGTAGCCAAACGAACTAGTGGTTTTTGCGGCTTCCTCTCTGTGGAAGAAACAGGAATTTCGTGGCGGTTCGTTGTGAGCAAAGTGCAAGCTTCCATGCATTGCCAAGCCAAAATTCCTCGTCCATTTTTAATCGTATTTTTCGGACATTCCTTTGAGGTGTTGTGTATTTGTACACGAGGAAATTCTAAAGGAAAAGCGCGCAGCTAAACATGCAATTTCAATTCTCCATTTGGTTGTTCTCTTACATTAGTAAGTAGCCCCACAAAACATTCACCTACATAGTTAATGACTCAGTGAGAGCGCCACAGACTCCCAGAATCTCCCAGGAAAAACCTCCTGGAAGAAGTAGGTAGGAAGTCAGAAGCACGTAAATCGAGTACGCCAATCCACCCCTGCAAAAGCGATAAGAACAGGTTAGAAGAACAAAAGCTTTTCGAGTCCTGATAACTGTTATGTACTATGCACACACGCCGGAAGGATTCGTAATCTGAAAGTACCCACCTCTTCCGGTTTGGAAATAGGAACAGAGCCAATATTGAAATTTGTTGAAATTAACAGTACTTACAGCAGATTATTACGGTCAGCACGTACTTGGACAGGCTAGAACAGGAAATTGGAAGATTGGACGAGAATGACGGCAGTGATATCAATGAAATGTGTGGAAACGCAGACAATCAGCTTGATATTACGCCTTAAAGGCCAAATTAAGCTTTTTAGAATTCTCCTTGTATCAATGCTCCACTCGTGCCCTCAAAAAAAGTGTTGCCCACAAATTGTAAGGGGCGCTCAGTCAAGAACTTTTACGGGTACGGCCATAAGCAGCGTTATACTTGAAAGGTGATTCTTGCCTGCTACTGGTAGAGCGCCTCAAACTCTATCCCTGTCCATGGGTTCGGTGCTCAAGTAGGTTGAAGATGTGAAAGGGTTGCACGGACGAGTCGACCGTCCCTTTTTGCTATCAGCCTTCACTACCTCGGATATCGCTCTTTAACACCACAAAAAGTCTGCAGCTTTGGTGCAAGCGAGGACAATAGAAGCTTCTTTCAAAGGGGGGGGGGGGGTGGAGGCGTCAGCACTACCGGATTGTTGTATGTTTGGCTCATGTCCATCTTGATAAACAGAAAATTGATGTTTTGGGACCGACAGCTATTCTAGTGCTTGCGACTCATTTTTCTATTTTTGTAATACGTTGTTCTACAGAAATATTGTTTTCTGCGCTGAGTTGTTGTTACCCTTGTGGAGAATTTTAAAACGTCATGCCTCAAGAATTCGTAAGCTTACGCGTCAGGGAAGCCGCCGATTCTGCACTTGCACATACGAGGAATAAAGGTGCGTCAATCGTTATTGCACATCTCAAAATGAGGCTGCACCGCACTGGCTATGCGACGCTTCAGACCAGTTCTACGTCATGGTTTCAGGGCGTGATCGAGATAAGGACATTTTATACAAGGTTGCGTGCGTTACACGCATGCATTCATTCACGAACGCTTTCCCATGAAGACCGGTCGAAGCGGCATGTGCATGAGCAGAGAATAAGGTGCGGTCGCCATCAGGTCATGAACGCGTGCGTCTGAGCTGCGTCAGCGATGCGGCTCGCCCTATGCTTCACCATTCAGACACACGCGCATCAAACGCACGCATCTAATATAAATTGCTCCATAGCTGATAGCTGAACATACGCACATAGAAGAGCTAGCTGTGAAATATGTATTTGAAGCAGCAGTTCTGATCATGTTTGAGAACCAGAACGTACAGCCAGGCCGCCGCGCCGCGTAGGCGATGCGGCGCGGCATCCTTTTCGAGTGTGCAGTGGCGGCCGACGTAACTACGATTTTCGGAACCAGCTGGAATACTATTTATGACATTCCTATTTATTAAGTGATAGAAACGGTGTGAGACCAATGGTATCGAGCACGCTTCTGCTAAAGGCGTAAACACCAATGAGTCAACGATAGAAAGTGTGTGCAATTGCGATCCGAGAGAGCTAGGATTTGAATCGGACGGAGTGAACTCCAGGATTCTCCTTCCTTAGCTGCCATTCCGTGCTATTTATACTAGTACATGTCACGTCTATGTCAACAACACAATAGTAAAGCGTGGATGTCACAACAACAACATACGCTCTAATCCAGAGTATGTCGTGCCCAAGCGCCCCCTACACTAACAGCGGCTCTGGAATACTAAGTGATAGAGACGAGATAATCTAATCAACATGGCACAGAGGCAGAGCTGTTTACGAATGCAAGGCATTGTGTTTAGTCTTACGATGGTGATTGTTTTTGTAAACAAAAGAAGAAAAGCAGCAGCGGATGAGAGAAAGCAGCACATTAGCTCATTAAGAGGCTCATCGCGTGACAGCGTGTGGTAAGCAGTTTCAATTGTTTATAATTAGATCGGAAAACGTCGAAAACAAAAACAAACTCGATGAAGGCTACGGTATGAATTTCCGTAGACGAAAAGCTGTGAAGGAGTTTTCAGCTGATGCAAGTGGGAAACATGCAAATGTCACTGAGTTAGTCGGATGGAATTACATAAAGAAGTTGGCTGTGAAGCATTTTTCAAAGAATACATCGAGTCCCGAGGCATGAAGTAGACGAAGGACGAGCGGAATTCAGAATAGAAGCCTTCTGCACATATAGGCTCATTCTAGAGATCATATGCCCGTATTCGTTCCTGGAACGACTGCAGATGTTACCAGAAAGCCTTCAGGATTCCCGCTAAGCAAACTAGTATCGAGAGAAGTGTGGATATTCTCAAAAATGTGGCACATCTGTAAGCTACCCGGCAAGAAACCGGAAAGACTAGTTCATGGTAGAGAGCAAAGCTCGTCTCACCTACAAAATTTCACCTATGTACTCAGTTAACATTTTGAATATTTTGAAGTAAATATTATATTTCCCACTTAATCCTCAATTTTGGAGAACTCGGTTTTGTCCGGTTACTTAGCTGCTGCCTAGAGCTTTTTCGCTCGTTTACTGTTCATGATTTTACCCGGACGGGTAAGGAGAACAGGTTTCCGGGCTATTGACCATGGCTCAATGATAGCAAACGAATCAACGAACAGAGATTTATTCTTCCCCTGGCTCCTATCAGCATTTTTGTTGATAGTCAATGTTGTGTACACACATATGGCCACCTACTGCTCATGGGTATGAGACTACCCATCCTTTCAATGACCCTCAGGGAAGCAACAATAGGTGGATGAGACCATGCAATAGCCCTAGGTGAAGCCAAAACTCCGAATATTTGACCTCGTGTATAGTATTACACTTAAAAGGAGTTCGGGGCATGGAAAAGTTTTAGAAATATAGAAACAAGCAGGAGAAGTGTTAAAAAGTATTCTATGAGAACTACAACCAAAGGCGATTTCATATCCCTGATTTTCAAGAAGCTGATTTTCAGGAAGTGCAGAGGTTAAAAAATTTACGATTAACACAAAGGTCAGCAGCAGGGATGAGCGGAAGTCAGATTTGAAATTTCGGAAGTCGGAAGTCGGAAGCCCCGAAAAACACCGGAATATCGGAAGTGCCGGAGGTCGGAAGTCGGAAGTGCAGAGTAGCCAATACATGTATCTCCACGGAGACTTGGATAGGGAAGGAGGTTAATCAGTGCACTGTTAGATAAACGAGTGTTCATTTGAAAAGCTTTATCCAATTGTGCCCATGGATGACGTTACTTATGAATTCAAAAACAGAAGAAAAATGACTCACCGATCAATAAAGGAAAAATGAGTACCAGTAAACCCTGGTGGTCTGACAAGGAAAACTCAATAGTGGAGACCAAAGCTTTTCGGAGTGGTGTAGCCATCACACTGCTATCACTAATCACAGCTTACAGTGAAGTAGGTAGAGCCTTAATAGCACCATTCTCACTCCACTCTTCCACTCTATGGTGGTTTCTCTTGTCAATTATCCAGTAGTGTTCACATCTTCTGCGCAGTATCCTATGCGACTCCATGGTTTGAAAGAACTAGTCGTTGTTTCTGGATCACTTCTATACTATTTAGTCAGTTTACGCGTCTACTGAGTCAGAGTGATGGTTTCGGAGTTCTAATTGCCTTTTTCACCATGGACCCCACGTTCAGCAGCATTCTCTTTTCCAAATAACTCACCCTCCAACACTGTGATTTCCTTCACGTCTTGATATATAGCACTAAACTTAGTGAACATATTTGGTACAACAAAAACAGTAAAACCGCAGCCAGCGCAACGCAACTTCCAGAATTCCATTCTTTGGGAGAAAAAACGTGAACGTTCCGGCTAGATGTTGTTGTCTTCCTATGTTCGTGGTGTACTATGGATGACGACAATGCATGCAGGAAAACAGAAGGCGGACAGAAAGCACCACTTTTGGTATGTGCTTTACTGCCGAGTAGGGTAGACGGTGTCGGATACCTGCTAAGAAACTCCACGAAACTCATATGACAAAACCCAGCCTGGTCATCCTCCAAAACTTCCGAAAACTTCCGGCTTTTTTCGCGATTTTTCGGAAGTCGGAACTCGGAAGTCGGAAGTCCGAAAAACGCCGGAATATCGGAATTTTCGGAAGTCGGAATTCCGCTCATCCCTGGTCAGCAGCAATTTTCCCACAAGCGGGTCTACTGGTCCTCTTGCAAGTGGAATTCTCCAGGAAGGTTGTGACAGCAGCTCTTGAAATGGGAGCTGGCTGTGAGCTCTCCAGAGAATCATCAAAGAAGAGCTCATGCTAAAATTTTCCTGATCTTGAGCAATATTGACCCTTGTATGTATTTGCATATGTATATACTGACTGTCCCATAAATACTCTGTCAAAAGAACTTGTTCATAACTTTCATTACAAAGGCCGAAACTCAAAAGTTTCTTCTTCATCATTATTCACCAGCATTTTGCAAATGAAAATCAAAAAAGAAAAATCTAGTGACGTCTCTTGTTTCTTCTGTGATGATGGATGAAAGAGATACAAACGCGTTGCGGCCTGCAGACAGATAAGGAAGTTTGCAGATCTTTTCTTGGTGAAAATCAATTCCCAGGGGTTAGTTTGCCTCGTTTCTTGGAAAAATGCGGTGCTAGCACATCCATTATCCATGTGCAAATTGGCAGATACGTATATCTGCTACCTGGACATATATCTGCTACCTGGCGCCACTATTGACTTTCAACAACGTGCTTAACGTCTTCTCAAGCGTGAATCTCAACCACGTAGTCGAGAAAAAAATTTCTGAAAAGCAGACAGAGTTGCACGACATTTCTTCATGTTAGCCACAAGTTTCTATTTGTCAACCACCGATGGATTTTCCCTAGATTTTTGTGGGGTGAACTGCACGTACAATTTCTCGTGGTTCAGTTGTTACACACACCTAAGCATAATTCAAACATGTTGTTTGTTCGTGCAGGAGACATTGGGTTTTTATGATGTCCGTATGAGAAACGGCTACGTGACAAGAAGTAGGCTGCTGAGCTGTGATTGGTTGACTCGTGCAAGCGTCGCGGCTGCAGCCGCGGCGATCGAAGATGGAGAGGAGAGGGGCAAAAATGGGCTATTTGCAGAAAAGGCGAATAAAAGCAGAAAAAAACTTCAGTGAAAAAATCGAGCAAAGGAATTATGTAAATTGCGAACTGCATTACATAAATTGGATAAATTTGCACTAATTTTGTCATGATAGTGTTAGGATGGATCAATTGAGGAAATTTTTACGTAAAACGGAAGGTTAGACATCATGGAAATTAAAAAGAAGGGGTTTCGAACTAAAACTAAAACTCGAACTAAAAAATCGCAAAGGAACAGTGTGAGTAAAATTGACTTGCAGGTATTGAAACCGCCTGAAATAAGGTACCGACAGCTCATCTTTTTTTTTAAATTTTAAGTGAGGCATAACTGAAACAATCGGAAGCAACCCGAAACGGAAACTTTCGAATGTTCGAGCTGTCCAATCATTTGCGCATGAGCCATTTCTTGTTAAAAATTGGATAAATCCAGCTCAGATTCAAATATGAGGGAGAGAGTACATAAAATAGCTGACCTAGAGTGCATAACATAGTTCACGTGGATAGCCTCAATAACAAAATCATTTCCAAGAAGCATGAGCTTATTAAAGGCAGCACTCACGATAATCTTTAATTTCAAAATTTTGAGCATCTGAAAATTGCTCTCACGTGACTTTCAACGAAAGTGACCCCTATATTTGTGTTCTGCTTGATCGAGAACCCAAGGTTATGTTGCAATCTCGGAGTTGAAGGTTTTCGTGGGTGCTGGGGAGAATTCTAAAGGAGCTTACTCGGTTTCCTACTGGATCAGGCGAAATGAACAGATGAGGTCCAGCAACCGCAAGAAAAATTCATTAATCCCTCCATGGGAAAAATCTCAAATTACTTTTAGATGGATTCACTAATCGTGCAAGTGAAGTTTCGCCGACTCCTTGCACAGCGCTCCACGAGAGCTTGCAGAAAACGATCCTCACATTCCTTCCGCTCTATGGTCCTAATTCAGCTACAATTTCATCAGTCTACGCCACTGACCCGATGTTCTGATTCATAACAGAGTTAAGGGTTTCGCTGGCCAAATGGCAGCCAAGAATAGAAGTGACCCACAGCTCCGCTCTTTGCTCTGGAAAACTCCACTGATTTCCCTATTCAAAAAGAAATTATGTCTATTCCGAAAATTCAGCAAATTTCGTTCCAGCTAAGGGTGCGGCAAATTTGTGCCCACATCAAAATCCCCTTATGAGTGAAGGGCAACTAAAGGGCTGTGTACTACAGGATTCAAAGCACTAACATGCATAAGGAATTTCAGAACAATATACCCCCAGGAATGCATTTTATGTGCTCGATCGCCTAACGGAGCCTAGATCTCCAGTAAGAACATGGGGAAAAGGATCGTCGGCAATTCCGCTGAGTGCTCTCCATGACGAAAACATTCCCAGACTTAGTTCAGTTGCACGAGATGTTGAAGTGACTTGAAATTTTCACGAATGCATGTGACGGAAACAACATGAATGTATGGAAGAATAGCACGCGGAAAAAACACTTCCCTAAGGAAATGCTAGTTCAAGGCCTGCGAGGGACAAAAGAGGGAATTGGGAAGCTCTAAGAAAAGGTTCAGTGAGGATAGAGATGTTTTCTGTTGGCGTACTATATTGTTTTCCCACGTTTCAGGGAAAACTGCCACGGAAAAATATGACCTAAAAAATCCAAAAATGAATGAATAAATGAGTGAGTGAATGAGTGGATGAATGAATAGATGAATGAATGAATGAATGAATGAATGAACGAATGAATGAATGAACGGATGCGTGATTGCCAACGGGGTCTCTTATATACATAACATAAAATAAATGCACAAACTCAATTGACGGACCTGGACTTGCGCGACGGAGCCAATCCCTTGGGAGTGAGTCATCTGAACTTCATAAACGACGAACTCATGCTGAAATGCGATAAGTAGAACATCTTAAGCACTTCCTCCACCAACGCATTGAATGGTAATTTAGATTGGCACGAACTGATGAGGTTAAGATCGAATCTTTGACGGCTTCGTAAAAGGAAGGAAGTTTAAAAGTCGCAGACTTCCAGACTCGGCCCGAGAATCGCTCAACTGTGCTTCCGGAACAATTTCATGGAAATGTCACCGGATAGTAATGCAAGTTGTTCCAAAGAGCTCCCTAGAGTTATGGCGAAAGCTCGTCAAACCAACTTCATCGGCTGTTTGTTATGATGGAGACGGCCTACAGTGAAGCACTATTAGTGTACTTTGTTGAAATTGTGCCAAATGGTGGCCTCCGACGCAGAATGTTTGCGAAGCGAAGGAGTTTAAAGACGAAAAATCGAAATTCCGGCAAAATATTTATGGTGAAGGAGAAATATCTGCGAACAGGATCTCGTATGAGGGTCGTTGAGCGAAAAAAAAAACTTCAAATTTAACTCATATTGTGATCATTTACTTATTTGTTTTATTATCACACAAATATCGTGAGGGAAAAAGTGCTTCAAAACAAATCAAAACTCACTTCCGGCAAACTGATCCTGTAAAAAGAGTGGTTCTTGCAAACAATGAGACACCGAATGCTCCTGCTCTTCATAAACTTCACAATCATTTTAATAATACCTTTTGCACTGGTTATTGAGTTCTGCTGAAATAAGGTCACCATTATATGTGGGTTGAACTGGTTAGTACAATACCTTTGAGACCCAAAACCGAATTCGACCTATATTATGAAGGCTTGGAGTTGCAAAATGTTACGAGATGCGCAGGATCAGCAAGAAATGCGATAATTCCAAATAATTCACCTAAAATTGCATGATTGGAGAAACTCTTGATATTTTGTTGTTAGGCAAGCTGCCCCCTATCCAATCATCCAACTCATGCTTCTTGACGTTCCGGAACTTTGCAGTTCCCAACGTTGGGACGTATGTACAGTAGTCCACACAGCTGCATGTGGTCGTATAAGCTGACAACAGAATATTGAGAGGTATAATAGGTCTAATGCTGTTGTGGAATATAAGAATCTCTTGAACCGTAAAATACAATACGTACACATCAGTGGCGGACGCAGAAAGTGGGCGGGAGGAGGGTGGGGGAAAAAAGTGGGGTCTCCGCCGCTTTGGGGACCCAGATGGAAAATAGACGGAATTAATAAAAATATTAATTATAATAGTAAATAATAAATGAAAGTTATATTAAAAATAACAATAAAAATAAACAGTTAAAGATAAACGAACACAAGATTTTTATTTGTATTGTAAAGTAATTTCGAAAATTTGGCGACCCATTCTCCCACTGGTACATATGTATATATATTCATTTACATTTAAATTTATGCGGATGCGGTGCACCATTTCCAGTGCTAAAGTCATACCTCGCTCTATACACTTCAAGATTCATCTTTTGGAAGACTTTAAAAGAGAAGTTTTCTCGTGCACTTCAGTAATCTGATCACATTACTACTCATCTCATTATGATTCAATGATTGAACATTAGACGCTTCAAGAATACGTCATCTAGCTCACATAACAAATATTCTCCATTTAAAGGGAGAACGCTCCAACCATCGTAGTAAAAACTTTCTTAGATTTCCTGGAAGCCATCTGTGGTAGAGGACTTCTGTAATAGTAGAGGACCTATGGTGAAGACGGAGTAACTCAGTTATCCTGAAATTCAATATAAACACTTCAAAATGTTCTAAAATGTGGGAGATGTCACGTCAAATTAATGTTTCTCGACAAACCCTAGTACAATGTACGCTTTGCACACTCCGCTCAAGTAATACCACTTAATTTCCCGCAAAGCGCTGAAGACAATGAAAATGGAATGCGACATTTTTTGCAAAACGCGGACTACAATGAAAATGGAAGGCGATTAGCGTCACAAACTGCATATGACATTATACATCTCGTTACGGATAACCAGACTCCCCTTCAGATGTCCTTCCGTAGTGAGTAAAGTGGAAAATAATATTAAAAAAAAACAAAGAGTTAGCATCTGCTGGTCAAGTACTTCACTTAAGGAACAGTGTCTATATTTTTACGTTTTACGCCCGTAGTAAAGTACTCTACGACAAGATACCGTCATGTAGGCAGGTGCTCCCGGCATGTTTATTTATTTATTTATTTATTTATTTATTTATTTATTTATTTATTTATTTATTGTATACATCGTGGAGAGTCACAATGCAACCCTTCGCAAAGAAGGTATAAAAAGAAGAGACCACAGAAGGGTTATCGGAGGATTGAATGAGTAATGAAATGATAGATTAAAATTGCGGTGTTGTTGCCATCTGTGCTGTTGTTGTTGGCGTCATCATATTGGTATCTTTCCTCCCAACATGCTCCCATTTACGGCGGCATCACAATGGAAAATGAGGTAAGCATAGATGCCGACACGTCGGGAACAGAGATGCCGACACAGTGCGCATTCATATCAAAGTAACGCGCTTGGGAAGTTGGTTGGTCCACTACGCACCTTGAGGAGGTCAGGTCTCGCTTACAAAGTCTATACGCTGGGCTCTATCTTTGGAAACTCTGCAGCCCGAACAGTGCTGTACGACGAGTTCAAAGCTTGAGACCATTTTAGACCTTTTGCTTTCTCTTCTGCTGGTAAACCTTTGCTCCCTTGAGAGAAATTGAAGAAGATTGAAAGAAATTGACGACAGCAAGAAATTGGAGAATTATTTAGAATTTGAAACCGTCGTATTACGCTGTTCGGGCGGCATTGGCGCTATACAATTGTCAGAAACATCCACTTGAAGGATGCAAGAGCACAATGTGGACGGTAAGATGATTTGGGATGGCCCAGGATCACGTGAGAAACCAAGCGACGCCCAACGAGCACAGCTACAATAAGCCTGGTTTGAATTTAGGTAGTTGGTGTAGGTAGCGGTGCCGTGATGGAATTGCCATTGATGGGCTATCTGATTGACGAGGTTGAGAGAACAAGCGTAGATGTTGCCATGTTAAAAGATTCAAGTTCATCTGGTTAATCCTTTAAAACACCTTCCTTACAGCAAATATGTGCCTGGGACCACTTTTCTCGAGTTAAGAGGTGGACAGTTCCATGGAAATGGGGTTCGGTAGGAGGTGCTAACGTCCGTCATGCTCCCGACCATGACCGAGCTTCCGCGCCGGTGCCCTCTTGCCCCTACATGTTCTCTCTTCATTTTCTGACTTGCCGCAGTGGGCTCAGGTCGTGCTGGGAGCAATCGAGCTGCCAGCAGCCCTGAGGTCATTGCTGCCAACAAACTGGTGTCCGACGTGAGGACACATGCTTAAGAATAGAAAGATTCCGACATCGTTCTGGCTATTTGTCGGCAGCTACCTCACGTCACGGCAGCAGCAGATGGCTGCCAACATTTAGGACTTTCCTACCGGCCCAGGCTACCAGGTTGCATGAAAACTATTGCGAGATATCGCAACTGCGAGGAGTAACACGACGTTGAGTGGTAAAATACCACCTACCGTCGCCGAACTTTCTCAAGCACCTAGAAGAACAAAATACACTGAGGAGCACTTCGCCGTTCTCCTGGCTCCAGCGTCACCCCAATTTTTGGGTACTAAACGATCAAATACGTATCAGGCTCCGCTACTCTATTACCGTACCATTTGCATGGTTTGCATGGATTTGTCAGTGTTTACGCGCGGATTTGTGGGGATAATGGTAACGGGCGCGGTGCCGTGGCTCACACGATAAATCTCATCCCTCCTTTAATCCGTTACAGCACAAAAACACCGCCACTATATAAATGAGTCAAAATCGCTCACTAATACTTGCGTGACAACGTCTCCTCTTGTCTCCTTGGAGAAAACTAATACCTTTACTCCAAGGAACCCATATTTTCCTTAGTTTTTCCAATCTGGAAGTTAGCACCTTGCCTTACATCCCCGCTTGAAAAGTGTTATCAGTCTTTTGGATAAGTTCTGAGAAGTTCACCTGCCTTCCTTTTCAGATAATGAAGACACTGCTTGTCGTTGGATTCTTTGTCGTCTGTGTGATTGCAAACGATTCTAAGGAGAAGCCAGACAGTAAGGAGAAATCCTTAGAGAAGCCGATAGCGCCTCCAGCAGCACCAGGTGGTCATGGCATGGGTAAGTATTGTAATGACAAACACAACTCCACAACTTCCACATACCTTCTGAAAAGTACTTGATTGTACCGCCGGTTTTCAATTCATTAACGTATGCATCTCAGTATATTATGTACTACTATGTACCTACTATTGACTTGGGAAATAGTTCGTGCCGTTTTCATGCGCATAGAAACCACTACTTTCCACCACCAATATCAATCACGCTAAGTGGGTTACACAGCTCCTTTCCTCTTCCATTAATGTTGCCAGGGATAGGGCAGCTTTACAGCTCCATGTGTGCGGAGAATTACATTGTTTGAGATGACTCAATTTGTAGCCTGCAACCGAAAACTTATGAAATGAATAAGAAATTTAGCAAACAACATTGGAGTATCTTGCGAGTCGTTTTGGTGAAATTTCTACAAAGAAGACGAGCACATCCAGTGTGAACTATCATCTCAGGTTGAGCTTTTTAGGTGTTTACACGGAATGCGTTAGCTAAACTTACATACAGTTGAGAGTTACGATTAATAGCGATTCTTCTATGCATCTAATGCAACCCTGGCGGACAATCGTCTCCATATCCGAAAAACTGAGCCTTGAAGGTTCTTCTATAGACGTCATTGATATCCCTGGCCACTTGAGCACCATTTGACTCACAGTTGGAGTCGGACGCTAGTCGGTGGGGGAGAAGTTCATTTTTGACGACTTGGATGGGCACAATCCACCACGCTGTAGAAAGCAGGGTGAAGCGCGAATTGGAAGAAAGCGGTTCAGACTATCGTGAAGTTCAAATCAATAGCTACAAGATGCGCTATGAGATCTTATCAAGTGAAGTCCAAATTACCATGAGAAAAAAAGCAGAATGAGAAAACTGCACGAACTTATTTCCCATCCCAGTATGTGCCTCTGAGAAGACGCTGTTGAAAGAATTGTAGAGAAAGGAAAGCGCTTCCAAATGGTATACAGAACATTACGGAAAAATAGCAGCGGGTCAGGAATAACCGCTACTAAAAAAAAGCGCAGGGACTTATGTTAACACCTAATACATTCAAGTTACGATGATCATTCTGTGTGTTGTAACATAGTTTTTGACAGCTCATACGGATTTCCGGATGAGCCAGCTCCCATCAGAAGCAGTGCATTTATCTTTCAAATGTGTAAATGATTTGAGAAAATCCTCTAGCCTGATTGTAGAAGGCCGCACCCAAGACCTCGAAACATGAACATGGAAAATTTTGGTTTTCGCCATTAATTTCTCTCGAACTGATTCTTTGACGTTGGATGGATCGAGTTGTGCAATATCTGGGGGTGGCCATCGTTTTAGAGAAGTCGATTATGATGCATTTCTAGCTTTCTTGCGCAGTTCTTTATTTCCCTCAGCACTTCACGTCACCGAAGAAATCAAAATACAGGGGTATCAAAAAGTTTAGGGCCTGGACTACTTCCAAAAGGTCTACAGTGACCAATTTTTGTAGTATTAAAGTATAGATCACCCAACCACTAATACACATTTCTTAGTTCAATTTCAAGTTCTTAAACGTTCAAAGATCTCATTTTATCCATGTGAAACCCACCATGGTTAGGCTAAATATACTTGGAATGACTAAGAGACGGAAATTGAAGAGAAGTCAAAACTTTCCAAGAAATCACCGATTTTGTCTATGTAGTAAAATTTGCAATAAAGTGTAGCGAAAATGAAGAGCGTGGTAACTATAGCGACAAGCTTATGAAAACTGAAGTTTGGAGAAGTAAAATACATTTAAAACAAAGATAAGTAGATATGAAAATCACAAAAACATGATAGCTGAAACTGTTCGCTCTCCAAAAATCATAAATAGTTCAAGCGCGACGGCTCGCACGACTAGGATTGTTACGACATAGCCACTTTTAAACGAGAATGGTGGGCATTCTCAGTGTAATCCACATCCCAGGAACCATGAAGCCTATGAAGCACTTCAGACAAAAGTTTTTGCAAGTGCAGCCTTTAAAACCAACCTGCACGTATCCAATTTATGCCCAACACAAACGCCCATTCGTGATTGCTCCATCTCTAGCTGCTTTTTCTGAAGCAGCACTTTTCCATGGCTTGCAGTAAAATCTTTTTCGTGTGCTTTTAGTTGGTTCACAACATTATTTGGTATAAAAATAATTTTTTTCAAGTTTTGAGGTAATGTGTGGTTAAATAATTTTGTTGCTGTTGTTAACATCTTTTACGAAAAGGGCTCACTTTTCCCGCTCTCTATTGTGGACTTGGCTTACTTCCAACACAAAAGAGCGTTATAATTTGTTTACATTCAGGCCACATTGTATTACGTAACCATAGAAACATGGGAGAAAGAAGATTTTAGAGCAAAATTCATTAGTCTGCTGATAACAACTCGTGGAGATTCGTAGTCCTTATCTTGCTTTCATCACACATATGAGATTTTCTTGAATTTCGGAACCAAAATACGTATGAAAAATTTAGTAAGCGAGTATTTAAATGAAGCACTGACTCACTGAACATATAATTCACTGTGCCATTCAAAGGTACAGCGTAGGTAATCGAGCGAGGGAATGAAGGGAATGAGAAAGGATTTGAACCACTTTCTAGAAAATAAAAGCCTTTAGTGAATGTCAGTCTCTTGGGTTCCTTTTCAACGAAGAGTTACGTCAGTCATTCATCGACTCCTGGTGCCTACGTTACGACTGTTGACTCATTCTCATTTTCATATGCAGATAGTTACGTAAATTTAACAGACCTATTCTGCTGTTCAAAACGGTGTTAGCTAAATGATATCCAAAAAGAAGTAAGGGAAATCCACGAAACCGTGGTCATTTTTGCGAAGGAAAATCTATAACCATCAGACATCTCGAATTTCTCCTTGATTTCTTGAATGAATTTTATTCTTGGTGGATCAAAAATTATCATGTTATCGTAATAATAAAGTTAGATTTCTTGGTACTCATCTGGATACTGTGGCAGTGGGAGCGGTATTAGACGATAGATATTCTGAGGATAAAGGCAGAACGGAGTATTACAGCTCGGAGGCATAAGAGGCGTTTTATGGTTTATTGGATTTATATGTACCGACTTAGGAATAGTCTAAGACGATCCAACAGAAGTGTAGGCTCTTCTCGTAACTATGCAAGTCACCCACTCTTTTCTGCTCATGAACAAGAATTGATGGAATTTTTGCTACCTAATGGGATAAATCTGAAATTTAGCTTCCCTCGAGAGTATAGTCAGCTTGAGCTCAATATCCCGAGCCATTTACGTAGCTCACTTTCCATGGCTTCAGATTGCAAGAAGAACGAGACATCTGGGTGCAAATCATGTGGCCCTGAGAAGACTTGTCACCCAAGCACTCCAGCTGCAGAGACGCCGTGCCCCACCGATTGCAAGTAAGTAGCATAGTTTCTAGTTGGGGCAACTGGATCGTAGCAAATCGTAATGGAATTTTTAGACCAGCCTGCGTCTGCCTTGAAGGATACGTGAAGGGGCCCGAAGGTCACTGCATACTTGAGGCGGACTGCCCGAAGTCATGAACGCTGCCGATCGAATCAGCGTTGCATGGAACTCATCATGCTACAGATTTCATATTTTATGATTACCGATAATCAATCCTGTTATTGCTCTATTTATTGCACTGGCATACTTTATGTGCATAAAACTTTACCTCATCGTCACTCCTGGCTGTAAACTTCATCCGCAACCTTCCAGCGAAAATTTAATACAAGGTCGCAGGACCTAGGAACAGTTTGTTTAAAAAAAATCCTATAACAAGGAGGATGAGTCTAATTGAAGAATTGATAGAACGCTAATCGCTGCAATCAGACAACCTGCGCAAACTTTTATTTATGTTCTGGTCGGCATAAAAAGATGACACATATTATAGAGGTCAGGGCTTTAAATGTAACTGACTCGCTCTCCACACATTTCTTCATGCTTGGAAAAGGTGTTGGAGAAAATCCATCTTACTCTATATAAAGCGCAGACCCCCCCATCGCCGCGCGAGGGATGACAGGTCACGCTGTCATTGATCCACTCGCCTCGCCCCACCTCTTTTGCCCGCCGCCACGGGCTCAATTGCGAAAATTGACACGCCCAATGACACGCCCATGTATATGTATGTGTACAACATGGAAATCTTCAATTAGGGCGTCCAGTTTGCAACGAAAACGGAATATCTTTGATCTTTAAAGCAGAATAGGAGAACCAATGATGAAGCGAGTGTGATTTCGCAATCAGAGCCGTGAATCATCCAAATACAGCAGAGTTGCAGGGAAATTTTCACCGCACTCCTTCTAAAGCATTAAGTAGTAATAGCAATTAGAAATTAACGGTCAGGGGAACAAATGGTGCACTCTATGAGCTGAATATTGTGCTTACAAAGTAGGAATAGAACGTTTACGCACTTTTTTCCTGTTACAACCTGATTGTGCCCGAACCATAACGATTTGTACTTCCAGCGCTATCACAAATGAAAAAGACTTGACCACGTGAGGATCTGTGTTTCTACTCATAACACGCACCATGTAGGAGCTCTTTATTTCGAACATAATAAGAGTTAACCTCCAAACCGTTTAGGAGCTATGCAGTTTCGCAGAAAATCACTGTCATCCGCGAAGCGCGGCGAAGCTGCGCTTCGTGTGGATGACAGTGATTTTCTTGAGTTTACCTAGCCCTGAGGTAACGTGGCACACGGGTCCGAGTCAGAGCGCCGCGAAGCGGCGCTCTGGCTCGGGGTTCCTTTTTTTCAGAGTTTACCTAGCCCTGAGGTAACGTGGCACACGGGTCCGAGTCAGAGCGCCGCGAAGCGGCGCTCTGGCTCGGGGTTCCTTTTTTTCAGAGTTTACCTAGCCCTGAGGTAACGTGGCACACGGGTCCGAGTCAGAGCGCCGCGAAGCGGCGCTCTGGCTCGGGGTTCCTTTTTTTCAGAGTTTACCTAGCCCTGAGGTAACGTGGCACACGGGTCCGAGTCAGAGTGCCGCGAAGCGGCGCTCTGGCTCGGGGTTCCTTTTTTTCAGAGTTTACCTAGCCCTGAGGTAACGTGGCACACGGGTCCGAGTCAGAGCGCCGCGAAGCGGCGCTCTGGCTCGGGGTTCCTTTTTTTCAGAGTTTACCTAGCCCTGAGGTAACGTGGCACACGGGTCCGAGTCAGAGCGCCGCGAAGCGGCGCTCTGGCTCGGGGTTCCTTTTTTTCAGAGTTTACCTAGCCCTGAGGTAACGTGGCACACGGGTCCGAGTCAGAGCGCCGCGAAGCGGCGCTCTGGCTCGGGGTTCCTTTTTTTCAGAGTTTACCTAGCCCTGAGGTAACGTGGCACACGGGTCCGAGTCAGAGCGCCGCGAAGCGGCGCTCTGGCTCGGGGTTCCTTTTTTTCAGAGTTTACCTAGCCCTGAGGTAACGTGGCACACGGGTCCGAGTCAGAGCGCCGCGAAGCGGCGCTCTGGCTCGGGGTTCCTTTTTTTCAGAGTTTACCTAGCCCTGAGGTAACGTGGCACACGGGTCCGAGTCAGAGCGCCGCGAAGCGGCGCTCTGGCTCGGGGTTCCTTTTTTCAGAGTTTACCTAGCCCTGAGGTAACGTGGCACACGGGTCCGAGTCAGAGCGCCGCGAAGCGGCGCTCTGGCTCGGTTGGTACAATATTATATAGCTAGGGAAACGTTGCTCCTCAAAAATGCCGAAGAGCGCAGTCGTTCAAGCTCATATGTACTGGGCCAGGTTCTTCTCCGGTTACTTTACATCGCTGATTTCCAGCTGAATTCTTGGAAAACTCTGTATGAATAGTGCTGTTTGGGGAATCCTCCTGGTTACAGGGTAATTTCCTGGTAAAAGTTGCATGAACCATCGGTGGATCTCCTCTAAGTTGTGGTTAGGTTCGGTTGACCGACATACTCCCGCTGATGTTCAACAGTGCTGAGACATATGGATTGTTCCAACCTCCCTAGGATCGAGTTTTGTCATTTAATTTCTTTGTAAACTTTTACACATTGTTTGTAAAGACGATTCCAGTTTTCTACGTAATCTTGAAAACTTTAAGGGATATCAAGTGGTTCACTGTTGGCAATGTATTAGTGTGATAAATTACGTAGGAAAACGCGTTTTTGCACGGGATAAAATATTTTCTAAAAACAAAGCTACAGCACCTCAATCCAAGTTTTCTCCAGAATTACTATTTTTTGACGTCTGCCACACGGAGAGCAACCGCTCTGCTGCGGGATGTCACCGAAGCGTGGGCTTAACTAACGGCTCACATAAATTTTGCTTTCTCGCCGTTTTGCAATTTTTCTCTCCCTGTCACGGAAAGCTTCACCCACATAAGCAACTGCTTGCCTGATAGCACAAGTCCTGTGCTATTAGGCGGTTACAAACGCGACTTCGAATTCCCAGATACGAGGAGCATATCAATCCAAGAATCGATTGACGGCCACAGTGTCGGTTTCAAATACCCAAGTTCGAGACCATTTGCTGTGCTCCGCCGTAGTTTTACGTTCTTCAATGATATCAAACACAGGGAATGGAAATTCAAAGATTGCGGTCGGTCTTCTTATAAATTTCTCTAAAAACCAGAAATCAAGTGATATTTGATGCTCTGTATATTAAATGATTCTCCATGAAAGGCTCTCTCAAAAAGTATCAAATAATGGACAAGAGTAGGCCGGCAACATGTTCATAAAGACGTAGAAACTTCACTTCCGAGCCGATTCTTTCCATGCCCGTCGCGTTGGCGAAAACCACTTTTAGACGCTGTTCACTGCTCCGTTGACCCCATACAGACGACATCAGCTTAAATCTCACGTAAAAGTGGAATGAATTTGGCAGGAAGATTTGTGTAGTTCCAAACATGCACAGTTTATCCTCAAATCAGCCTCATTCATATTCATAAGCTGTCAAATTTGTAGAATTTCCCGCTTCGCAATATGTATCTTTGTGGATCTCCTTCACAACATAGCGAAAATTCGAACACAAGAACTAACTGAAGCAAATGGGAGGAACAGATCTGTCTCTAATCCATTTACAGCTAACTTATGCATCAATGGAAAAACAGTAATGTTGCCGGGAAAAAATTGAAGATCGCACGTTGGGCTTTCTATGTACTTAAAGAGTAAATCATGATATTCTCCTTCGGGAAGCTATTTGCGAAGAAAGCTCCTCTGGATATTACCAGTTCCTCAGTTAAAAGCACGTGTTCACAACTCATAAAACCGTTGTCAATGATAATAGTCGTGGATGTGGCCTCACATCTAGCCACTTCGCCGTTCCAGGGTTTGGATGCATCACTGAGATTACCCATGATAAGCGTCTCGACGCTAATATCAACGGTGGGTAAACTTGTGTAGTGTTAACACGTCTACCCTTTGTTTCAGTTATGCATGAAGGTGTGGTGGTGTTTTGCAAGCTGAATTATTCGGCATCATACACCAGAAAAATTATTTTACCAACAGGTGACCGCATCACAGTGACGAGTTGCTGTTACTACGTAGACCCATAAAATACAGAAAACGCTCATCTGCCTGCAATTGCCATTTCCAGGATAATTCAGAATTTCTGACCAGGAGTACTGCTATTATCCTGCAACAGCGAGCAGGTCTAACACGGCTATTTTCTCTACTTTCCTGAAGTTCATGGCCTTAGCAAGGGTGCTGCCATGATGGCAAATAAATAATACAAAACAAATTTTCTTTGACTCTTTCCTCCTCTCCACAACTGACACAATTTCTCGTTCTTGTGAGATTTATTCCTTTCCAAATGACACTTTACACGTATCTACAGAATCATTCTAGATGAAAACCTGCAACATTATCGATTGTTGACGGAAGATGACGTCATTTTTCGCAAGCTACAAGACGAGTGAGTGCGAATGAGAAAGCAATGGCAGAAAATGACGCGCTTTGGCCAATGAATAACAATCAATACTAATCAATACTCTATGTACAAGTATGTAAGTAAATCTATTAATGCTTAGCAAAAGGAAAAACATCGATGAAAAGAACAGCAACGGGCAACTCGCATTTTGTGTGAAAAAAACATGATGAAGCCAGACAGCAACAACGATTCTGCTCAAAGAACTCATTCAGAGATCAAATTTTATGCCACGCTCTCGACGGACAACTAGCACAAATTTGTGTGAACCGGCTAGAGAGAGATTGTGTGATAGCTATCCTGGTGACATAAACGCTGAGCTCGACTATGTGCGTTTAGGGGATTGCAACGAGTAAAGACAGATCCATGAGAAAGAGGGCGGCGGCGGTGGTGGCGTTGGTGCGCTCCGTGGAGAGCTCAGGGTTACTGTAGGCGTTCCTTTAAGGAACAGGGGTCGAGTTAATTGGAAAATTAGACGGAAAACACACAAAGACGAACCGTATCAACAATACAACAGCATTCGGGAAGCTTGGATATAAATTATTTAAGGAGAAGTCACCTCGGGAAGTCACCGGTATGGGGAAGGATGAAAATCTGCGGGAGCGTTGGATGATACACACACCCGCATAGGACATACCAATCTCGTAAACGTGCTCTGCGGCTGATATGTTGGCCGAACACGAAACCTCCTGCGCCTGATACGGATCTATATTAAAGCTATTGATCGCACACGCTTTTATTGATTTTTCACTGCAGGATTACATTTTAAAAAACACTGGTTCACTATGGCATCATGATGCTTTCGAGGGATAGTGTACGTCTAGCGCACTCTCAGACAGAGACGCAGACAGCTAGGCTAAAAATAGACGCCAACTGTGCTACAACCCTAATTAGCGGCCTAACACTGTTCCCCAGAGGAGAAGAGAAGATCGACGATTTCTTTTGGGTTTGAGGTCAGCGAATGAAGGGTTTTCTAGCCCCGGCCCCGAGTTTTAGACCTGGAAGGTATTGGAAAGAATTCTTATCGATGCCATCGTGGGTACGGATCATCGTCAAAGACGAGGCTTCCGTCGGCTCCGAGGCCCTTCAGATGTCGGGTTTCGACGTTTGTGTCCCAATATCCAGAATGCCTGAAAATTCAGGAGAAATCAACATATCAAATATGAGGACGAACTATTGCACAAAGACAAAATAATACAAATGGTATGCAGAGGGAAAAAAATCAAAATTAATGGTACGGCAAAAAAATTTTTGGCTATGATTTTGTTTTCTATCCAGAAGCGATCCAGCTGATCTCAGCGAACAACAACTAAAGAACCGTGCAAATCTAATCCGTTCCTCTCATAAAAAGATTTCAAGAAATACCATCATTCAAGGGATCTTGTTCCCCTCTACAGAGTGAGCCAGAAATACGGTAACAACACCCGTTTTCCCTCCAAGGAAACATGTTCTGCCCTAGAGTTAAGCCGAATTGGAATATCTCACCGCAACATTTCATCAAAACAGTGTTCCGGCCCCCAACAAGTTCCCTTTAGCTCAGGACTGGGCGAGAAATGTGTTTTAGGTTGTACCTGTTTCATCGAGTGGCCACGCATTTGCTTCGGTCTTACTCGATGAAATTGGTACGTTTTTTGGAACGGATCTGAGCTTGTTTATAACCTCTCCGGAATTTGGATCAGCTTGAAAGCACTTTGAAAAATGCTGGATGAATTGGACCTCAATCACTTGCGCGCCGCCGGCAGCAACCTCAGCAATTTGGAGCCTGTGTCGGAAACGATGGAGGATATCTCGAGATGAATAGTTGTCTTTTCTTGATTGCGACACAGTAAACGTAAATCTTATGGCAATGTTTCAGAATACACATAATGTCTTTTTCTAGGTGCATTTGTCTTTGTTACTGTGTTTTTGGCCCAGCCTGTACTAGATTGAATTTCAGGATTTGGATTAGAAAAAAATTCAACATACCTTGCTTCCCACTCGTCAGACCCAGTTCTCGTGGTGACCGTCGATTCGGCTGTCTCCGCTGTCGAGAGCATCAGCGGAGCATCCGGAAAAGGGACGGTGCCAAAACGTGGAGAACAGTCGAATAGGTCGTCGTAAGATGGTGAGGTTAGACCTGAAATCAGTTATGCATAAGAAGGGAGCGATAGAAGAAAAAACAGAACAATCAATTATTCAAGTCCAATGAGTTTCTCGCCAATTCCATGAATTTTTTGCCGTTGACGTCAGCAGAAATTTTATTCAAGGGCTCCCTTAACGGATGTTGTATTCTAGTTACATTTCGAACTCTCATGTGGTGCGCTAATCCGATCGGCCCCCTACGGGGATACGATTCCTAACCACCCATGCCCTAGGGCGTTCTCACTCTGCAACACAAATATCGCCAGCGCGCTTTCTCAGGTTCTTTCGAATTGAACTTCACTCCCCATCGATCCCCCTCCCCGTCATATCCCATGGTCCTGCAGAAGATGTTGTCGGCCATGCTGCTGGTCGGAGATGATGAGATTCTCACCCCTGCCAGCCGCCGCTTTCAGAAGAGATTGAACACCTGTCACGACTGTCCCAGTCGTCCTGCATGTCCCAATAAACAAGATGACAACGTGTCTCCATTTCCCATTTTGTAATGATGATTCTACTACGTACTGTAGAGAGTCTCAGCTAACCTTGCAGTAATCATTTGCCCAACCTAGCTTTGCACCATGACATTTGCTTTACTTTTTTTTATTCAAACAAAGTTTTCTGTTCGTTTTTCTTGGCGTTACGCTTTTTTCTTGCACATCATGATTTATGAAGTTATGGTGCGCCTATAAGAGTAACCAATAAGTAAGTAAATAAATACTGATACTGTATACATGGGCAGAATATGAATGTGGCAAGTCATCTTGTACTACATCTAGGAGATGGAGACTCTGTAAAAGAGGATGGAGATTTGGTATTATTCGATTAATATGAGACTGGCTAGATCGCCAGGATTCAAGTCACAGCCTGGTGCTCAGGAATGGGCTGAATTTAGTCCTCTCCTATCTCTTGCTTAATTTACATCTTATGAGCTAAGGCCGTCTGGTAGGTGCCACATACCATGCTGCTCACCTAAGGCAGAACTAAACCTTCTCTCTGCAATAGTACGTTTGACCTCCTCTGCTTTATGAATTTTAGACTAAGGTATCTCAATACCCATGGTTACGATTACCAGTGCATTACAGCTGGGTACAGGCAACGCCACGCATAGGTAAACACGCTGAGAGGGTGCGGTATTTTCCTGGTAGTTTCATTGAAGAGACCACTATTTGCGTTTTCTCAGTGAAGCGTTCTTTTTTTCATTTCGTTTTTATTCTTATCTTACATATGTAGCTTGCACCCCTTTCATAGTTAACGGCAAAGCCCAGTGATAACCCTAACTCACCCGAAAAACGTGGGTAATAAGAATCTGGCAGATCACCAGACCCGTGCTCATCACGCTGCTTTCTGTATGAGAATAGGCTGTTACCGGTATTCGAGCTTGGATGCCTGAAAACAACCCAGTAGTCAGCACCAATGGGTAAGTCGAACGAGGCAAATCGTTAGAGACTCACTTCAAGGATCTTCTCAGGAAAGTCACGTATACAATCGGGGTGTAAAAACAGAAGTACAGATAGGTGGAGAAATCGACAAAGCTAAAACAAACAGTCTGTTGTCATTGCCGCGACGAAAAAAATACTAAAGACGCAGACTGCACTGATTAGATAGTTATTGATCGAAGAACTCACCACATTCCATCCGTTGCTTGGAAAAAGAGCAAAACTGCACCCAATGCTTGAAGGATATTCAAGAATGATAGTAATATACAGTACAAATAGAAAGAGCATTTACCTGTAAAAAAAACAGCCTTACAAAGGAAAATTTTCTCAGGAATGGAAAAATTTTTTATAAATAACTTTTTTCACCAATTTCACCCTAAAGGAGAAATCAAGACTACATGGAATTCCTTCGAATAAAATGTACTCTCGCGAGTTGATTTTTTTTCTAGCATACATTTTGAAAAATTGCTTGCTCCTATCTCAACTTTGTTATTTAAAAAAACGGAATAAAATAAACAAAACGTACTTGGAAGAGTCACATATCTCCTAACACATGTAATCGGCAGACACAGGACGAAAAGATATACCTGGAAAAGGAGACATAATTCAGAAATATGCAGTTAAAAACATAGAAAAAAGTATTGTCATATTAAGGTGGCCCAAAAGTCTTGCACCAAACTTTTTTTCTTACCCCAGAACTTCTATTTCCTCAAAATAGAAAATATCAAAAGTTTGGCGGTAGAGAGGGGAAGGATACTACTTTTCGAGCACTTCTCAATTCGAGAAACAGGTACGGGCAGTTCTCCTCAAGCGTAAGAAAATTCCTTATTCCAAAATTCATTATTCCATAGTTAATGACTTTTCGAAAAAGAATTCTTGAATTTGTTTCTTGACATCTTTTCGTTTCTTAGAAACTGTTTTAGAGTAAAATTCCTATAAATAATTAATCCAGCGCGAAATTCACGATGAAATGAAGCGAGCCGGCGAAATAGGTAAAAAAAACAGAAAACGAATAGGTAATCAACGGGTCCCTTAGAGGAGTTGAAACAAGAACACTACCCATAAAGAGTTCCTAAAGATAAACTTTACAGTCTCCCGAGCCCGTATACGTCGCGGAGATTACCCATGGTGAATATGCTAACCTGCCCATATTTACCCTTTATATGGCATCCACCAACATGTCAACCCATGGGCCAAATGTACACACTGAGATTACCCAAGGTCAAAGTGCTAACACATCCTGAATTTACCCATCGTTAACACGGGAGTCAGTACTTTTACCCTGAGTAATCTCCATGATGCATCCACGCCCATGAGTGATGTTGTCTACACCCAGTTGCTACCCATGGGTAATCACATCACCATGCGTATGAGATCACCCATCCTTCTAATGATGCATCCGGGCCATGGTTGGCGAGATATGTACTAGACGTTGTTCAAAAGAAATACGTGTACTAGAGGGTCCTAAAAGACAAAAACAGATTACCCTCGAGAATGACAGTTACCCAGCTTAATTATGTGGTTGGATTCTGTAGTAATTCCCCTCGTATACAACATATGAGTGCAATAGGGAAAAGATCTGCCACCAACAGAAAAAAAAACACAACCCTTTCCTTAGGAAAAAAAAACAAAAAAAATACAGTGAACTATTCGAAAACGTACAAGTGCGAAAGCAGCAGATGTGAGCATCCAGAAGAGTAGACCTCCTTGAGAATGGAGGTCAAAGAAGCCATCCGTGATTGACTGAAAATCAATAAAATCAATAATCAACTATGTGTGGACCAAAACACTGCAACTACTCGATAGAAATCAATAAATCTGTATCGCTTCGCCCGAGAAATCAACAAATAAAAACGTGACATACTTGATCGATGAGTTTCAACTCCAGGACCGACTGTATACCAGTGTGAGCCAAGCTAATCAATAATGTCGCTATTAGCGCCCTTCGAATGCTGGTTGAGCTATCGAGGTGACCTGAAGCAAATTATTTCACCAACGTAGAGTTTTGCACGAATTTGCAGGAAGGCCACGCCCACTGCCCCGATGAAACTCGTTCAAAACTTACCGAATAACAGCGCAAACGTCAGCACACTTAGCTCAGAGGTCATATAGAAGAATTTCAACGAAATCCATAGGATCTGAAGAGGAAATTTCTGGAAATTAACGAGGAAAATCGATAAAATCGATAAAGCAACTCACTTTATCAACCAATTCACCAACGGGATTCGTAGCACTTATCGACATCGATACGATGCATCGTACTACATTCATAAACGTTGTAAGATATACCTGGAAACAACCGATAAATCGATAAGCATGGACAACACTGCCTTGTGGGAAAAATTCCAAAAGATCATAAAATTCAAAAAAACATCCATAAGAATAGATAGCCCGAAGCATAGTACAGCAGAAAATCTCAAAAAAAAACCTAGTATTTTCTCTAATCTAAAGAATTAAGAGTGAATGTCTACTCATCAAATATTTATAGAGAACTTTAAATAATATTTTATATATAAATAAATAAATGAATAAAATTAATATGAGCAGACTCACCAATATAAAAAATGCCCGAAATACGGGACTTTTTGAGCCGGTGATTTTTTTCATCACATGTTTGGCGTTTATCAATAAAAATAAAGAGAATAACAGATTCGGTGTTAATATCGCCACGTCCCAGTACCGTAATCTGTAAAAAAAGGCGTTGTAGAAAAAACTTTTTGTGTAGTATGCAGTTAACAAAAATCCTTGTGTAGTGTGTAGTACAACAATGGTTTGCACTATATACACCTTAAAAAAACAGGCGGAAAATTATAGTAACATAAAGTCGCATAGTAGTATGAATTCATTACTGTGTTGCTGTATATTTTCGTTAAAAGTATTATATTATATATAGATTCTCTAAAAGAGAGGTATTAGCGTAGTATTCATTGTAAACAACAAACAGTCTGCCTTATTGCAATTATACCTCCAAATTCAACACAACAACTTCATAGCGAACCAACTTGGTGCGACCTTAGCCCCGCCCACATGATTCCTCTACCTTGACAAGAAGGATTTTGCTCCAGACTTTGAGTATATGGGTGACCTCATACCAAGGGGTATGTTCACTCATGACCAGCAGCTGGGTATACACACCTCACGGATGGGTAAACATGTCGATGGGTGCCCCATGAAGCGCAAAATTGGCCATCTTAACACGTAGGTAGGTGCAATGATGCATCTGGGTTCAAACCTCCCCGTTTTCTGCTAAAGCGCAAGCATGCCGACGCCGTCAATTGAAGCCTTGTATTATTATTAGCGCTGTCGTCCTCAATAAGCAAACCGAGCGTGAGTAGATTTGCCAGGGCAAAAACACATTAGCATACGCAATGAAGTGCCCGATCAGGTGTTCATTTCCATAATAGAACAAGGTTTCAAGAATATTTCCCTAGCAACTAACCGAGGGTGGGTACGGTAAGAGGATATGCGAACAAGAAAATTACAGTACTACGCCTCGATTCTGTTGATTTTATCAATTTTTCTCCCCAAATCTACCACCTCCTCAGCAGCTTGCACAAATATTCCTGCGTGTAAAAAATCAGGTGCTCGGCATTGGGGTCGCCGAACTACAATATTACCGAGTCAGTATTACTCTCGTGGCACTGAACACTTGGCCCCGTCCCGTCCCTTGGTGGTCCCAGTTCAACCACAATGCGCTATCGTTACCACATCATTTACCTACCCAGGTGGATCAACAGGAACGTTTTGCCAGAACTGAGAAAAGTAGTCTACGGATATAATAACTCCCATCTCAAAAGCAGGGGTGTGTTTCGTCGTGAGGGAAAACGGGGTACAGTGGTACAGTTCTGCGATTGGTTCGTCCAAATCCTCCTCCCGTCCCGAACGGTTGACTCGTTCCCTTCGCGCGAGACCCCACTATACATGACCATGCAAAATTTGAATGCGACAGAGGACGGGTTGCTCGTGGAAGGGGGGAAAGCTCTGCCTCGTTTCCCCTCACGATGATACACACCCCAAAAGCAGCTCTACACTCAATTGTTTTAGGTGCACTGGTTTTTTCGCTAAAAATGACCCGACTGTGGAAAGTTCCAAGTGATTCTGCAAGATGCCTAGCGCACCATAAACTTTCATGATCATTCAGAAAAGAGAGTAAGGTATCTTACGGGTAGCGATGCTTGCGACTTCCGCGATCTGCCCATCAGGGAGCCCCTCTAGGTGAACCTGGGGCGTAAAATTTTTTCCAAGATTCTTGGTGCAGAGAAAGCCGGACAGTGCCGAAAAAATTTGAGTCCGAAGTCCGAAGATTTCCAGCGCTAAACTGCGAACATGTAAACTTCGTCATATGGAGGGCCGTATCATCATGCGCTATTATTACTATTGCTGTTTATGTATTTCGTTAATCATTTATGTCAGATTAACAATCCTTCTACTACGTATAATGCACTGATTCTTCATTCTGTTATTTTAACGGGCACAACTCCGATTGGCTAGAAAAACAGATGCCCCGCACCTGAAAGGGCCTACAACTTGGAAGTTGATTTCTAACATCGCAATTACATACTGGTATGAGAATTTCCGGGATTTTTCAGAGGTTTTGTAGAGATTTAAATTCTCTCGAGCAATAGCATGAGTTTTCTTGTGAATTGTGCGCTGTGATTCTTTTTTTTTTCTTCTTTTAGGAACCTTACACAATCCTACAAACAACAAGAAAATGAATGATGACCTTTCGCACCCCAGGCAATAGAAAAAGGGTAATATGAAAAAATTTGCAAGTTGGCACATTCCGTAAGTCTTAACACGTCGTTCTTTTTTCTTTCAAGTGAAAAACGAAAAAAAAAATAGACGTACCCCAGAAACGGCAGCTCATACAGTAGCACATCTCTGCAGAATCCTTTAATTACCGTATGTGCTTCACTATCGATAAATGAATTGTTCGGAAAGATGTCCGCTATCCATTCAGGGCTTTCATCGGGAATTTCCTGGGTGAAATTCGAGAAACGCGCCTCACCAAGGCTTGTACCCGGATTATCCGGGAACAGTACTGACATATCTGAAATCATGAGCTCACAACGACGATTATGAGGAAGAAAAGCGACAACTGGTACAAAACGGATTTGAAGTGCACTGGTGAGGATTGCGAAACTGGCGAGAATGGCATATTACGGCGTATTGGCGGATATATTGAAGCGTTTCTTTTGTTAAGCTTACTAGGCACAGTGGGCGGGATCGATAGAAAGGGCTCTTGGCGAGGGGATCATGGAAAATGCTGGAATGTGCTAAAAATTGCTGCAGAGTAGCAAAACCCGCAGTAAATACGGCACAAATTGGCGGGAAATCCAAAAGCTCGTACTTCGAATAGGAGCAAAAAACGCCAGTGAATGGCCTCAAAAGTGGAAACAAAACACAAAAAAAGGCAGGAGTAGGATGAGTTGTGCTCCTGGAGACCTCAACGACGTCAACGGAAAATTCTGGAGCAACAGATGACGTCGTCGCCGCTGCGTCTACACGCTACCTAACCTGCACGCCACGGTGCAGTGTGTTTGTATTTGCAAAGTAATCGTTTATCAGACACCGCCGCCACCACAGCGCGCCGCGTAGCAACAAAAAACAAACGCGTTACCAGTTGATTGATTACAGTAATCGCAAACCATAAAAACAATACGACACACACACACACATCATGCCATACACACGAATGCGCACTAAAGGGTATATCAAGAGAAAAATCGATAATTGATCGGGTGAAACAGCATTTAATAAGGATCTGAATGCACAAGAAAGAGTTGACCTTTACTTTCCTGGAAATCTTCATCAGAAATGGCAGATTTCGTTCTTTCCGTTTTGTGGAAATTCAACTCGATGGAGTAAAGCCAAGTCGAATTTCGAATAAGTCGAATCTCGAGCTAATCGAAGCACCGACCATTCGAAATCTTGGCTCTTCCAATACGATCTCCCCCAAAAAAGTGCGCACCGAGAGCAAACCGATCTCGTCACGCTGACACATAGAATAATGGTGTATGAAACAGGGATAATTTTCCTGAATTAAAAAATAAACATTAAGATAAAATAAACATAACAATAACAACATTAATACTGCACCAAGAATTCAGCATAAAACTTCAATTTAAAAGGGCTTTCAGCTGGAAACATTTAAATAAAATAAACATAACAATAACAACATTAATACTGCACCAAGAATTCAGCATAAAACTTCAATTTAAAAGGGCTTTCAGCTGGCACAAAGATGCTCACAAAATCTTTCCACAAAAAGAGGTTTAAAAAAAGGCAAGTGAAGGGCGTAAATGTGCGGGCCCCAAAGTGGGCAATGATTTATCGCGGTATTCCTTAATACTAGTCTGAAGCAGTCATTCTATTATATTTGCCTAAAAGAATGGATGTAGTAATTACTTTCAGGCACATTAGTTTAATTCTTCACTACTTCTAATGCCATTCCACATGTTTTCTCCTTTCGTTTCCCATGTCCGCCTGTTTTTCACAATCATAACAGTGTTTCAAATGTTTACTGCCATCTTTTACAGCCATATTTTTCCTCTACAAAAAAAAGTGTGCAAAAAATTATATGCATGACAGATGCTACGGAGAGCAATACTGTGAGAAAAAGATAAGGCGTGCCTGGATAAAAATGCACCTCACCAAGTAAGAAAAATCCGTAAATAAGATATAGCTGCATGAGGACTAATGTATCGGCTCGAAAAAAAAAGTGCCGGAAAGGATTGGATGACCAGGATGGATAAAAAACAATGAAAATATGAGCGGATGGAAACTTTTTTCTAAAAACGTTGCCCGTTTCTGCACATGTTTTATGACTAAGAATTCCTGTAGGTGCAGAAAAAATGTCACGCCTAAGGGAAAAAATCTTTTAACATCCATCTGAAAGCTTACCATTTATACAAATAACCGAAGCAATAAGATGGGAATACATGTAATATGCGTGAATTTATTACTGAGATTACCTAAGGTAAACATGTTGACGTCCTTGTTAAGCATGGACTTTCATATTAGCAGATTTGAATTCCTATTGTATTGTGGGGAGATATCAATATTAACAGAGATTATTAACAGAGAGAATTATTAATAGTAAGTAATAATAATAACAATAGTATAACAGTATAAGTAAAGCAACAG
Organism: Ancylostoma caninum; assembly: GCA_037903475.1. Taxonomy (NCBI): domain Eukaryota; kingdom Metazoa; phylum Nematoda; class Chromadorea; order Rhabditida; family Ancylostomatidae; genus Ancylostoma; species Ancylostoma caninum. The sequence continues at coordinate 2,125,984 of JBAJFG010000140.1, read as the reverse complement.
TATAATAGCCACAAAAACAGTAAGTCTCTCTCGAAGTGATTGTAAATGAATTAATTATTCGATGTAAGGATTAGATTAGATAACCAATAAAAAAGAGGTAAGGATGAGGGGGGGGGGGGTGAAGATTTGAAGGTTAGTGATTTCAGGACAAATCCAAAAGCCTCTTAGTATTGTAACTGTCTATTGATGCTACTTTAAACTTCTAAAATGTTCCTGTTCCTTTTTTATGAATGTACCTATGTGAGCGTGTTGAAGGGATTCCTCTCCTTCGAATATTGGAATTTCCTGGATCAAGTCCTAAACCGTCTATTAGATTTGTTGAATCATTTGATTTTAATTCAGAACTAATTATAATCAGCAGGTGGATTTAGTGGTTCTACCACTAATGAAGCAATCAGGTAAGTATTCAGCTTGAATAAGGAGATTTTTTAAAAGTAATCGCTAGAGTGGGCTAGATAAAAAAATAGGGAGGAAGACTAGATAGGAAATTGGAAAAAATAATTTTAAAGAAAAGGAAAATCATGAGATGAAGCCGATCCACTCCACCATTCCTGGCAATCGCCCGCTATACGACAAATTCTGTGAGGCGTGAAAAAGCGGGACTGAAGTGGACGACGATGTGCATCGGCTGTGGCGGCTGCGTCCTCCGCCGACCGACACAGGAGGGTGCGTGTCTGTCTGCCGCCCTTCCGACAAATTCAATTTAGCCGACGAGGAAAAAGGAGGGCAAAGGAGGGCATTTCTCCTTTTTTCGTCGCTCGTTATCGAATTTGCATGACGGTGGGGAGTGGCAGTGGATGGGTGTGGCGATGTGTGTGTGTGTGTGTGTGTGTGGAGGACAAATTGAGAAGGACGAGCAGCAGATACGGACAGATGGCATCCACCTCATTAGCAGCAGCAGCCGAAGCGAACGTTAGCGGTGTCACTGTGAAAAGAATTAGGAAGAGCTGCGCGCAGTAATCAATTAATCCAGTTAACTCGTCCATCACCAAGTGTTTTCTTTTTCTGTGGACGACTGCGTGCAGGTCTTAATTTGGCACGGCAAACGCGGCGCGCAATAAAATTTGGGTTAACAAGAAGAAAATTAGCGTGACAATCAAGAACACGAGATGACATGTTTTCGTCACGGGACCCACCACCATCAGCAGCCACCCAGTCGAGCGCTGAGCGAACGCCCAACGACAACAACCACGCTAATTTGCATCTTCCGACGAGAAAACAGCAGCGGATAAAGAGCGAAAATAGGGTTATATGCACTTCTGACAGTCCATACTATCCATGACGTCATTGTATGGTCTCGAAAGAAAACAATCCCAAAATTTTAAGTCCAGCTATGACGTCAACTCGAATGTCCTTACTAGTAATGCCAGAAATGGGCTCAGACAGGCCATATCAATGGTAACAGACCATTTGTTTTCATGGGGAACCCCATAAAATGTATACCAAATGAAACTGCTCCAGGGGAAATGGGAAAACCTATCCGGATAAGCATGAATACCGCCATGAAAACGGGAAAAAAGACAATTTCGGCTTTCTGGCTTCCAGTGTTAGAAATGAAATGTTGGCTGAAATCGGCTACCGGTCTAGAAATTCCTAATTAAAAGTTAAAATTACAAAAATAAGTATGTTTCAATCATTTGGAAATTTGGCGCCTTCTGCCCTCTGCACTCTTGCCCTAATAGAATTTCACACAATTTCCTCCGAAAACACATAAAAATACATAAATTTGCACTATTTTTTGACACAGAGGGCTTGAGAAAATGAAAACAATCACGTGGGATATTTTAAGATAATGAAGTAATCACATCATGGTTTACACATGGCTGATTGTGTTGAATTACGTCATTTTTGTTGTTTTCACTCTTCGTTGTGTTATAAAAAGCGCTCGTACAATAGGAAGAGAGCAGGAAAAAACTGCCTAGATAAGAAGAATTTCTTTCATATATCTATGTTCTTTTACAGCAACCCCGGTTTATATTATGTAGCTTCTCGGACAATATGTTTACATGAAAAATTACAAGAACATCATAATAATCTGGAATACTTGAGGATTCTTGGAAATTTTGTAAGCAGCGATTCCCCATGTGAAACTGCTGCCTGTTATAATGATGCGAACCCGGCGCTGCTTTAATTTTTTAGCAACCTTTAGTAGGAAGTAGTAAAAATTAGAATAACCGCCCAAAAGTAGTGGAAATTATATTATAAAGTATGGAAAATTAAAGGATCTTTCCATAAAAACATGACCATTGGCCAGAAAACCCTAAGATTACCACATTTCCTACGTAGCCATGGCGAGATGGACCACAGGAACTTGAGACAAATCTCCAACGCGACAGTCAACGTCCTGAGAATCTTCCAGAACACTAGATACTGCAATAGGAGTCCCATTGGATGCAAATGAGGAGGAAAAAGCTCTAATCGAGGAGAGGATGCTGAAAAGTGTCTGAAGAATGCTTACAACTAGTGAAAGTATAATAGGAATGAACAGACTACTGAACATTAGCAATGCGCTCGAGGAACTCCCGCACTGTCGAATCCATCAGCACTCAGGACCTCTGAAGTGCAGCACAATGGACCAATCAGTGCGCAGCGGCCGTAAGAGGACAAGTTGTCCTTTCAGTACAATTCCACAGCGCACAGCCGACCGGAATTTCTTCCAGCGTGATGAGCTGAGCAGTTGCACTTCCGAAAATTCACTGTCGCAGTGAAAATTGGATTCGGTCACATTTCGTTGCATCTCTGAAGTCTTCGCCAATTCGCAGATATATTTAGACGCTGAACCTGCTTCGGCTTAGTTCTGGAGAAGGTAATTCCAAAGGAATTTGGAAATGTTGCAGTGATAAACATGCCACGACAGGAGAAAACGCGTAATAGCTCCTAATTCATGGCGTAGGAGCACAACAACAGGACTATGTAAAATATCCAGGTTTCGTGGAAATTTTCCAAAAAAAAAAGCAAGAAATGGTGGTAGCGCGCAGGTAAACACGTATGTACTTTTTTCCCAATGAAATTGAGGCGAATCCTTGAGTATCGTCTAAATACTCGGATGTGTCCTTATTAGGGGAGAAACGCTTGTTGAAATAGTCCGTTGCACAATGAAAACATCGAAAATTTGAGACAAGTTAGGATAGTGAAATGATTTTTTCAGATATATGCAATCTACTAAAAACGAATCAGCGGGAAAATTATTCCCTTATTTCAGTAGAATTTTCGTTTGTGGTGACTGCCAACACACCTCAGCGCTGACAACTCCTCTTTCACAGCAAAATGCCCCAAAAGTCAAGTAGATATTTCCAGAAAAAAAAAGAAACTGGGAGGGCGAGAACTGGTCTCCTGGTGTATCACACTGGCTTCATTACCAGACTATGTTGAAGTTCGAATACATACACACTTATGTAGCTCTTCGAAGCTCTTTTCCTTCCTATTTACCAGTCTCATTATGCAAAGTATGAAAAACTAAACAAGTGAAAACCAGCCGGGACCAATTCTTGCGGTGACTGAGACGAGTTTCAACGTTGGGTTTTTGAGGTTCATGCACATAAAAAGTTATGTTCATAGTCATGAAAAATTATGAGTACGACTACCTATTCAGTCGAACCTAGAAGAGACAAGAAGAAATTCCTAACGAAAAGAATTAACTACATATATGGGTGAGAACTGGTCTTCAAGCGAACTGCGAGCGAGAGAAAATATGCCGAGAAAAAAGTATACATTGAAGTTTTGTCCGCGAAGCGAAAATGCTGTGTTAGAAGAGCATGTTTAATTATTGACACGATTTTAAAAAATGTTACGAATGATTTGCCTACAAGCGAAAAGCATTAAAAAAAATCCCGAATTTTTGTGGGCATACGACCGAGACAAGAGAACTTTCTGCTTAATCCTCACAGCGTTCTTTACTAAGAAAATTGTGCAATTGCGGACTTCGATTAAAAAACGGAATAAGCTGTTCAAGAAGCAACAGACAATTCTCGTTCTTGAACAAAAAAAAGAAACAAGTGAGATAAATCGAATAACTTGAAAGAGAAGGAAGCATAAGGGCATAGTGAGTGTCCAGAAGGGCGGTATCCTGGGAAAATTCAACAACAACTCGTCCCCGTGACCCGCCCACGCGCACGCATCTGCCCTATAAGATGTCTCGAGTGTGAAGTAACGAGCAAGAAGTCCACAGCAGGGAGAGGAGCACTCACAGAACTATCCAGGTACAATTTGCCCACGCGTTCATAAGCCAATGCCAACCCACGATAACGCGGGAAAACATCACCTGTGCGCCAGGAACATGTGGAGGTGTAGGCGCAAGGTGTATAGCTATAAATCTTACCATGGCTGAAGGTGTTGATTGAGTGCGATGAGTAACTGGTTCCAGATACTGTAAACATTACTGGGTTCATAGGCATTGTGGCAAAAATCGTACAACTATTGCCACCAACAAGCCGGAAAAAACCACTAATCCCCAGGAGATATTCGCCAATTTTCGCAGGATCAGTGCTTTGCACGAAATTCTGCGAAAACATCGTGCTGGAATTTGCAGTGGAGATGACAGGGACACTGGTAACGTAGTGCTGACTGCGACACTGGTAACGTAGTGCGTGCGTTTGTGACCCGTGCGTCAGATACTAAGTAGATGCAGATATAACAGCAGCAGGTGGGTGATACGGCTCTATAGGCTAACCTAACTACGGCACCTATAATAACAACTCTCACCCAGGTTTCATAACTCTGACGAGTTGTTCCATTCATAACTCTGACGAGTTGTTCCATAAGTTTTGTACGAGTTGCCGCGTCTTTATCCAAAAAGCCGCCCCCCCCCCCTCCTCCTCTTTAACTATAGCTGAATTTTTGGAGTAAACGCCATTAAACTATCAAATAAAATAAAATGTTGAAAATTCTAGGCTACGCATAAAAAATATTACACATACTTTTTAGGCCTATAACCGAGCTGATTGCTGGTTTACATACACTCAAAAAACTGGACGAGTTTCACTGTGACTATAAGTATGAGAATTTCTTTGAAACTGTCCGGTAATAAACTCATACAAAGAGTTGCCTGAAGAAAAATCTCTATTCATAATAAAATTCACGAGGAAAAACACACAGGGGGTCGTGGGTGCACAATGGAAGCCAGGAAAATACTGGGAATTTGGAAGAAAATTGCGGGCATCCAAAAATATTTGTAAAAACGGATGTGATTCCATTTTTTAATGATCTTAACTTGTCTTTTTTGCTTCAGACTTATAATATTATTACACAGGAAACAGAGCCACCTATAAACCACTTGAACACCTTCCAATACAAGTCTCAGGAAACTCATTTATTCTACTTTCATTCCTCTGCGATTCTTCGCCTTTATCAGAAAATCCTCCAAATTCACAACCCACAGCGCATATTCTGCACTCACACCAGAAACTCTCAAAACAACGCAATCACACGAAATAGGAGGAAGTGCACGATAGCATAGTGGTAAAAGTGTAACAACCACGATATATGACCGTACGCATCACGTCACGTGCGTGTGTCATATGTCAAGTTCGCGGCTCAGTACGTACGTCTGAGTAGAAGTACAGCGATGAAACATCAGGAAAACAGTCGAAAATGGATGATAAATAGAGCGAGGGAGAAAATCCATGAAAGAAAAGCTTAGGAGAACGTGAAAATGTAAGAGAACTACGATAAACTAGGTTTTTGTGATTGATTCTTGGTTGTTAGACGATTAAATCGACACCTGCACATAGCGTTAATGTAAGAACGAAAACGAATGAAAATACCAACAAATGTATTTCTATAACACCTAGCCACAATCATATTAAATGTGGGCGTGTCCTAACTACAACATCTTCAACTCCAAGAAATCAGCACAGATCTCACGAGCCAGTAGGTGATTCGTAGACTACAAACCATGCGAACTCCTCATCACATCCCTTAGAAATGGCTTGAAACAGAAAATTAGTTTTTTTTTTTTTCAAATTTTGTCGCTCAGTTTCCAGTCTCCTGAATTTTCCTGGATGAAGAAAAATTGGGAGCTAAAAATGTAAAAGGAAACTGAGCTTCGAAACGCTGAACATGGCGCCAAGGTTCATTACTTTTTTCAAAAGGAGAGTGAAATTTAACGGAGACGTGAGAGATACTCTCTACTGGAAAAAAATTGGATTGGAAAATTTAATGGAAATTTTGTCTAGACAGTCTCTGATTGGTCGAATTCTCCTGCAATTTTATGGTCCACAAAATAAATGAACTCCAATCCCTAGAAAAAACATACAAATTATGTTTACACCGACAAATAATTCTTAACTAAATAAACAATAACAACAGGCTCAATACTACTGTAACTGATAAGTCACTTCTATAATTACCGTATCTCTGTGTTGCTAATAAAAGGAGATCCAAGTGATAACAGCCCACATGACTTGAAACGTTTTTTCAGGAATCAATCCCAAGTAAATGGGGTGATTCAGCGCCGTATCGCTGACGGAACGTCAGCGGAGATACTGGCTAACTGCCAGTTTTGATCAGCTGACCAGTTCTTTGCAAAATTTATTTCTTCTCACTTGTTTCGCGGAAATCGTGTGAGGAAAAAAAGGGACTTGAAGATGGAAAAGGGCGAGGAGCCAGGCCTGTGGCCCAGAAGTTGGGTGGTTATTCAAAACTAAGAAGTTCTGGATTATTAAAACAATGAATTGAAGTCCAAAGTATTCAGGAAGTCGTCCAGATTATCCTCGAATCTGACTCCACTCATGATAACGCCAATGGTCCTCCACACTCCCCCCCCCCCCCCCCCCCCCCCTCCCCTACGCTCCCTTAGCAGAAACGGCCAGGTTATCGGGCGATCAAGCGATTGTACTGACTGACCCGATGCCAAACCACGCCTCCGTCCGGAAGACGACGTCTATGCGTCATGTGATTCAGAAGGTCCAGCGTCTCGTCATGCACTACTCCGCCGTAAACAGGATACTCAGCCACTGCCACTGACTCCGGGCCATACAAGCGAAGTCGTTAGGCCGGCTGTCTGTGGCAGAACGACGCCGGCTGAGCGCTGGGTCGCAATAACTTTACTCTGCGCCAAAGCAAATTGTCGCGCAAAAACACAAATCAAGCAACCCATCGCGACTGAGGAAAACGGCCGGGCAATGCGGGGTTTTTTATGAGTGGATTGATGGGGTGACAGCAGTAGTTCAGTCTAATAAAACGCGCCTAATTGCTCGACCATAAATCGCTCTTCTAAGGTTGGTGCTGTGCGGGCGCGCGCGTGCTTTCTACCGAGTTTTATGACTATGGCGCGAGAACGAGCTGGAAAGGTGGCGAATAACCAACAACGCGTAAGTTCTTGACCTTGGGAAATAAGAAAGGGAAGGTATAGTGAAAGAATTCCAGAAATATGATTGAAGAACTTAAAATTGCGCGAGAAAAGGGGTCCATCCATGAATCACGGACTCAGAAGTACCTACCAACTTCGCATGGAACTAACCACTGAACTAACTACCAGGAGAACAGCAGCAGGAAGGATCCATGAACGTTTGCGGGGAAATCGATGTTTCCCCATGCCTTAGATGATTTTTTTCCTTCCAAAACAAGTAGATTTTGTGCGATCGAATGATACTGCATAGTCAATGATGGCCTGCAGTAGTATTGCGTGGGAAATCCATTGAAGTTTTTTTTCCCAGAAACTTGCCATTCCGAAACCCCAGGAAGCCTAGCCTACCTCGGAACGCAGCCGAATGGGCGAAAACAATATGCTAAAGAAAAACGATCCAATGAGGCGTTCCAGATGTTTCTGGAATGTTGCGAAAGCCTTCATCAATGGAAAACCAATGGAAAATCGAACAAATGGGTTTTTCTTCTTCAGAAAATGTTATAAGTTTGGATAAAAAGTCATGAGAATTAAATCTTCTTCTAAATACCTTACAAATAAATCCCAGAAACAAGAAAGTGCCACAGAAGCATGTCCCAAATAACAATAAAAATATGGCAGAGATCCTAAGTAAATGCCAAGGAAAGGAGGCGATCTGGTTCCAAGAAAAAAAAAGAAAGGAATACATAAGTATTGTTTTCCGAGACTTCTTTCTCTCCTTTTTAGTACATATTTATGCATAAACTTTTAATTCCTAGAAATTATAGGAAAAGGAAAATAAGGTACGTAAATGAGGCTATCTGCGCCAAAATGTTCTTTTAATCAGGATATGAAACTGCAAAGGCGTGAGCGGTGAAGAGAATGAGATGCGCGGTCAAGAATTTAAAGAAAAACCAGATGAATTAAAATGGATGTATAAAAACAACCACTTTACATGTAAAATCCGAGAATTTTATAGGAATTCGACCACAAGAGTAGGTTAAGAAGCTCTACAAGTGACCAGTGCCTGTATTCATGAGCACTCCCAGGAGAAATGCGACCTATCACCCTTTCTAAGGTGGATGAGTTCTCCAGGTTAAAGATGATGTAGGGCTGTTTGCTAGAGCGATTCCTCCGCCACCGATAATGAGTTAAAATTTATGAAGGACGTCAAATTTTGCTGAGGAACTTCGTCCACTTTGGGTGGGCGGGAGGTTTCGAGCATCCCTGAGAACCTTCACGGATACGGGCCCAGGAGGGACACAACACCATAACTGGGAAAGAAAAAGCGGAAAAACGAGCTTCCAAAGATATATGAGGCCAAAAATTATAGAACATGACAGGCTCTCCTCAAAAGTTTCTGAAGAAGTATCGACAGGGTGGCCGCTCTCCTTTCACTGTTTTCAATTTGTGAAGTATCTGCGTCTCGGCACGTTGCAGCTAATAAATTAACATGTTAATGAAATAAATAAACTCAGTGAGTAAACCGTGCGCTATAACTTAAAGAAAATAATTATGTTCAATAACAGGATGGACACATGGCAAAAACGTGCCCTATGACTTGCAGAAAATAGTTATATTTTATGGAAAGGAAAGTCCTGAAAGCGAAAGAGTGCGGGAGTAGCAGCAGCGACCACTCGAGGGCCGGCACACCGCAGGCATCCATATGTCATCGAGCCAGGTTGTCGGCAGCTGTGCGATTGTCGCCAAACAAGTTGTTGGCGTCGCGACGATTTGTCATCCGGAAACCTGCAAGCGGGGCGAGATTGAGTTGAGGCGACGACAACGACACGGGAGAAAGCGACGGAATAACGAGCAACGGGAAGAATAACGAGCACTGCCCATAAAAGGAGGCCTGCGCTGAGCTGTTGTGAGGCAGGCGAACAGTGTGTGAGGTGAGCGCAGAGGCACGAGAGACACGGTGGCGGCAAAACATCGCGCGCTGCCGCCGACGCCGCCGCCGCCGCCGCTGACAACGATTTCGTCATCTCCAAAACCGCAAACTAATAGAATTGCCGTGTTTTCAACGCCGAATTCCCATGCCCGGATGGTGACTGATGGATAACTCGTCCATTTCGCGGTGTCACATGGCAACGCGTCGGATTTGACCGCATAAGGAAGAATGACGGAACAAAGTGATGACGGATGAGTGCCATTTCGGGCCCGCACCAGTACGCGCGAACTACAAGGCGCCGCTCGCAGCTGATCTTTGATATGGCCAGCTGAGAACCCGCCCCACGTGAGCAAGGACATGCGATAGGAATGGCGTGACTCAGATGCGGCTCAGCTGAACAGGGAATTCTGGCAAAATGAGAGCAAACGGACAAAAGATCAAGAAATCTTTTTTTTTCGACGGCGAGTGCTGTTTGTCTTCGTTTTAGATTAAATTCGAAACAAAAGTTTGAAATGAACAATTAGCGTCCTAAAAGGTTTCTATTAAAGGACCCGCTCACGGAAAAACGGTAGAAAAGCGAGGACTAGAGACTCAGTTGCATAAGAAGCTCTCTTGATTAGTTTTCGGACGAGTTGTCTCGTTGTCGCGTGACTCATCAAATGCAGCAACAACATATGCGTCAAAACAACAAAATAGACGTCAGAGAATCAATTAGCTCTCTAGCCCATTAATCATGACGAGGAACTGCTGACTATACAGCTCTAATGGGGGCGTGGCCTTGCTACAATTGCTTGCAATTTGTGCATTCACATGAAGAATGACAGGTTTTCACATAAAGAATGACAGGATGAGCTATGGCAATTCTATTTTAGTAAAACGAAGATATTCCTGGACGGGTTACGTGGATTTCTGGGTAAAGTAGGGATATCAACGATAAACACACGACAATTTTCAAGTTTTTCCGCTGATAAGATTCTCTAAATTTCCAATCTACATCTTCCAGAAGATTCCCTGACTTTCCAAGACAGAGCTTCCAGGAAGACGAAGAAAAAACGAGACTTGCAAGGAGATCCTCTCGCATACGCGCTAATCATCAATCACGAGATGATGTATAGCCATAGATGGAGCAGAAATCAGACATGGAGCACGAAATCTTTGACAGGCGGTCATAAACACTAAGATAAAGGGCGGTGGTGTTATCCTGAGAGGGATGTTTCAAGCGCTTGAGAAAGACCTAGCAAACTCTCACTAGTAACACCTTTCCAACGTCAGAGGAACAGCGCGTTTCCTGAAGCGTCGTATTCAAATAATTGGGCTTGGATCTCTGTAAGGAGCAGATTACCCTAAGTGGTTTTGCGGATTTCTTGCATTACTAATGATAAAATCCTTACCCCATAAGTTGCGTATTTGAGATAATTTGCTAATCAGCAGTAACGCTTGCGTTAATCACCTGCTTCTTACTGAAAACACAACGCAAAATTGCCAAGAAGATCTCATATATGGGCGTAGCTCTCATTAGGCAAAGGGACTTTGAGAAGAACGTCATGGCAAACAACAGTGAGTACATTAATATCCTATGAGGAAGCAATGGCGTAAAATCTTTCATTTAGTTCCTTGTTCAGACATTGACATTGAGAAATGAAAGCATTGATGACAGGGTAAAAAATAGACAGCTGGGGAGAAGGGGAGTGTAACATGAGAACGACAAGCACAAGGGGAAGCCTTACACATACATGGTTGAGAATAACTTCCGCATTAGTGAACAACAGGGAATGATGCCGAGGAATATGCGGTTGTTGGGAAAATTCTCACGGTTTCCGAATATGCCCTTTTTACCCCACACAGCCTTTCAGCAACTTTTCTTGTGTTATCATTTATTGTAAATTACTGCACTATGTTTGTAACATATACTATTTTTAACTCCTTGAAGTGCCTACTCATAGTAAAGTTTAAGTTTGATTCATTTACCGCTTGATTTTCAAAATTCGGACCTTCTTTTGTTGATGGCCACCGCAGCCCTTCTTAGCAAACGAGCGAAAAACTCTGAAATGGTCCCATCTCTTAGATGGATTCTCATCAAAAAGGGGGAGAAAGTCAGCTTTGCACAAGAATCCTTTAGAGCGATGGATCTGGGAGACCGGTGCTACTAAAGTGTGGAAAAAAAGAAAAAATTCAAGGCGAAAATGCAAGTAAATCCACAAACAATCGCGAAATTTCATATTTGCTTTCTAATCATTGTTGAAAATAGAAGATTCCTAACAATTTTCTTACTGGAACACCTGTAAATCTCTGTCATGCAATGGCTCTTGTGATTTCCACCTGGAAAGAACCTCCACAGGCTGCTGGTCACTGTAGTACACGTGATTCCATGTAAAAGTGCCAGAAAACCCGTTTTCTAGCCCCAATTCTGGTGGGCCGTGTGGGCGGAGCAAGGGCGGGTCCAATAATGGGGAACGAGATTTCGGAATAATTCAATTCCGGGATCTCAATTCATGAGGGACCTAGTACTACTCGAGAGTGTTCCCCATCATCCAACCTAACTGGATAATAAGTGCGCCCCATGCGTGATCAGCAAGGGATCAAATGATACGAAAACCCCGCAGTCCTGACATAGCCCCGCCCACAATCTCCCCAGAATTTGGGGCTAGTATAAGGGCTTCTTGGCTGTTTTCCACGGAATCACGTACAATACTGTCATCAGGAGCTCCTGGAGATTCTTTCCATGTGAAAATCTCAGGAACGACTCAGAGGTGGGACCGTCCTATTATGGCATACGAGACGTGGAGTCATGCTTGTGAATTCCTTTCAGTTATTGTTCATGTTGACATACACCTCGGAGCTACGAAATCACTCAGAAAGTTACTGAAAAGAATTCGTAGCAAACGTCCACGATAGCGACGAAAACTATGCAGTAACACGTGCTCAGCGCGGTAAACAAGTATGAAACCAGCAGTTATTAGTAGCGTCCACTAAACAACGCGTGTCTATAAATGTCACGTGCATGCGCTACAACGCTCCGCGGACGTTAAGTACATCGTAGCCGGCGGCATGTGCTTGTCACTGCCAATCATGTCACGTCTGATTACCAACATTTAGCTGACAGGCGACAGCAGTAGTCCTGCTTTTACGATCAGACCATCACGATTTTCAGCCGCCCATAGCACCATCAGAGCATTAGAAGGCAATTCTTTCGGGATTAATCCGCAAAAGTTGTGACAATCGGCGTGCGTGCGTTTAAGATCGCGCGAGAATTATGGGATTTTTATGAAGAACAGGGATACATGGATACAGCGGAAAACTCAGAGAATACTAGCGCAAGAGTCTCAATCAACTCGCGAGACTCGCCAAACGCCTGCACTTATCCCCTCGATATGTAGTATAAACCAGCCACTTCGATTTCAGCACCTATCGATTTTGGGCGGGGTAAGCCACGACGACGCGTCTGCAGGTAATCGATGCGTACCAGTATCATTGCAGAAAGAGTGACGACGCAGGGATAGATGGAGGTTTCGTACTAGCTATGAAAATTTCACGAAAAAAACACATCAAGAAACCACAGAAAGTGAAAACAAATGAAAAAATTGCTTATTTTCTATTTCACCTGTTTTTGTTAATTGAATTAAAGGTCATTTCTAACAAATTTGTGTTGAAAATCACAAATGTTAGGATCTATTTTACCGCAAAGACCCACTCTTTTCTCGAAGGGCCCGCATGCATGCTTGAGATTAAGCCAGGGTAAACATTTTCCGCTCCCCAAATTTACCCTCGTGATTTTGACACGTTTTCCCTGGGTAATCTCAATGCATGCTGGCTAAGGCCTTCACCTCTCTCGCCGCTGTATTCGCAGCTGATATGCACATGGAAACTTAATGCAAAATCATTATTAACTACAACAATAAGTAGGTAAATGAATTCTTCATCCTGCTGGAGCTCAATATTGGCTTTACAGAACATCATCCATCGATTGCATACACTAAACAGTCCAGTTTGCGCATGCATCGTTGAAAATACCCAGGGTACACGTGATAACACAACACGGATTTACCCATCGTTATCACGCGTGTCCACACGATTACCCAGGGTAGACCCGATGGTGTACCCAAGCCCAGATTTCTTAGGCGTTGCAGGAATGGGATTAAGAGGTGGAGATGACAAAAAAGCCTGTTAGTCGAGTGAAGGGAGGGTTTCTGCAGCAACATTGAGTGGTTGGACGGCTTTTCACTACCTATGGTATTAGTGAAACTCTCAGTGTACTTTGAATCTATACTTTGCGTGTTCCATGAATTCAGACTCGAAGGCATAACAAAAATTCGTATGCACTTTTAAGAAACACAAAATTAGCATACGAGACACACGACAAGCGCTATGCAGATTTATGATCGTGCGAAAAGGGCAAAAGTCTTCGGAGGTCAGGCGCATTTCGAAGAACTATGCCCTATCGCCATCATTAATCAAATGCTCCTATATTTGGAAATTCTAACGAGTTCGCGGAAGAATACGACGTCCTTTTTTCGGATTTGTGAACAAATCAGTGCACAAAATATCACAAGGCAAAAAAAAGATAAAAAAAGAAGCATGAAGGACCAGTGAAATACCGGGGCTAAACTGCGGCTGGTTCAACGCAGTATAGTGGGACCTTCGAGCTGTTTCACATGGCAAAATATCCACAAAAAGTAACACGATCCAACTAACAAGTAACATTTTTGTGATTCTCGAAATGCATTTCTACTCGGAAGCCAGCCATTCATTATCCAAGTACAACTGCTCGGCGAGAAAAACGCCATTACCCTCAGTTGCGTGGCGTACGAGTACTTGTGCCACGAAAAAGTACGCGAACATCATCTAAGCGAGGCCATTGAAGCTGACGGTTCTTCAGACCACACACGTCATGTCACACGACATGAGTCTCCGGAGGGCAATCGGGCGAGGATGTCCGAGTGGGGAGAACACTCAAAGACTACGAAAAGACTCATCAGGTGGGGGGAGGGTCTCTGAAGCAGCTCTGCTAGAGCGAAAGCCTTTCCCTTTTTCCACGGTCCTATTCCTGAAATTGCTGGTTTACGGCCCACGCAAGTGCACATTCATATTATGGCATTTATAGCTAGCAATCGACTAATGGCTAGATACGTGGTTGAAAAGGGCTTGGAAGAAGGAACACCAAAGATTACGACAGGGAGTCCGAGCTTATTCTTACCAAATAGGAACGGAAAAGTAGGGGAAGGGAGGGGGAGCCTCGACAAAAAAAACGAACACGGACAGCGGAAATTTCAAGAATTTAGCTGAAGAAACGATTTCAAATTCAACAAATCAATAGTTAACGTTTCACAGTGACAACATAACTTTTTTTGGATTAGCAGGTGAAGGACCTACAATTTTCAAATGCTCCGCCCATTGATCATCGCTATTGGTTGGCTTTCGGGTCCGACCAATCAACGACAAGTCAACCAGAGACGTGACTTTACGCATAAAAACAACCTGGAACGCTTTTTCGAACGAAATGCGTGATAATAACAGTGAGATGCGTTCAGATTTACCGTATTTTCTATCCTCCTACACCGCTCAGTATTTTTTAGCTGGATTTTATCCGTTAGCCTGAAAATCTTCATGGAGACCTTCCCCATCAAAACGATTTCGGAGAAAAAAAGTTAAAACAGCCACTAGTCCTTCTTAAACTTTCCAGCAGATATTAGGATTGTCTATCGTATTTATCTAGACTAGATAGATACATTTATTACCCTATTTAATTGAAACACCTGAACAACCGTATGTTCATACGGATTTTTCGAAAGTAAGGAATGTGAGGAAAGAATGGAATGACCTATTGACCGAGTCTGAAAAAGAAGAATTGCGCTTTACTTGTGCTTTTCGCCTAACAATTAGCGAGTCCTCGCCACCATCCGTAATTGCGGATGTCACATCCGACAGTGACACAGTTCCACGCTAAAGTTGATCACTGATGCCTCGGTAGTCGCTAGAGCAGTTGTTATCAACCAAGAAGTTCATAGAACAAAAACCGAAAAGGAGCGAGGGCGGATAGAACCATTGATGTGGAATGTTTTCGTGGATATTCTTGGCCAAAAACAAATTCTGACAGAATAGGGCAACTTCAACGAAATAGTATAATGCTCGACCACGCATAGATACCAGAGTAAAACTATGTGAGGACAAAGTTCTTAGAAATATGAGTCACAGCTGAAGCGACTCACCAGAGTTCAAGAAAGCCTCTTAAGAGCTTATACACCGTCGTGGCGACACTGTCTGGCCTTGAAAACGATGGAAAAGGGAAACTTTTGAAAAAAAAGCATCCCATCAATTATAGGGTTGAAAACAAAAACAAGTCGAAGTTGTAAGAAGATTGATCATTTTCCAGTTTTCAGCGAGAAAACCGCTACGTTTCCAGTGATTTGTCTTCAGAAATCTAATGTCGCAATTTCAAATGAACTTCCCTAACGAGCCACGAGGTACGCAGACATGGGAAATGGGAAGTGAATGGTGAGAATGTGAGAAAATAGGGGAAATTCCTAAATTTTGTATGTATAATGGATTAATACACAGCAAAGGTTGAAAGTGAAGTTTATTAAATGATAAATAATAAGCATAATACATTACATACATAGCACTTTCTTTAATAAATATAAAATTCTTTTGAATATGAAACACTATAAAATGGCAATGTACATATATCGTACTATCCTCATATAAAGACTGGTAAGGGTCCAGATTTTTCTGGCGTCAGACCACGAGAGTCTTGTACTAGTATATATTGGTAGTATTAGTGTCCGTAATAGTATTAGTTTACGCAATAGTAATAGCATGTATCATTAATACTATACTTACCCAGTAAATACAGTATTCGTTAGAGGATTCTCCTTCTTTTTACAGAATTGTCCACATTTTTATCCACATCTGCATATGTTTTACTATCCATAATTGATTTCATCACTATACTTTAATATTTTCAGCAGTATTTCACGTCACATTTTTATATCATGATTTAGCTATGACACGTAAAATATTGGAATTACAACCCTTCAAAATTTTTAAACGTTTTATGCAAAAATACCCTTTCGAAAATGTAAAGCCATTAAACAGCACCTTGTATTCAATGCGTAAGTGCATCATACGTGCGATTTCATGATAAAAAACATGCTGAGATGAACTCCTGACGCAGTTAAGATGCATGTGAAATGCATGTGTCTGAGGCGTGAGGCGGGATAAATCCGTGCATGTGTCTAGTATAAATCCCCTTAGATTAATCAACAAATTAGTTCGCTACTCCTATATATAGTCCTACTCCCAACAACTGACTGATAGGTCGAATGTATAGCTACCTAGAAACGTCCAGTATTTGTTCTACCTAGTATCTTTTAGTGTAAACTATCATGAAAACAATAATTTCTCTAGTCCTCCAATCTGTTCATGCAAAGAAAAATGACTTTACTGTGACAAGAAGGACCAGTGAAGATCCACCATTCCATTTAAACCGTTTGTTATTTCTTAGTGTGCACATCTTGCGGTGAATTAAGTAATTAAATAAATAAGAAAACCTACCGATATCAACCAGCAGGACAACTCGTACAACACTGAGGAACAGATGCTATCCCAAGAAAAGAGACCTATCTATAGGCGTGAGAGATTTAGTAAGAAAAGCACTTAGCACGACGCCACGCCTACTGCTTTTTCCTGCTCTTAGCCGCATTGGAATGTGATCTCTAATGCATACCTTTCAAGGGGTCATAGCCCTAGGCATAAAAATTCAAGCTAGCTGGTTATTTAAAAGTGCAAGTACCACTATTATAGATTTTGCTGGAAGAGATCCTGTGTGGCAAGGAATCTGAAGTAATGTCACGCCCAAAGATGAAGTCAGAAAAGAAAATATGATAATTCCCTTAATGCTGTTGAACGTAAGAAATGAATGTGACAGAAAATCTATAGAAAAAGACTGACTTCAGTGGAGCACACCCACCAATTTCCAAAGCCTTAATAAAACCTTCCCAAACTAAAAAAAATAAGTAGCATCTGTACCTTCTGTGATGATAAATTTACCATTGTAGTTAAACCACGCCCACTAAGCTGACTCACCTAGTTCAGTGCCACCTTTCCAAATGTCCTAGAATGGCTAGGTCAAATTGCGCCGACGGAAAACTCGTCCAGAAAGAACGCGATGACATTTTCTATGAACTTCACATCACCCTTGAACGAGTTTTTCAGAATTTCCCAGGGCTTTCAGAGACTTCCCACTTAAACCCATTTATGTGAGCATTAGACCTTAGGAGATAAGACGAGGAGAAAAAAGAGTGACAGCATTAATCTCGTCCAAGTGCGGCCGACTCACTTAGTAACAAGACCTGATCGCGCTGGAGTAGTGCTCCCCTTAGGAGATTAGATTACCCCCGTCCCCGAGCGCTGTGGAATGGATTTTGTCTAGCCGTGAATAATCGAACTTCGCATAAGGGCAGTTTCTTCAAGATGTGTGCGTGCGTCAACGTGCGATTACGTGTTGAAACATGAGCTGAGACGCACTCTTGACGCGACTCAGATGTACTTGTGACGGTCGCGTCAAGGGTGCGTGTCGTGTCGTGGTGGTGTCGGATTATCCCTACCATTAGCCGTGAAACGCACTCTATGCAGTTATAGCCAATCATGAAAACTCGTCCAGAAAGCTTCGGCATTTGTCTGACGCACGTCTAACGCGCGCATGCATATACAGAATACTCTAGTGGTGGAGACCAGCTCACATGTGGAACACAACAGGTTTCAACACGCTTGGAAAAGATACAGGAATATCGATCACAAACAGAAAACAGTGATACCACTGGAATATGTGGATGCGCAGACGATCAGAGAGCCACGCGGCATGAGGTAGAGCGGGTGATGTGCGTCTCGACAAATAACTCTCCTATACTATGGAAAATTGCATTATAACAACAAAAATAGTCAAAGGTTGTAAGAAATGCTTAAAATATTTGATAAGTAAAGTGCATATGCATAATTCATCTTTTCCACAGCGACACATGCACGAAGGAATGATTAATCTGTCAATGGCGAGCGATGACACAATTCCAGAATTCGCAGCTTGCTCAGCACCTGATAGTAGCAGAAACCCCAGGCGACAACTTTACAACCGCAGCCAACTATTCAGAGCTAGAACAAAAACGGAGAATTCTGGAAAATTTTTCACAAATTCTCATGTTTCAAGCCTTGATTTTAAGGCTAAGCTAGTTCGAACTGCGTTTCGTATCCGAACTACTCGTTGATAGAAGGTCTGACCAGGGCTGTGGGTTAGAAAAATTTCGGAGTTCGTTAATCCGCTTATTTGCTACGTTGGGCCGAAAATGACCGTTACGCTTTAATGCGTTAATCCGTTAATTCGTTAGAAAACAGATTTGTGAATTTTTCGATACGTTCCATCATGTAAGAAGCAGTCAAGTCCCCTGACTGATATTCAAGGCAAATATGCTTCAGATTTAATGAAAAATATTGAAGCAATTGCTAACATTGTTCACCTCTGGCTCTGGAAGTAGAGCAAGAAGAAAACATTTGAAATGACAACTTCTCTTCAACACATACGGAAAACAAACATACGCAATTACCAGACGGCTGAGAGAAGACCAGCGTTGACATGCCTCCGGATAAGAGTTGGGCATATCATATTTCACAATCGTCGTGATTACGCGTATAATCTGCTGTATATTACGAGAAAGCTGTGTAAAGCGAAAAATACACATCTTGGAAACCATTTGATCCGTTAACGAAACGGATTCTAATGGATTTTTGAGGTTTTTCGTTAATTCGTTCCGTTCGCCCAAAATTGGCCGTTACGCGTTAATGCGTTAATTCGTTAAATTAGTAACGCACAGGCCTGGGTCTGACACTGATATTATTCTGAAGTAAATATTTTGTATTATGTGCTATATATTTCGAGAAATGACTTGGATGCTCAGTTGATCATAGGGCTTTCAATCATTTATATCGAGACATATTTTGCAATTAAAAAAACTTGCAGATCAGCATGGATTGCTAGTTATATGTTGTTGACTGACCGATCAAGGTTTACTACAGAGTAGAGCTGGTATTTGCGAGCAGAAATGTAATTTATAAAATTCCCAGTGCGGATACAGAACTAGCAGTAGCGTATAAATAAAAATAGATAGAGCAGCAAGTACGAATATGAATTTTTTGAAAAAAATGATAAATAACATGTTAAATTATGTAGACCGAGGTTTGATTAGATGATGTTTTGTTTATACCAACCGAATAGAACACATTTCGTGCATTTGCACGGAAATGAAAATAGAGTGCCTTTCCTGACGATCGGACACCCCCAACTTCCACATCCGCAACTTTTTTTCGAAGATCGTGCAATTTTTTCTCTTGTACCAATTCGTGATAATTCAGACGTACTCTAATTTGGCCACGAACACATAAAAAGATGAGATAAGTAGTGTTTGATGCATCCAGCAAATTTCGCTTATGGTTGCTTAGAGCCTTAGAGGAAATCTATTAAATTATTTACTTATTTATTTATTTATTTATTTAACATATAAATTATTTATTTAACACAATCAGCATCTAAAATATCCATCGGTGCCCTATTATTGAGATTACGATAGCAACCCTCTTTTGATGAAACTTTCTTTTCTCTTCTTACCCAGCACGCAGTCCTTACATACCCTCAGATTCTAACTGGTTTATTAGCCATACAATGAAAACGCCGCAGTTACTGTGACCATGATCTACCATGGACCACACTGATTTCCTTGGTTTGCAGACTGCACGTGCAGAAAGGGCGTGGCCTCACTACATACCCCTATAGTTCGCTGAAATTCAGACGTACTCTAATCTGGACATGAAAACATAAAAAGACAGGATAAGCAGTGCTTGATGCTTCCAGCGAATTTCGCTTAGAGTTGCTTCGAGCCTTAGAGGAAATTTATTTATTTAATATTTATTTATTTATTTATTTATTTATTTATTTATTCATACACTCAGGGGGCACCAAGAAAAACGAAACACTAAAACTTAGGTGGAATAACTTCATCCGCATTTACCCTTGTAATACAATAAAGATTTGTCCCAATCCGTGACGGGTCATTTGGAATATAAATGGGTATAAATCCTTGGATGGAATAAAGGATTGCAGATAAAAAAGCTGCATATCAACTGAAGAAAAGTTGTATGAGTGCGAACGCGGCCTTACGCAAAGTTCTAAAGGTCTCAACACCAAAAAAAACTTCATTACATACGTAGTTCAGGTTGTTCATTACTATTTTCCGTTTACAACATAGCCTTCTGCCTTAGTGCCACACCTTTAACGAGAAAAGAACCCTAAAGATGGCACTTTTCTTAGAGTAGTGTTGTAAATAATATAAGAAGTCAACAATGTCCTCAAATAACAATCATACCCATTGATCTCAGAAATCCTGAAGGCTTAAACAATCCTATACCACCACCCTAAGAAAGTTTGGCAACACGAACTGCCCGTGCTTGCCCACTTAATCGCAAAAACGCTCTGGCTACAAGAACTGATCTTTCAAGAAGATCCATCGGATCAAAGTCAGCTGTTCCTTCTAGAAAATGAACTGAGTTGTAGCAACTATACTTCAAGCCAGCATTTTCCACCATTTTTGAGGATAAATCCGTGATCAGCTGATCGAATATAATTTTTAAAATATCAGACCAGGTCACATAGAACAGCAACAACAAGGCTACACTACTTCCATATGTGCTGTCTCGTCGAGTAACTGTCAACGCAACCAAAAACTCGTCCTATCTTCAGACGATAAGAATCGTCAGTTTTGACAGATGTCAACGTTGTGTGCAACAACCGTTGCAGTGGAAGAAAACAAACACAACCTTACATTAGAGACAGAGGGGCTTTCTGGGGGTAAAAGCCGAGCTGTAGTGATATTCTACGCCGTTTCTCCCGACAAAAGCACAAAACTCGTGAGAAGACGGTCGCGACGAAGGTGAAAGTGGACAAGTAGACACGCTAAGGACTTCGGACGAGACGACGAAATACAATTATGGATGCACCTCCTCGATAGCCACAACCAGCCAGCCGACGTCTCTGCGCTCTGACGCTCTCTCGTTCATCTAAGACGCGCCGCGACTCGATGCACTCGGCTTATCCATGCGGAATGGGAAGAAAATCAAGGATTTTCTCAGGACCATGGGAGTCTCGAAAGAGCTGCGCCTGTTTTTCAGCTTGAATTTACAAAAATTTCACATGGAGAGCAGCTGCAAGTCGTTGAGAAAATCGTGGAAAAACTTGGATTTCTCATAGCGCTCAGTTACATGGAGAGAAGTACAACAAAATGTTTCTTGAAAATTTGCATGGATTCATTGCGAAAACTCGTCCAACCTCCCCAGGGTTCCTGAGATTCGACATAAAAATTGATGAAATTGGCTGCCCGGGTTCTCGGCCACAGGTTATTCTACAGTAAACGAGTTCGAATAGCAGAATTCGATGAACGCATCAAGTAACCCAATCATTACTTGGAGAAGAGGCATAACAAGGTTCGCTGGGGGAAATTACCTAATTTGCCCATGAAAACTTCCCAATTTAGGGTGAGCGAGGAGGCTACAGACTTTCCAAGTTCCTCGAAAAATCATTTCACTGCCGTAATTTGCTTCTACATAGTTGCTCCTATCGTTCTAATTTCACATAATTAACCGAGTGGGTATTCTTATTCTTATTCTCATTTGAGTACAGCTTTTAATAACATCCATTTATTTAAGTGAGAAGCCATTGGTCAAACTAATTATTATAAAGCCTTGTTGAGAAGATTAAGAGTTAGTTTAAGGAAGAAAAAAAAGTAAACAGCGTGCAGTAGTATGTATATAGACTGCTATTCAAGGAAATTTCTTAGCAAAATAACTTGGTACCAAAAATGTTACGGATGCTGGATGTTACGTGCATGAAGTTCCATGAAAGCATGTATGAGTTCCAAAACCTCAACAAAAAACGTTGTCGTGACATTTTTCACCAAGTGGTCATTATTTTCCGTAAGCCAGTTTTTCATGAATACGGCAACTAATCTCACAAATAGTACTGGGTCAGAATGGAGGAAGAAAACAGGAATCACTACGAAAAATTGTTGTTATCATCTTTCAACTGCACCTTCTTCAGCTTTCGCTTCCCGAAAAATAAGTGAATGAGATGAACATCAGAAAGATTGACGAGTAATGTAAAGCTGTCAAAAAATGTAATATTTACGACTCAGTTGGGAAGCACAGAACCGCATGCAGGACAAATCCGTAGGATGTGAGAAAGTGTTCCAGAAACCTGAAAAAAAGCATTGTAAGCAGGCATTACGATACATGAAGTTAGCGAAAATGCGACATTTACGCAAGGAAACACGGAAATCTGGCAAAACTGAGAATGAAACATCGAATGGAGAGCAGAATCAAGAAGATCTTGAATTAAGCAGTAGAATAGTAAAAATCCTGCAAATGAGCTGGAGAAGTGCCCCTTTTCTGCAGAAAAATTAGGCAGCTCATGCCATCTGAGAGCAGGAGAGCGACCTGAGAGTTCTGTTCAATACCATAGATGGAATCACAACAAGTTGAAATGCCCTTCCAGAAAGGGACCATGGAAGGAGCTGAGGAAAGAGTTCAAACACAACAACAACGCGATCACAGAACGCACACTCGTTCGCTCTTTGGAAAAGCTCCATGTGGTTCTCTTAGCTCACGGCATATGTCATTGAATGACTCATATTTGCATATGCATTCATGATTAAAAACGAGATTTCCGTTCCAGAAGATTCTATTTCAATAAAGGGCACAGTGCGACAACATAACAGGAACCAAGCCCGTGAGTTCATTCAGCGGAACTGCCGGGGCTCATAGGCTGTTTTACATTAATGGCGTAAGCAATATAAGCTGTACGTAAGTTGTACTCGGATTGAGGATCAAATGGATTACTGGCCGTCAGGTACACCTGAGTAACCGTTGTTTTAGTATTGTTATACTTATTTATTTATTTCATTACATGTATCCATGTGTGTATGTTCCATGGATATATCCATGTGAAGAAACAATCTACAAACACAGTACAGTGCACCATGTACAACACGAATAAATCTCGGATCATTCCATACAATTTTTTTAATTCTAGAGAAAAACAGAAATATTCCTGTTTAGGAATCCTTCTACTTGTTCCTTAAATGTCGAGAGTTTTTTTGGAAGTGGGATACCTCTTGCTTATTACTGAATAATTTGAACCGGCTCTCTTAACAAAAAATGATTGTCTTATGGAAGTCTTGGCCGTTGGGAACGTAATTTTTAGTGAAGGCCCACGAGTGATCGAGTTCTGCAGTGTGAAGAAGTCAGTCGTACGGAGATTAATGCAGCCATGTATAATTCCATGAACGATTATGAGGTCATTCTCATTTCGTCTATTTGCAAGTGTCTGAAGTTGAGTCATTCTACTCCTTATATCTCACTGCTATAATCAAAACCTTTCGTCCAGAGAAGTAGCTTTCTCGTGAAGCTATTCTGAACTTTCTCTAATTTATCCCTAATACTTCTTCTGTGAGTATTGAATACAACTGTTCCATATTCTAGCGTAGGTCTTACAAATATTTTATAGGCTTCCAACAAAATTGTTTCGTTTTGGGTGACAGGCCTCTAAAGATGTTGTATAACTTTTGTGTAGCTTTGTTGGCAATGTACTCACAGTGCCTATCGTAGAACTTCACTTCAATCTAATTCTACACAGAACAGCTAACTGAACACATGAACAGTTAACTCAATTAAAACATCAAAAAAAAGCAGGGACATAGTGCTAGCCGGTGATACATGTTTGTCTTTTATTAGGTTGGTGCAAAAATAATGCGCGTTTTTCGTTGCTTCATCTTCGGTGCAGAAAACTTCCTGTGTTTCTTATCATCGGTTTGAAAAATTGAATATGGTTTTGTAGCAAATTTCATGGCCTTTTCAAATATCTTATGCATTTTGAGCGAAGTTCATGTTTTTGGTGAATTTTTAGTTGTGGAACGAAAGTTGCCAAAACAAGTTTTTTGCCCAACTCACTTCAGCGAGCTAAAACTCGCCGGCATCGCAGCAGGAACCGCTCGAAATACCACCGTAGTTTTGGCGAAGGGAGTGTGGGCGAATGCATTCCGCCGAGCTGCTCCCGGATTTTTCGGCTTGGTGTGAATTGCTTCGAAGGTAAGAAATGTAGCATATGTCTTTCTGGGGTTTGCGACCTCCAACTGATGGCAATAATTGAGGAGCACCCATTCGAAACAACATATTTGGTTTCGCAGAACCTCGCCGGTGATTGTTATCAGACCATTCCTCCCTTCAGTAGAAATGGGAGGATGAAAAAGCTCGACGAGTCGATGTCGCGTATTCTGAACGTGTACCACATTGATCCTCATTGAGAGGTCTGCTTTGCTCATCTGTAGTGAAAGAATTGCGACCAAACAGTCGGTCGCTTAGTAATTAAATATGAAATATAGACCCTCTTGGGCAAAATGAAGTGCCTTGACCAACAGCTGGACGAGGAGGATGCGCTGAAACACATCCAGAAACCAGAGCAACACCAAAATAAGGTCACGGCGACTTTGTGGTGACCTGCTGCAAGAATTGCTCACTGCAGCTCATTCATTCTTCCTAATCTGGTAAGTGGTTTCAGGACGTAAATCAAATAAATTAGAAATTTCACTGTGTGGCCCCAGCATTGCTCAATAAAATGGATTCTTCACTCTTATACGGCACCGTCCAGGCACACCCTGCACGACAGATTCTTCACAGGTGGGAGCAACTGAGCTAGGAAGCTCGGAGTCCTACATCATAATCAGCAAACTTCTCGATCACCGACTACCACTTCTTCGAGAACCTGGACGACTTCTTGCGGGAGAATTTTCTCGAAGACTAAAGTGATACCAAAACTGCCCTCCGGAAGTTCGTCGATTCTAAAAGGTCTTATCAGAAATTCACGGTAGTCGGAGAACATCTACCTTATTTCTAAAGATTTGCGGATTACAGTAGTTCTAAGCCTTTTGGAAAAGGAGTTATGAGGTTCGGAATCAAAGGCATGAAAACGCGCATTATTTTTGCACCAACCTAATATAACAAATATTTTTTTGTTCTTCATAATATAAAAATAAAAAAAACGTTCAGGGAGGGGAAAAAGACAATTTAATCATTCTGTGATACTAAATGCCCCAACTTGACTTCTGCAACCTGAATTCATCAATAAATGGGTGAGAAACAGCTCGAAGAACCCACATTAATCTGTGTTCCCTGAGAAATGAGCGCTTTTTGCTGAAATGATTAAAGGCGATTGAAGGAAATCGCAGGGGGTCTGAAGTCGTCCAAGAAGAGGTGCTCAAAATCCAATCCACATGAGTAAATTCCTCCAAATACTCCCTTGCCCCCTTCCACCCCCCCCCCTCAGGTAAATTATTGTTTCCTAAATGGAAGAGTTTGAGAGTCTGGCTTTTTTCATGCGTAACTATGGATTGTTCGTAAAAATTTCTATTTCTTTTTCCTCTTTGTTCCTTTTTTTTCAGATGTAAGCACCTCCCATAAAAGGACTTACCTGGTTCGTCCGGAAAAATACTAGTAAAGTTTCAGATAAGTTCCAGCTGTTGGGAAAGTTTCAACAAATTTTCGTCAATGAGAAGCAAATATGTAATAATAGCAAAGTAACAGTTGAAAGTTGCACGACAAGATGCTGCGCTCTTAAAGAATATTTCTTGCAGAAACTACTCCGGAAAGCTCAAATTTCCAATCAATATAAATATGTGTGTAAATATCCTCCCTCAGAAAACCATACTTTGAAATTAAAGCACTCTTTTCCAAAAATTCCAGACCTCAACGTCATGAAACACCTCCAAAACCCCTATTTCTTGTCTTGTCGTTTCCTTTTTATGGATGTACCACACAGGTTTTTCACCACACATAGCCTTGAAAAAAGTGGTGCCTATAAACGAAGAGAATGCTGTAAAGGTTTGGCAGGAGCTAGAGTGTCGTTGCCCATTCTCTGAAATAGAAGGAAAAGCTTTTCTGGTGAAAAGCTTTTCCTTCTATTCCAGAGAATGGGCAACGACACTCTGGATGGACGAGAAATTTACCATCGAGGAAATGGTCGAGGATGTAATTTATGATCGCGGTGAGGTGAAAATGGCTTTTCTGGAAAACTGCTCATTTTTCGGCTTCTGCAATAAACCATACATGATCGCATCTACTTCAAAAAGGCATAAACAATTCCGAAGATCTTAGAAGATTATCGTTTTTCCAGAAAATTAGAAAGAATCGAATACCTAGCACAGACACATCCAGGAAATCAACTGGACTGATATTCTCGGCTGTTGAGCAGCTATTTCACGGAAGTTTCTCTTTTTTTTTTTGAAGTAGAAAAATGGAAAGAAAATAGTGCAGGAGAATACCGAGAAATACCTCTGTCATGAAAAAAAGCAAAAAAAGCTGCTGCGCTCTTCTGCAAGGCTTCTTCCTGAACTTTTTTTCACTCAAGATCTCTCCGCTCGTTCTTCTTCCCGTTTTCACGATGTCATTGTGTGAGGCAAGTGGTGCGTGATCCTTTTTTCACAAATGCCATCACCAGTGAAGACAGCGTTAATAGAGGCCGTACATCAATAGCAAAAAAAGCCGCAAAAGAAAAAGCAATCAGCGGCTCTTCCAGAAGCTTCTAAAAACCTTTTAGTTGCAGATTCGTTGCAATTCTCTGAAAAATCTGGGTTTTTCAGCAGATTGATGCCCATGGTGTCTATTTATGGCTTTAGTGGGCCCTAAATAAGGTCTGCGAGGTTAAAAGGTCACAGAAACGAACGTTCGATTGACGTGGCGATATGTGCCATTTTTATGACTTCTGAGTGACAGCAGATAAGATGCGCTGAATCATGACCAATGCCTGATAGATAATTATGGAACAGCAGAGACAAATGAGGGACGTTGTGGCCAGGCAGGACGCTTTTACAGTGGAAATAAATCGATATATTGATTGAAAGGATGGGAATGAATATTTGTGGAGCCCTTATTTTTCTTATGAGAAGGCGGAATTCCTTCAGACTTTCAGGATTTCCATACTTATCTATACGGTTTTCTCACCAATGGTGCATAAATAAGAGCTTAAAAATGAATAAATATTTAAATAAACAAACAGGTAAATAGATGTTTGAGTGTTGAGGTTCACATTGGATCAAAGAAGAACTCAGATTGCATTTTTGATACGAAATTTAGACTAAATTGTTTGCCTAGTCCAAAAAACGGGGTTAGCAGCTCAACACGTGCGTTTCATGACACGTGGAAGGCAAATATTATATGTGTTGTTCGAACCAAGTAGTAGACCTATATTAGAAAACATATTAGAAATGCTCCGTATTTCGTGCAGGTTTGAGAAGAAATCCACGAAAATTAGAAAATAGCTGTCGGACTCGGCTATTTGAGCGGTTTTATATCAGTGGAACGGAAAGGGGTGGTGCTTTCACCTAATTTAGCCATTTCAACCAATACTATGCTCAATTTTAAAAAAATCCCAATTTATGGAAAATTTCTCTGCGGTTTACCTACAGCATCCCATTATGCTCTAAACTTAAAAGACTGGAAGAGGTCAGCAAAATCACTCAGGTAAGACAATACATATACATAGTAGTTGACGTGATAATCGTAATATGTTTCCTCTGTCTGTACGCCATGCAAAATTCGTGGAAATTCCATGCTACATGAACAGGCATTGGTGTAACATGTGCATGAGATGCGCATATAATGTGCAAGCAGTGTGCATGATGTGTGCGTGACTTCGAGAGGTTCCCACTGAAAACTATAGGTACTTTACAATCAGGTAATTTGTAGTTTACTTATAGCTGCTGCAGAATATTTTTCAGAGTTCATGAGGAGAGAGAGGTTCAAGAATGCTTAGTACAGTAAAAAAACTACCAGGATTAAAAGTTGTTTCACGGATCATTAACACATTAACCGCCTTTTTCAGTGAAACGACCAATCACTGGGATAAAACGATGAGGCACAATGGCCATCTTTCAAGTGATGTAACGGACTAAAGGCAGTGTGTCACCTCGTTTTCGTGTCTGAGCTTTTACCAGATTCTGAATCTACTCGACACGCTGAATCCAACGTTATACATAAAATATTACGAAAAGGCCGTCAAACCCTATTTTTAACCGTTTTTCTGGACCGGATTCGTAACAGTTTGTCGAGCCGAGTGAACGCGTGAAGCCGTTGATCTCATCGATCGGACACGTCTAGACGTGTTGGCCAACGCTGCAGACGTGGCGGGCAGCCAGCACATTCACGGACCGCTCCGCCCAGGTGGTCCGTGAACTGCACTTTCGGACCCTCCGAAAACGGGGTTTTCGTGATTTTTATGAGCTTCGACGTACATGTTTGAAATTAGTGTGACGAGGAGGTCTAGAGTCTGTTGGCATTTCAGGCCACGAAACCAGGCGACGCACTGCCTTTAACGGACTTTGAATTTTTTCCGACGCCCACCCCTGGGAAGTAAGTGCTACCCTACCAAGTAAGAACCAGTATAACAAGTAATAACCTCTGAGAAACGAGTTCGAACAGGAACACCACCCGGAAGCTAATCCTATAAGCCCGCGCGACATGCAGCGCGAACTCATTCACCAGCACATAAGGCCGCCTGCAGGCCCTGTGCCCGGAAGCGCAAAAACGGCAAAGCCGCAGCGCCGTGACGGCCGCTAGCCCGAGACCCAAAGTACAACGATGGTAAAAACACGTTGTTTATTGAACCGCTCAACGCATGGAAATGGGCTCAGTGACAGCTTTGCAGAAGTACGCATGCAAATTTGCACAATTATTCAGCCATTTGTTGGTTTCACAGTCACCGCGGAAGCCGAGTTCGCTGACTTTCAGAACTTTACCCTTGGGTAAAGCTGGGTTTACTTAGTAGTTGAAGTAATTGAGCAGGATAGAATAAACTAGGATTCTCGGCCAGGAATTAACTTCGATTGCCTCTCCAAGTAATGCTTCACAATCACTGGAAATTCATACCGATTCCAGTAGAACTCCTCGATCTTCCTAATTAATCAATACCTATTCCTCTAATAGGGAGGCGGAACAACTAGAACAACTAAATACACTGCAACTTCCCCGTGAAAACAGCCAGCTACATCTAACCATAGCTCCCCAATGAACCAACGAGCTCCCACAAAAAAACGAGCGCAACTGGGCGGAGCGAGCACGCTTCCGCGGCGCATTCAGCGGAAATTTCGCAATAGCGTGCTGTCCTGCAGGCACATTTGTGGCTTCGCCACCAAATTATGCACAGAAGCTGGCCGATGAAAAAGTACTGTGCATTGCGGCGGCTGCATGTGAAATTAAGCTGTAAAAAGATGAGCAGAGGCATTTCCAGAAATGTAGAAGAGGGAATTGGGGCATAATTGAGGCTTTTTAAGGTAAAATTGCAGAGATGGGGTTAAGAAGAGAAAGGTTATAGTTTACTAAGGCTCAGGCCAGCATGCACCACTGAAGAGATGGATAATCTCGCACCGTGGGGTATGATTACCCACGTGTGACTGCTATCGATAGGCAACGTCACGCATGGGTAAATATGTTGACAGGTGTTAGGTAGTGAGCAAATTTAGGCACGTCAACACGCTTACCATGGGTAATATCAATGATCTTACTCTATATATACACATATATTCCAGATTAGCTGAGGTGCTAGGTACCCAACAGAATACCTAACGGTTCAGTAATACCTGGCATTCACCCTTACGTTGGCTCCAGTTAGGTTACGCTTTTGCTATACTCCACACCGAGTATATCACCCTCTGCCGACGTCGCCAGCTACATTGATCGAGATGATTATCGATTTAAAGAGATTTAAAGAGTCGTATCGTTGGCGTGGCTGCTACGGGGTACAGGCGATCGATTCGCATCGAAATCGATGTCATCTGAGTGGCGGCCATGCAGGGTGCTGTATTCAAAGTGGCATACAGCCCTAGAGCTTATTGAATTAATGATAAGTGCTATGAGAAAAGAGAGAAAAAATAAAAAGAGGTTATCCGGTGCAGACAACCTGCCATGTTCTTACGCCTGACAGCGACGCTTCATTGATGTTTCTTGTAAATATAATACATTTGTAAACGTTTCGTTGCATTCAAGAACACTTAAATCCTAAGTAATCGACTGGATTATTCCAAATTCAACCGAAAAATGTAAGGAACCAAGTGCCAGCAAATTATTAGTATTCAAAGTCGATCCTTCCCCGAAGAGTTCACCCTTCCTTGTACTGGTAAGGAGAAGACGGCGAGGTTGTCTTTGCAGAGGTGGCACCTTACTCCCACGTACCAATTTGTCATGCGCATAGTGTACGGGAGTCCAGTTTCGTGCATATCTTCCTCACACATTTCAGTCCAGTGAATCAAAGATCGTGGAGAAGGCGCGTGGACTGGTACGAAGCCGTGATCCTGGAAAAAGGAGAAATATTACAGAAAAATAAAAAAAGAGAAGATTTTACGACATGTGCGGAAAACACGTGGAAAACATAAGAATCCGTAGCATAAAAAGGAAACGGAGAGGCTGAATGAAGGAAGCTAGGGATCCTTTTTGAAACGAAAACTGTAATACTTTCTAGTAACATTAGCTATAGTGGCCAAGAATATGTAGAGGTGATCAGCAAGTTCTGAGAAAAACAACTTGTTTGTGGAGGGGATTCCCATGGGTGAGAATCTCTGTAGATGTACGAACTCTTTGTGCTGTGGACATTTCTGAGACTTTCTTCCAGAATCTTCCATATTTCCTAGGAAATTTGGGATAAGCACCAGAGGACAAGAAGCGGCGGGAAAGGAAGAAAGATACGTAAGCGATACATCTAAATGAAGTATTCATGTCGTATTAGTACTGTGATTCTTAAAGGATGTCCTAATAAGAAGTATAGGTAGGTGAAAATGGAGAAATGGGCGTGGCCAAATATTTCAATGTTGAAACTGCTCCGCCCACAATAGGGGCGCCTGTACAGTACTATAGGGACATCAAAGGACAGATCCGTGCAGCTGAGCAAGCCACGAGCTTTGTTTCGAACATGGGCGGAGCTTGTAAACGGCAAAGCATTAGCCATTAAAGAAGCCTGGAGAGAACTCGGAGAAATGGATAAAAGGGAAAGAGAGGGAAGAAAATGAAAGGAAACCGGGAACACTGGAAGTTATCCTGGAGAAAATGTGGAAAAGATCCTACATACTAGTGAAACAACCATGTTTTTAAGTAGTTTTCACGAGTTAATCGAAATCCGCAAAATCTGCTTACTTTCTAGTAAGCAAGATAGCAAGTAAGTTCTAAAGTTGTTCATTTGGTAAAGATCAAAAATCTACGTGGTTCTTTAATCACCGGGGATGGGAATGAACGCGCAGCTGAACGGTAACATGAACATCTGCCCAATCCTTAGGGATATCTCAGTTGATGAGTTATGATGACTCCGGAGCCAGATGGCAGGATCATGAAGCACCACGATTTACGAAGAGAAAGAGACAATTGAAGAAAATGAGCCATTTCGCTTTGATTGTTCATAAGTTTATGAACACCAATTTTCCTGAAATTACAGGAGCATCCACATTGCTGAAAAAGAACCAGTGAAATTTTTTAAGAAAGCCTTTAGCATACATATGTCGTTTTGAACGGGTCGAGCCGAAATCGAATAACTTCGTGTGTCCGAGTCTGATTTATTTATTTATTTATTTATTTATTTATGTTATACATCATGACAAGTCACAATGCAGCCCTTCGCAAGGAAGGTAAATTAAGGAGGTACCATAGAAAGGTCATGGAAGGCTCAAAAAGGTGATAAAATGTGATGTCCGAGTTTTCTTGGCTTCGATAGCTCCAGGAATCGCGTAGATCAAAAATATAAAAAATTCGGGGGTTTTCATGAAAACAGTTGGTTTACTTGCAGTGTGCGCGGTTGTGGTCATAGCATTCGGTTACTGAAGAAAAGTATAAGAAACTAAAACGAACTAAATGCAATATTGGCAGACTGAAGTAGGTGAATATTCGAAATCCATGAATTTTCATATGAAAAGAGGGGGTGGGGTGGATTGGAAGAAATATGGTACAGATCCCCACAACTTACTACTTACGGCTGACGGTTACTGAAGAATTAAATTTGGGTTTACTATTTAGAGAAAAAAAAGGAAAGAAAAAAAAAGAAAAAGGAAGCACTGGTAGAGATATGCGAGTACAGAAAATTTATCTGTTTCCCAAAGGGACAAAATTTTGTTCCGCTTTTGGAGTATTTTCCGAAAATTTCTCTGTGGAGATAGAGGGATTTGCGCACGCGGTAAAGACCGGTGCTCGATTTTTTTCGATTATTCGAACGAAAGAATGCCGCGGATGGTGTTAACAAATGATTCTTTAGCGAGCAACAACCACCTGAATAACAAAAACAGTAAATTATTCGTATATTATTGGTACTCACGAAATTATTGGTGTGAATATTAATGCAGCATGGTGAAAAAAGCACCTATGTGACAGGAGCACAACGAAATGATCTTGACAGGCTAAGCTCAAATGACGAAGAAAATGGAGAGGAATGTCTGCCTGCATTCTCTGTCTGTTTGTTTGTCTGTTTATTTGTCTGTCAGTCCGTATGTTTCTCCGTGTGTCTGTCTGTCTGTCTGCCTGTCTGTTGGAATGTCTATAGGTTCCTCTACCTACCCCCACCAGCCTTTCAGAGTCAACTCAGAAAAATCCACCACGTCCCCACCGGCGCATAATAAGTTCGGACAGCACATCGTCCGAATTATCGGCCCTTCTTCACATCCGACAAATTGCCAGGTTCAGGCAGGAACTCATTTCGCCGGGGAATAGGCCTCTACTAGGCCTCTCTCTACTAATGGACGCGGCTGGAATCAATAACAGTTCCAAGGGGGGAGAAACTGTTAATTAGGTCATTACTGTGACTGATGACGACGACGACGAGTAGCACGCACGCGGCGTCGACGACAACTTGGCGACAGTCGGAAATTTGCACACAAAAAATGGCCGTGAAACTGATTTATGCGCTTCGGAAATGAGTCGCAGCGGTGGTTGTTTTGCGTGAAAAAGAACTGAAATCGCCGGAACTTTTGATAAATCAGCTAATCCCTGTCTGGCTAAGATAAGTGCTTGGCTTGTAGACCTTCCGTAGAAATAAATAGAAGGTGAATTTTAATCTCCAGCCGTTTTTTTTCCTTTGATTTTGATGGGAATCACTGAGAAAACCTAGATTTACACGAAGGGTAAGCTCAAGCTCTCTACGAACCAAAAATTCGAAAAAGGAGGATAAAGATGGGAAATTCGGGGAGGGAAACGGTAAGCGAGAGTGATAACACTCATTTATTACCCAGTTGTTATACGTACCCTTCGAAATCTACGGATGAGAAGCTTGGAAAACTATAGGATTGAGGGACATCAAAAACAAAATCGAGAAAGAGTTGAAATCCTGCCAAATTCACTTGCGGAATTTTTCAAAATTAAATTCACCATGGTCATGGCCATGCAACCAAGGCCCAATTAGTAATTGAAGCTTGGATCTGCAGGGAATCAAATGACTCAACGAGTCAGATCAAACCTCCCAGCGTCACCCAATATGTATGCTAATAGGGCCGGGCAAGCACAACAAATAAGAAAAGAGGGTAGCAGACACGCATAAAATTTAAAAAAAAACAGCCTCATTATAGGAGAAAGTGCAGCAAAGTGGGAAAATTTCCAAAGTTTTCCAGATTTAAAAAAAAAACAGCCTCATTATAGGAGAAAGCGCAGCAAAGTGGGAAAATTTCCAAAGTTTTCCAGACCAGGTAAAATCTAAAGACAGATCACAAATCTGACAATGTATAGCGTGTTTCACCGGGGAAAATAGTAGTGGAGATACTACAGAAACACAGAACGCGAGAAATAGTGCCGCTTTCGGAGAGATATGCGAGAAATGCAGACCATAGGCACAAATACTCAACTATCGTCGCTTTTGAAACGAACTATATGCACAACAAAGATGGCAACGCTTTCCGAAGCTACAAATATAGGTATGAATGGTGCGAAATCAACATTCCGCCGATTTTTCTGCTCATATTGCATCGCAAAAATTCTAAAAAAATCCCTATACCAAGCTGTTGTGACAGTCCGCTCACTCCATGTTCAATGTACGGAAAAGGAAGAAATGAAATCTTTCGAAGGGTCCTTCCACATTCCATAGGGGAGAACCAAACTGTTTTTCGAATGAAATAATTCACCAGCATCAGCGACAGAGGTACCGCCAATTTTTCTGCTTATATTGCATCCAAAAATCCTAAAAATTAAAGGAATGATGTAAAACCTTAGCCTAGGATTCTCACGTTTCTCACAACTAAATGAACAAATAAACAGATAAACAGCAAGGGAGCATTTGTCTTCGAGGCATGAATAAGTATTGAAACTTTCCAGGCTCATTAAAAGCCAGAGTGTTCAAGAAATGAACAGGGAGGGGGAGGTGCAGTGAGGTGAAGCTGGGCGGTGCCACTGCTATACGATTGGTGCATTCGAACATCTCTCCACGTCACTATGTTATCCCAAGCAAGTTCAAATTTGGCAAGATACTACAGAGTATTTGAGCAGAAGCGGAATCTATGCATGCTAAAGGACGGCAAGAGTGTTGTTTTGACCAATCGGTGAGCAGTGGTACTGCCCTTTATCCACTCATGATGCAGTAGGAAGCTCATTAAGAAGTTCCACTCTGCAAATCTCACCACACTATGAATTAGGTGTTCCTTTATTCACAGAAAAGACTGTCACTTTCAAATTACCTAGAAAAAGGAAGATTTTCGATTTGCGAAATTACAACGAATGAGGTAATAAATAGAAAGACATACAAACGGAAAAAGAGCAGATTTAGAAAAAGAAGTGAGAAAATATGCGGTAAGCTGGCGGTAACACTGTCATGCCCTGGAAAGGTGAGACTATTCTGCTTCGTAGAATTCACGAAACGAAACCTTTGCCTGACGCCGTTCCTCGAAATTTCAGATTCTCTTAGTAGAAAGCTCATTAGGAAGTGGCATGCTGCAAATTCCCCCAGAGAACATTTCAACATTCCAGATCAGGAAAAACCCGTCCAACGGAAGCCGGCCGGCCGGCATCAGGAAAAGGGCAATTTCTTCGATTCGACTTGAAGTAATTAGTAGAGCTCACACAACGGACTCAACTCCTTGCAGAACTCACAGCGGCACAACGCTGCAGCTGCGAGTAATGTGACGCGGTTCGCGTTGCAGCCGTCAGCAGTAAAACACCGCTTGTTGTCGGTCTCGAAAAGAAAACAAAGCAATTTGTTTGTTTACGTACGTAGGCAGCGGCGGAATGAGTGCGACAGATGTAAACGTTAAGTGACCATGAGACATCACGGAGCCTCTTGAATGGAGCTGTCAAGGCCAAGGCAGCGACTCTCACTTAAATGGTGTGTTTTGCTCGAGAATCGCACGAATACGTTGCGGAATTATCGTAGAAAAAATTACTTTAGTGTGTAAACCGTTCGCAGATGCAAATACCATAATAACAATATTTTTCATTTTTTTCTTTTCTTTTTTTACATTTTTTTTTCATTTTTTTCATTTCTCTACATATTTTTCGTGACTGTTTTCATAAGTGAGCACCCCTACTGGTGTAGTGAATAAATAAACAAATAAATAAATAAATAAATATTTTGCATTTTTAAAGGAATCCACGCCAATAAACGCAGAATACCTGATAATTCGTTAAGAAAAATTCAGAGGTTCTGTCGAGAAACAACTTCCGGGCCTACATTTAGACATCGCCCATCCATTTTGGGAGAGATGTCGACTATAGTAAATTAACTGCTGAACAGAAATGGGTACAGCGCATCGAGTGGAAGGAAGGGGCGTGGCTAGAGTCTCACTATTGGCCCGCTGAATGCCTTCCCGCCCTACTGCGTCAACTCGTCCGATAATCGAATTCAAATTAGGAACTGTAATCAAGTGCTGCATTAAGTAATTCGAATGGTTACGGAGTTGAAGCTAGGGCTAGGGGAGACAGTATGGACGATCCAGCCGCGGGACCAATGGAACACCATTACTCGGACAAATTGTCGGAAGGACCGCAGCAGAAAGAGATCGCGGTCATGTGGTTGAGAAGCAAGAGACGCAGATACGAAAATTTTCGGAAAGACCGCAGCAGAATGGATTTGTCTGGGAAACGAGTCGGAAGGACCGCAGCAGAAAACCGGAAGGATCGCAGCAGTTATTCGGAATGACAGCAGCAGCTATTCGGAAGAAATGCAGTAGGAAACCGGAAGAACCGCAGGTCATCTGCCGGTCCTCCTGGTCTTCTGCTGCGGTCCTTTCGAAAAATTGTCTGAGTTCCCCATACTTATGATGTAACATACCCACTAGAAATGAATGAAAAGTCAATGACTTCCTGTAAAGGAATGAGAGGTGCTACTTTCAGAGAGTGTGGGCGTGACTTCACTGCAAATTATAAATTGATACAGAAGTTTAGAAAAACTTGGAAAATGGGGGGGGGAGGAATTACAAGACCGTGTTAATGTAGGTGCGTGAGGACACTTGAGTAAATTATTGACCAAACAAGTACCTAAATGAATAGAAAAATAGGATACGTAAAAAGTAAACAAACAAGCAAACAAATAAATAGGTATTCGAATATGTAAATCCTGAACTAACAAATAAAAAACGTCGTTTCACTTCCAGCTGAGTTCCAGTGGCAATACATCAAAATGGTGAAATGTAAGAAGGAAATGATCTGTCCCACAGGATAAACTTGTCTTCACTGTAGAACGGCCAAGCCTTCTTGGGAATAATCCCATGAAATCCTTGTTCTTTCCGGAAAAAGCAGATTACTGCCAGAAGCGAAAACTCGTCTGCGCCACCCAACCTCACGTTTTTCGGAAATGACATCACTCAGCGTAGAAATACGCTTTATTTGTCATTTCCGTGCGCTACAGCTGACTAGTTCCGATGTGATCGTACATGATCGAGTTTTCCTCCCTTGCATACCCGGAATACTAACGTATACAAAAAAAGTAGTGAATTCATTTGTAGTTATAAGAAAAATTATTGATCAAACAAGTAGAACGCATGCTCACTATCAGACGCAAAAGTTAGTGGAAACGGTGGATTCAGTAATCCGTAACGGAATGGTGGGGCAGCTACTGAAATTGTTGCTGGCATTTACAGGTAAACAATTCAATAACACGGAGATTTGCATGCTGCGTGACCTCGTGTTACGCATTCTATGGAAATCAACCGTCATCCCACTATACAAACATTTGCAGAAATCATATGATGACATAACACAGTAAAAATAAGCAACTTCATCAGAGCCGTGGAATTATTCCGTTCATGCTGGATATGAGCCAAAAGCACAAGTTACTCGGCAACCCCTACTTAGCTGAGCCGAATCTGATGGGAATTATTGTTGAAATACAAATTTAATGACTAAGGCGCTCTGAATACTCCTAGCATTATAGGCGAAAGACTCGAGCACAGTCAAAAAGTCTGTTTTTTTTAATGCTTTCTTTCCTTTTCTGCTCTTCTCCAATTCTTTTTTCGAAAAAAATTATGCCACAATGAGTTCGTTTTCATTCTGGGGGAAAACAAAAACTACGAACAAAAAGGCAATGGCCATTCAGTAGAAGCGGCCAGCACTGTAATGGTCACTGGTGCCGTTTGGTCAAACTCTTCGCTCATTATTTATTTATTCATCTGTGATTTATTTATTTTTCCACACTTGAAAGTGCATCAAACGTGAACAGCTAAAAAATCGAGGGGAAATTTTAGATTCCTGCAATGACATTTCACAGGGAAACTGATTTCCAGTAGAAATATTAAGGTGTCCCAGAAGTCATATTTCAACATTTGCTTTTAGACGAAGAACTTCTTGGTCTTGAATTGAAATTTTTGATTGGTATGATATAATGTTCTACTACTTCTCAACCATCAAAAAACCATCAAAAAATTGCATGCCAGGTCCCATACGTGGACAATATTCCTATGATTGTTAGAAAAAAAAGCGCAAAAATTGGTGCAAGATTTTGAAGCCAGCCTAAGATAAAACTCTAAATGCCAAAACTACTGAAGCCAAAACGCTTGTATTAACAAATACTTCATAATCATAGCCTAATTTCACCTTATCTTCAAGAATTCAATGACTAAAGTCTCGATATTTGGATAGACCAATGCTAACCCCTACTATCGATATTCGTACATATTCTTGCAAAACCTTAGACTCCTAAACTGGATCGAAACGTGCATATTCGCAGAAAATTTGCGATCTGGCTAATAAAATGGGAAGAAGACGAAGATACTGAAAATGCCAATGGATACCCCACCCTCGGGTGCATCAGCTGCACGAACACCTCGATGTGTCGACAAAAATCCGATTACGAAGCGGCGATTAGTGCAAATCGTTGTCGACTGGTCATGTGACAAGTTGTCGACAAAACCAGCTACCGTATCTGTTATTGGATTACCAGCGCATCCGGACACATCCAGTAAAAACGCCGGCTTCGAAATGCATTGCACAAGATGGACGCAACAACGACGAAATTGGTGTGGATGCAGACTGGCTGCAAATTTCCCGTTTGGAAATAGACCTTTCCAACAGTAGTTTCAAAAATGGACAAGATAAAGGATCTTATGGAAAAATAGGATGAAACAGAGAAGAAAAGAAAAAGTAGAAGAAGAAGACGAAGTTATGAGAATTGAGCCAAAAATCGATTAATTCTTTCGAAATAATGGAAGGTGCCAGTACAAAAAAGCTAGGTGTGGCTTCACTGCAACCCCTCGCTTGCCCAAAAATTTCAAAAAATTAGATTCAACTTTAGGAGGATTGTAACTCACTGCTGATTCAAACCCAAAGTGAAACTGTGGAGATTTTTGCTGTCTACCTCCGTGGGGACCAGTTCTCGTCAGTACTTTCATCAAAAATTAGTGCCCTAAGAGCGAGTTGAGTCGCACGCACTCCTGAGGAGTGACTGGATTGCTCTAAATGCGCACATGCGTCAGACGAGCGGCAGTATTACGAAGGATAGCTCGAGGCGCACTCCTAAGGCAGCATGGACGCAGGTAAAACGCTCGCGTTGGCGGCGTCGCGGGCTATGCGCGGCGGTTGCGCGGCATTCTCGTACGAGAAACGTGAATTTGCCGGAGTGAAGTGTGAGGAGCATGAGCAAAATACAAAACAAAAAATACAAATGCGATCAAGTGGATAAATTTTGAATAAAAATATAAACATATAAATATAATTAAACGGAGTAAAATGCAGGATATAAAATGGTACATTTTATGAGAATACTTGCTAGTATATATTAGGCAAAGGCTGTCGGGATATTATCAGCTGTGAGGTATAGGGCACACTCTGTAACTACAGAGAACCAGGAAAACTCGTCCACAGATGCTTCCGTGGAGTGGTTTCGATGTGCGTTCGACGTACGAACGCATGTCGTATAAATCGTCGTATAACAGACAATTCGGCGAAAAGTTCTGAAGGCAACAAGTTTCACTGGTTACGTACACATAGACAACTCGTCAGTATCAGAGCGGAACATATGTATGCAGAGAAAAAGATGATGGAAGGCCTTGTGACGTGCACATGACGCACGCACGTATCTAGTAAAAATCACCTGTTGGTTTGGTTTTCAGGATGAACTCTGGATTCAATTTCAAAAACGAAATCGAAATTTCCACAACAATTTCGCAATCCTCGCTGCAGATTTCCACTGAAAAAGCAAAAGCCGCATGGTTGTTAATTCATCATCAGGCGCATGCAATCTACATCCGTCGCATTCAAATCATGCTGGCAAGTGGCATAGGGCACAATTAGACGAACATCTTGCTGGGGATGTCCTGAACTGCTGCCGCGTTGCATAACAAATCGTGCAATTACGCTGCGCTAGGAATGCGGACAATTGCCGGGGCGTCTGGGCCTTCTTTGGCCGAGTCAAGGGGGAACGTTTAAACAGCAGCGGTGCTGGTCGACCTTCGATCCGCGCCGGTGCCGTTGCAGCGCTCAGTGGGTGCTTGGGGGAAGGTTTGAATAAAAACTGGTTTAGCATGGTCGTGGCTGGAAAATCCAAGAAATGTAGTCCTCAAAATCCAGGCAAAAATCACGGAGATACGGAGGAAAAAAACAATTAGATGAGCAATGAAGAAGAATTCATAGTCTATTTCAAATGTGATGATTTTGGGTATTTGTGCTTTTTCCTCTTCTTCTCCTTCAATTTCTGCGCAATTTACCGCGTTTTTTTCTCTCTCTCTGCCGTCTATCCAACTATGTATCGTCCCCAGTGAGACAGACTGTATCAAAATTGAAATTGGAAAAAAAGGCGCTATTAAACTTAATTAAAGGCAGCACTCACGCTGGAAAAAGTTTTCTGGCGTTTGTGCTTATTTTAAAGGTGCCATCAATTGGAGCATAACTGCAAAAGGAATAACTCCGAATAATGCAGTTACTCGAGTAATAAAACTCGTACGCAAGTACAAATGCGCCCGTCATGCTCAACCCGCCTCATTCTCGTGTGCGGCTGTATTTCTCAGCTGATACGGGCTCGATCAGGATTTTCGGATAGCTGTGATCCTTTCCACATCTCGGCACCGGCAC
This sequence comes from Ancylostoma caninum, assembly GCA_037903475.1. Classification (NCBI taxonomy): domain Eukaryota; kingdom Metazoa; phylum Nematoda; class Chromadorea; order Rhabditida; family Ancylostomatidae; genus Ancylostoma; species Ancylostoma caninum. The sequence goes on along the minus strand of JBAJFG010000140.1, from coordinate 2,085,179 downwards.
CAATCTCAGGCGATTTATCTCGTACATATGGACGGGTATTGGCAAAATACAACATACATAGTATTTCTCGCAAACGTCGCCTTTTTTATGGTCTTTTCTCTACTAGAGGCGTAAGAGTAGCCTCCAGAGTACAGTTTCACGAAAAAAATTGACGACGTTTTTATCGTGAGTGCTGTCTTTAAGTTAGCAGCACATGAATATTCCATACCACATGAATATTCCATTCCATACCTTACATGTAGATTTAAAAGTTCCAGTTCTATTCACAGCTAATCTTCAAAAACCTCATTTACCCAACGAAAATGTTAAGAAACTAGGGAAAATGGCCCCTCCAGAAGAAAACTCCGAATGTCAACAGAACTCTGTGAAGCTCATTTCAATTGCAAATCCTCATTCCATTTATTATATTTTAGCTAAGTGTTGTATACCCTTCAAAAGCACTGCTCTTGCTCTACAAGATTATTGTAATCGTTAGCTCGAAGTCAGCGAATTTCCTACGGATTTGAGCTCAATAAGTGGAGTGTAAAATAACTATACCAACACCTGTTCTTCTCAGCATCTACCACGCTCCCGCTTTGCTACCGTTAGGAAGCTACCAGCATTCATAGAAATCTCGGAAACAAAACAGCAGTAATCTTAATCCCACATTCGGGAAGAATCTAATATATCTGGAGCAGTGTCCTTACAAGCCGCATTTATTGTCCAAGAACCCGAATGAAGTTCTTGGAAGTGCAGTAATTCTGGAGTACAAGCGAGTGATTCTCAAAGAGACAATTGGAGTATTGTGCAAGAGCGGTGCCCCAATTGCCTAGTACTCATTGCCGAGATGAAATTGGAGTAGTTCTAGGAAACTGTGCACCTATAGCTCAGGTAGAAGAAAGAAAATTGTATCCTTGGAAGTCACATGATCCTACAGAGTAGCATTTTAATGCGTATGTGCAGTGAAGAGCACTAAAGGATGGCACCCGACCTAACAATAGAGCGCTTCATCTGAAAAGAAATTGATACAGGACTAGCGACTTCTAATGCATGGAAGGTTTTTCTCGCCTGGAATGGGAATCGATCCATTAGCAGTGCCAGTGAAGTGGCTTACCTTGCCATTGTGCTGTATATACCCATAAGTTCAAGTCAGTTAGTAATATGTGGCTGATTAACGCCAACAACTAGGAAGTCAACGAGGAGAGTGGTTACAATTAAATACCTTCACCACCTGTTTAGACAAAGTGGAACGAGGGATGGGATGAGAGGATCAGACAAAAACAAGAGCAGTGATGTCATTGGAAAGTGGAGGTCCAGACAGTAAGAGTGCCAAGGTGCAACTGGGGTAACGCGCGCCGAGTACCGAACCTACCGAGTGTCCTTTGCACGGTTCGGTGCTGGATTCACGAAAACAAATAAAGGAATGAAAAAAGACAAAGAACATTCTTAACTAACTAGGAATTTACAGAATTTTTGACGAAATTTTGGCGAATTTAAAGAAAAAACATGTACCTGGATTGGATCTTTACTTCAGTTCTATACGAGTTCAAAAAGCATCTTTAATTATACCGTTTCCTCTCCTTCAAACTTCATAGATGATTACTTCAATTGGCTATTTTCACGCAATTGGAAAGATCACTTCTCATATTCCATATGAAAAAGGATTTCATTCAGGAAATATTCTGGCAAGGACAGTATTATGAAATTAAAAGGGTCTTCTGAGCACAATACAAGTTGAAATGCAAAAAAAAACGCTGAGAGAAATGCTGTGGTTTTCGAAAAATAAGTTTTACAACTATGTACTCAATGGAAAAGTCCAAAGAACAAAGTATTGGGTTGTTCGGAAAGTAATTGGGCTTTTCGAAAACAATTTTTTCAAACGCTAGCTTTGGAAGGTTTTTGCTGTTATTATTTGTTTTCATTCGATATATATTAGGAGGACGTATTTATGTTTCTGTTTGGAGAAAGTGCGCAGATTTCATTTCCATTTGCATTTTTATGATCAATTTGAACATGGAGTGTCAGAAGGAGCATTTTCGGCACATTTTGCTTTCTTACTTCCATAGTGGCAAAAGAGCTGCTGATGCTTTCCACGATATATGTAAAACATACGGTGTTAATGCCTTATCACAGAGCACATGTGACAATTGGTTCGCAAAATTCCGTTCCGGCAATTTTTCACTTCAAGATGAACAACGTTCTGGTCGGCCAGTAGGCGTTGATGATGATCAGTTGATGGCATTAATCGAAGCCAACCGTCATGTAACCGTACGAGAGCTTGCTGAGAAGACCAACGCATCCATTGGAACAGTTCACGAGCATGTCAAAAAACTTGGACTAGTAAAAAAGCTAGATGTTTGGGTGCCACATGAGTTGAAGGAAATTCACTTGACGCAGCGAGTTAGTATCTGTGATTTGCACTTGAAACGCAATGAAGACGACCCATTTTTGAAGCGAATAGTAACTGGTGATGAAAAATGGATTGTCTACAATAATGCTACTCGCAAACGATCATGGTCAAAACCGGATGAACCTGCTCAAACGATGTCCAAAGTTCATCTCCATCAAAAGAAGGTTATGCTATCAGTTTGGTGGGACTACAAAGGTGTAATATATTTTGAGGTGCTCCCAAGAAACCAGAATGTCAACTCGGACCTCTACTGTCAGCAACTGATGAAATTAGATGAGGCAATTAAAAAAAAACCGGCCAGAATTAGAGAATCGCAAAGGAGTAGTTTTCCACCAAGACAATGCAAGACCTCATACATCTTTGGCGTCTCGGCAAAAATTATTGGAGCTTGGTTGGGAATTGGTGTTGCATCCACCATATAGCCCTGATCTCGCGCCATCCGATTACCATTTGTTTAGATCATTGCAGAACTATTTGAATGGGAAAACATTTAGCGATGATCAGGATATCAAATCTCACCTAGCCCAGTTTTTTGCGAAAAAGACCAGAAGTTCTATGAGAGGGGAATTATGAAATTGCCAGAAAGATGGCGAAAGACAATCGAACAAAACGGAAAATATATCATTGACTAATGTTTTTTCATTGTGAGAAAATAAACTTTTTTTCTGAAACCCCTAAAAATCCCAATTACTTTCCGAACAACCCAATATATTCGAGTTATTTTTCTCAGACAGAAGCAAAAAATGCGGTGGTTGTCTAGGAAACGGCGAAAGAAAAGAGAGAACAGCTCCGTGGTCGTTTCAACACTTTGCGAGAAGTTCCGTTTAAATTTGATGAGCCATTAAAATTTCCATTCAAATATGTGTGCCTAAGTCAGTCAATTTTTCCAAAGCAAATTTAAAGGAGAGCATTTTGACGCTGCAGTGAAAAAAAACTTCTAAAACACTTTTGTTCAAGTGTTCCCAATGAGACTACGAATTTTGGCGGCGTTTTCGTCTCCTTAAAATTATGGAGGACTAGTTCGCCGAAAATTATGCTTAGTCACAGCACTTGGCCATACAAATTACCTTCAACAGGAACACAAAACCACAAAGGCGATGTGATGAAATAAACCAACAACTGGTATCGACCAACTGGTTAACCGTGAATTTCATTGAAAAGCAACCGAACACACAAAATCGATGTGGGCAGCGACACACTGCTGGTGGGGACGCAGCTGATCCAAGCGACAAAGTACAACGTTTGACGCTCTAACGCGGGCGTAAACTAAGGGATGGAAGAGCTAAAGACCACCAAAAACCTGTGACATGTGTGTTTAATCTTGCTGGAGATTGGATGAAAATACTTAGGGTGGTGCATCCTGGGAAAGGCCTTCCGGCTACTCTGATAACTGTGCAGCACGAACGCAGCCCTAACGGCGTAATGGTTCGAGTAGAAACCCTAGCAGCAACGGTTCGCGGTTATCAGAGTAGGAGATCAATTTCCACCAATTTATTGTAAACCTCTCGTAATAATAGGTTATGAAACTACTAAGCCCACTGAGCTTTTGCCAAGGCCGGAATGCATAATTGGGTTTACCCAGAGTAAACGGTCAACGATCCCCAAATTCACCCATCGTCAACAATAACACGTTTACCATTTGTAGGTAATCTCAATGTTGCCATCCGGGTCCAGATCATAGGGATAAACTGAGCCGAGCTCCATCGCTAGAATTTTCTCACAAAGAGACACAAAGAAAGGCAGAAGAAGTCGGAAATAAGCTCATTTAGCATGGAATCAATATTTTCAATGCCAGAAATCTGGGCAGTATCCAGAAAATTGAGAAAACGTCCTTATAGAGCTTGAAACGCGCATTCAAACCACTATATGCATACATCTAACAAAACAGCAGAAAATTAGTGAATTGCAGACAATTCACAAGAAATGGAGGAGAGGGTGCGGGGTGTGGGGTGAGGTGAAAAATCAACAATAATAACTAATTTTCTGGTAATTTAAGGATGAGTATATATATTTATTTCTTCCAAGAGACTATCCGGCTAATATCACTTACCCGCAAACCTCAGAAAGGTTAATGCTTTGCCCAAAAAGACTATTTCATACTCCAAATGATATAAAAACATGCTCATTCTGTATCTAAACCCAAGTTGTCTGTTGTTATGGTAGATGTGTGGCCGATTTCAGGCAATGAAGAATTACATTGCCCGAAATTGGACGTACAAAATGAATTCAAGTACTGCGACATGATTATTTCGACGTTATTTTCCGCTACTATTCTCTACGCCTTAGTGTAAGGACACGAAAAGGGCCAAAGAGTCCTCAAAAGGCGGTGAATTTCGACAAAAAGATGATGTAGTCTCTCTGAGCATTTCACATGCAAAACAAGAAGCGCATGGCTAGTCTCTAGAATTCTGCGGAACGAATGCCCTCAAAAGGAAAGAAAATCGTGTAGTTCTTAGCAAGGAGCGGCAAAAAATCCGTTAAGAAAGAGACAAAGTCGGGCAAAAAGCCGCCGCCGAACACGCACCTGCACTCCTTGAATGAGACCGTCGCACGGAGCGCACGACAGCAGCTGGCCACACGAAAAACAGGTGACATCGGTGGAGAAGAGTGATACGAATACAGGTGATTGACAGAACTCTGATCGTTGTATGGGGAGATGGTTGTTCCAAAAATTATTGAAAATATTCCCTCAAAAAATAATTAAGGAGTCAAGAAAAATCTGGAAATTTCTTCAAAGTTCTCCGACATAGATTTATGGTAATGGACGTTAGAAATGAAGGGTCGCAGTAAAACCACGCCTATCACATCCATTCTGGGCTCAAATCTGTCAGCTTACTTCTTATTTATTTATTCATTTGTTTATTTATTAAATCAATGCACCAGAAGTGTGCTTAAGATAAAATGTCTATGAAAAAGCACTAACTGGTAATATTGAGGAACTTTGGGTAAATTAAGATAAGTAGGGAATGATGCAAATGTGGACCATTAATGTTAGCGCTATGGTCAGGCTCATAATCACCAGCATCGAGTTGTTTTTTTTTTGTCTTCGTGAGAGAAGAGAGCATTTACTTCATCTCTTATGTGCATAGTGCTCGCTTTTTGTTTTTTTTTTCACTCTTCATTCTTTACTAATCTAAATTTTGTGAAGTAAATGAAATCAAATAGAAATTTTATCCACAGTTTGAATTTCAAACCGCTTGGCGGGCAAGGGTGGTAAGGGGAAAATGGAAATTTGTCAACTTATTTGAACTGGGACGACGCCATAGCAAAACTGCGGCCGTCCAATCGTAATGGTGGCAAGAAATGAAGAGCAACTGTAAGCCGCGCAGTAATTTTCTGGTGGATACCCTCACTGTGTAGAAAATTATGTAAGTCCGAATTGACATCCTAATTTCTCTTTCACTGGATATTCCTAGAAACCGCATGACACACCTATTATGGACAGCCCACATACAGACATTGCAGTGATGCCACGCCCATCCAAACGCTATCCAAACCATATTTAAATGCCGCCATCAGTGAGAAGGACCGAAAATCAAATTCACAAACGAAGCTGTGGCGGTAAACATCGTGTTGCTCACCGCTGCTCGTAATAAATACTGAAACATTTGTACAGAGCATAATTCCGGTGAGCTGACAAGATCTCGGTCGATCTCGTTTGTGAATTATAGCATGCAAATTCTTTACAAGAATGCACTGACCTTGCACAAGAAAATCTAAGCACCAAGCGATTTTCTGTAATTTTGGGTGAACTCAATTGCTGAGTAGGCTGTGCATAGCATTCGAGATTGCTTTTGTTCTTCGCGTGTCGCTAATGACAATAATCGAGGTGAAAATTGCCCATGGAGTTGTTGTGCGGGCTTTTATCATAAATCAGCATTGCCTAAGGAGTAAAGTGTTGACCGAATCGAATAATTCTCGAATCAATCAAAAATTCGAATTTTTCCAAAACACCTGCTTTGGAATTGTTGGGCCATGATTTTTTTGACGGCTCTTTCATGTATGTTTACTTATTTATTTATTTTCACTACAAGGTGCCATTGCAACACTTCAAAACGAAGGTAGAAAAGAACCGTGACAAATGTTCCGGAAGTTTTTGGAAGCATGTTTCGAAAGTATAAATTTATATAATGTTTGGAACGCAGACAATTGAGGCTCTCTTACGAATCAGACCTTGGTAAGTTAAAAACGTAAAATGTAGGTTAATAACGCCGGGAAATTCCATAGCTCGAATACTTCAAGAATTCGAAAAAATCTAAAATCCCATTCATTGAATATCTCAAGAGTAAACAAGGTACGATTTCCTGAAATGCACGTTCCCTCTCGAAAAAACTATGTACGCAGTTAAAAATTTTTACAAATGGGTAAACTCTTGCACCATGAAGCGCTATCGTTGAAAAAAGAAGCGCTCAAAAAAGCAAACAAGTTCTCCCAACCACTGGTCATAGATAGCTGTCCAGTCCAGTTTCCGCAACAAGGACACTTTGTAAAATTGGTCTCCGCCAAAATATCTACGGAAAAAATGAAAAATTACTCGCGAAACTAGAAAATCTACCACTAGCGCGCTTGAATGAAAAAAAAACTGTGATGAACTTGTTTTTATGAACACGGAATTGTGGACAACTGTTATATAAAACTATTAGCAGCCATCAATTCTTTTCAGGAGCATCATGGACATGTCAAGCATGTAACTATATTTAATGAAACGTTAAATGAAACGAAAGAGAAAACTATGTAGTGCAAATAAATAGTAAAATAGAATAATAATAAAATAATGACAGAGTTGTCAAGCAGTAGAAATGTTTGGCAGCATCACTAATCAGCTTCCGTTCCTATAGAAAATCCATCGTTGCACTGAACAAACGCTAGGGATTGTCCAGAGATAATATTTACTGTTTATCGTTTACCATGGCAAACGTCTGTGCAGGATGTCTCCTTATCAAAGGTAAGGGTCAAAACGAATCGAGTATCGATTGATCAATCCAGGAGATATCCGAGAATTTGAGAGTTATGCAGGATTGGGCGAAGCATTTGAACTCTCACACATTTTCAGGGACAAAAAAATTGAAAATGAGGAAAAGTTTAGGGAAAGGTAAAGAATAAATATTTGACGAAACTTGATGGGCTAGGAAAACTCCATTGACCAGTTATTCACAAGCCTTCCCGGATTTTTCGATTTCCAGGAGCAAATTTTTTTGAAAATTCCAAGAAAGTCATTTTTTCCCGGTTCCATAGATGGATAGAGATTCTCAGATACAGCCCTTCTAAAAATTCTATCACGAACAGTGAACAACACAACAGTTGCGCCATGATGTCATCGCGGTGTTTGCGCCTAAGAAGTGCTGCTCAACTCGTGAAATGTGCAGTTTACGACCGGAACACGCTAAAAGACGCCGAGAACAGCCGAGAAACCACAACGAAATGAAGAGCCTCTCGCAGCAATCGCCGGGCGTAAAGGGCTGTTGACTCAGTGCAAACTATTTTTAACTCCAACACTCGAGTGGGCAAAACTAAAAATATCAACATAGAAACTAGAAGCTTGTTTTTAGTCAATATATGCTGATAGTCATGTGTGTTAGGTAATCCGACCCCGAACGGCGACGACGAATCGAATACCCTTGTACCATGTGACCTGCGGTTGAGGGCTAATTTGTAGTTGCAGTCGTATGAAGGATGGGTTGGAGCGTCACCTGGAATTAATCGCGTTGAAATCTATAATTATTCAAAAAAATCACGAATTTAAGGCGCTCCACATGTCATGGAATAAGAAAGCGACAGGAATTTTCGAGCAAGAAAAATGAAATGCGATGGAAATGGTGAAAAACTGCAAAAAAAAGTAAAAGTTTGAGGTGCAACAGATTCACTGCAAGGGAAAAGAATACCGAGAAAAAAAATTCCAGAAGTTTCTATATATATATATAGCTATGGAACTGATCTAGAAAGTAAAGAGTTTAGTATCTATTTCAGACAAATTTAAGGAACTGGATAGAATAAGATCCCCACTGATGCGGACTTATAGGACGACCAGAAAACATGGCAGAGAGGCTGGCAGGAGAGAAGAGTAGGAGGGGAGGGGGGAGGGGGAATTCGCTAGCGGGATTCTTTAGAATCACTGCATAAAACGAAGAAAAAATTCGCAGAAAAAATCTGGTTTGCGATCACATGTCTTCAGTACTGCCCTCTGAATAATACGTTGCTGATTAAATTAAAATATTATAGAAAAAGGTTAGCATGCAAGGCAAACAAAATTAATCACGCGATGGAGTAAATAGTGAAGTCTACTTATAAAGTTGCCGACGATCGAGTCCCGCTTTCGATGGGACCCCTCCTCCCTTCTCAGCCATACCTACCCCTTCTCTTGCAAGCCTCGGGAAGACATGGATGTGTCGTGCCCTTAAAATTTTCTCGAATCCTAGAAGAAGTATAATCCTGAAAAGAGTGTCATTTTATCTGATCTCTCGAAAAAATCTCCTGTTGAAGTGCTATCCAATAATCAGTGTATCATACCTATTTTTCAAATCTCAATTCCCTAAAATTTATTGGCCTTGAAGTACATAAATTCATTAAAAAATCCCATTAGATTTCTACCCATTCTGCCATGGAATTGACAAGGTAATCAATAAGGATGCAATTCATTATATCCGCACGGCTAACGTCATTCACCCATAAAAACGTAAGACCAGTTCCTTACAAATTCACAACGAATTTGTCAATGAAGCGGCAGAAGAGATAAATCAAAATCAAATTATGACATAAAAAACATAAAATGCATTGTAATATGGTTGCGCAGATGAAAAACGTAAAACGAAAGACAAAAACAGATGAAAAAAGAAAAAAAATTTCTCACATGTTGTCCGGTGGAGAAACAGCGCTAGAAAGCTCAAAGAAAAAGCATAGTCATAGCTCGAGAATTGCGCTATGTTAATTTTTGAATCAGTAAGGACAGCACCATTGAATTGAATTAGAAAATGATAACTGTGAAGTTCGTAGGTCTCAGATTCTCTAGAAAAAATTCAGTTTCATAAATAATTCAAATGATCATTCAAACTTTCTGTGGAGTCTTCGTCTTCTCAATCGCCACTGTGTTCTTTGCGTGAGTGTCACTGTATGCAGTTTGAAGATGCAACTTACGAACGAGTGAACGAAAGAATGGATGAATGAGTGAGTGAGCGAATAAATGAATGGAAGGAACGAATGAATTAGACCATCATTTACGTAGGTTATTGTGTGACGTTCTGCCTGCCGCGGTGTCACACTACAATCCTCAGTGCAGTCATGTCGAATTATAACAATCCAAGAACCAGCTGAACGTCTTCAATTCCTTGCACCAAAAGATGTTTGTGATTCCATCAGAAAAGTGCAATTTCACACATTGCGTTGGCGTCATCAGATGCAGAAAGGTGATGAGAATCTTTCTTGACTTTGGTGCTTTGGATTCTACGAGAAACAAGCAAATTGCCATGTATTAATAGTGTTTGGTGCCCTTATCAATAATTGTGAAGCAGTTGCTAATCCGTAGACTTTTGATGGTGCAGCTAGCTGGTGTATACAGTAAATAAATAAGTAAATAAATCAAAAATGGATGAATGGATGAAACGAATGAATGAGCGAACGAATGGATACAGTGAACCGTACACACATTTAAATAAACATACATATACAAAGACACTCTACTTTATATATAACACTTCATATACAAAGGTGACAGTCTCGAAAATTGTACCCTGTTCAGCAACTATGTACGTCAAATGGCGTTGTTCTGTTTTGCAAGAACATTCTAGAAAAAGTTTCCGCAACAATAGACGAGGACGAAAAGCATTCACCGTACAGAAAGGGAGAATTCGTTTCCGGAAACGGGGCTGACTAACAATGGCGATAACAATTATCGTAGGCGAGTCTCAGTAATGTCCTTGATAACGCTCTAGGAAAAGACATTTAAAGACATTTTTCGAATAGTACAGCTATGATTACTCTAAAACCTCTCAGTTCGTCACGGACAAAATACTATCGAACCATAAGAAACAGGTGACGCCCACATAGACGACAGTAATGAAAAAACTAGAGAAGTCGCAAGGGATTTCTTTGGCATTGTCGCTTCCACCAGTGAGCTCTCCAGGAAACAGTTTAAAAAACCGTGTGAAAAATCCGGAATTTTCAGCATCTCTCTGAAAAAAAAGCGACAAAATCTTCCAAATGGACTCTGCCGCCCACTTGAGGACGACTTTTTTCGTGTTGACATAGGGCCGACCGCCTGTATTTGCTGAGTAATTATGGTTTTCTCATTACAGAAGAAGGTAGTGATCATAGCGCATCTTAAAGCACTTCGTATTTTATCAGGAAAATGTCGACTGAAGGAAAATCAAAGAAAATCCACAAATAAGGAATCCATGGGAGGGAAATCGTCAACATTGGCCAGTGAACCGCTGTAACCAACCAAGAGAATTAGGAATTCGCTGAACAGTTACTTCCACACTGGGGAAAAACAGACGGTCAAGGCCGGTGACAGCAAATTTCGCGGGCGACAGAGAGCGACAGAGAGGCAGCACGCGACGCAGGGCGTGAACAAGCCACGCCTCGCGGGCACTCAAGTGCCTGAGTCACAGTGTACATTGCTGACGAAGTAGGGCAATGGACGATTCTTTTTCCGTTCCCTCTCAACGATCAGCGTCGATGTTGAGGTGCTTGCGATGACGGCATGTGACGTTCTTTGCTCCGGAAGGGTTTTTGTGGATTTTTGGTGATTGCAAATATGGCAAACATGATTGAACTTTTGCGCTGCGGTCATTGAGATTTTCCTCGTCAGAGGAATGAACTCAAATATCGGAATACAGGACTGGAATTCGTGAAACCTTGATCATGCAAATCAACGATGGTTGGCGTGATTGGTAATCCTATGTATACACTACGTAATGTTAGGAGATTCTTTACGTGAGCTTGGCTACGCATTCCTGGATCCTAACCAAGCCTCAGAAGACGGGTCAAGTGCAAATGGGTCACTCGAGTTTGTTGTGATATCAAATAATTGAAGAGGTGCATGTTTTCAAAGAAAATCGGCAGAAAATTAAACATAGGTATTTGCATGACGGCAAGAAAGGATTCAAACACTTCGTGAACGCGTTCCTAAGATGGACGAGATTCTCGGGCAAACTGTTACCTTGGTATCCTTACCATTAATATGTTGGTGTCCTTAGCATTTCTTGCCATCGCTTTCTGAAGCGAGATGCTGGGGCAAATTGCACCCATTTGTCCGTCCGTCCACTTTAAATGGGCGGACAGCTCGCAATATTCCCACGGAAGTTCACAAACCGCGCCATAGGACTCCCCTCCAGAACTTTGAGTGGATGAATATATGTAGTGAACGATGATGTTCTGGGAAAGGTGTGAAAATTTTCGACGGAAGACAACTACTTGATTTTTGGGGAAATTTTGCAGAAAGACGCTCCAGCCAAAAAAAATAAACAAGTTTGAAGCCACCTACAAAGCAATTTATAGTACACACGTGCGACAGTCGCGCGTCAGACGGATGCATCCATTTGCGAAGGACTTTCCATGAAGACCTATCAAAGCTGCACGTACACCGTTAATGGAAATATTGTGCTGCAGCCGCGATGCCGCATACGTGTGCGTCCCATCTGCGTCCGAACTGCGTTAAGACTCCGACCCATCCTCCATCACGTAGATGCACGCGCGTCAAAGGCAGCCTTTAGTTTGTTTGCGGGACATCTAATACCCGACCTGCTCGGGGGCGTGGCCGATAAATGCAAACAAAATACAATACTATGAGTAAAAGATGAATAAAATACATTCGATCCCAGAGCTCTATTCAGAAAATCTTCGAAAGGGATCGTCTGTGTCAAAGGACCCAGAAGGACTGCATCAGAAGGAGTTCTGCTTAAAGGCAGTGTGTCTCCTCGTTTTCGTCTCTGAGGTTTTAACAGATTCTACTCCATACGCTGAATCCAATGATATTCCTAAAATGTTACAAAAAGGTCTTTAAACCCTATTTCTAAACGTTTTTCGGGAAGGGATTTGTAACAGTTTGTCGACTCGGGTGGACGCGTGAAGCCGTTGATCCCATCGATCGGATACGTCTAGATGTGTTGGCTAACGCTGCAGACGTGGCGGGCAGCCAGTACATTCACGGACCGCTCCGCCCAAGTGGTCCATGAACTGCTCTTTCGGACCCTCCGATAACGGGGTTTTCGTCATTTTCATGAGCTTTGACGTACATGTTTGGAATTAGCGTGACGAGAAGGTCTAGGGTCTGTTGGTATTTTCAGCCTACGGAAAGAGGTGACACACTGCCTTCAAAGCGGTCTGCACACCTTCTACTGCGGTCCTTCGGTATCGATTAGGTTTGGTAGTCTTTCAACAAACCGGGTAGAAAAAGAATTAAAGTTTTTCACGTCAGGGTATATAAAGCACTCGTCTGCAACCCTTTTGGGGCGTGCAACCTTTTGGAATGAGCAAATGGATTAACTTCCGAAGTTACTACATACAGATAATGCTGAGAAGGACAACTCTACTAGTCTGCTGCGATTTGTCAGGACTGCGACTGGGTATTAGATGTCCGTAAACGCTTTACTTTCAATGGGCATTCTCATGGCTAGAGACATATGTATTATATCATTATCAAAGATTCAGGGAAGCGGGAAGCGGACCTCGGGCATCCTTTCCAGGTATGAGGTGAAACACCTGGAAAGAAAAGGGTAATAGTGCTCTGTGTGATTAGGCAGTTGAATGAATTGGTCTGACATACATATTTCTAGGTACAATGCTCCACAGCCGGTCCTTCCATTATGTTCAGCAACACTGTGAAAGGAGGTATGGACGAGTCTTCTTCCAAGATTTTGAGGAATGTAAGCAAAATACTAGCCAAAATAAGTGATAAGATGGCGTATGGGCACTATTCAACTCTCCTGCCCCCAAAATCTTCAAAAAAAAATTCTGGCTGAAACCTCGCATAGAGGAATCATTTGAGGTGCTGAACACGAAGATCGTATCCATTTTGTACCGTTATCCCATTGTAGGGTTACGGCGGATATACTCTAAACACAGTATCTCACAGAATCCTCTCAAATTTTGTGTAGAGGGGTTGTTTTAGACGCTAATCACGATTATCAACATTATTTCGCATGCCACCTCCGTTTTTTACCTGAAATTTTCTCCCAATTTCCTACCGGCACACCTAAGGAAACCCCACAAAAATGGAATTACAGGTATGGTACAAAATGAATACGATGGTTGTGTTCAGCACCTCAACGAACCCCCCCCCCCTTGCGAAGTTTCAGCCAAAAACGTTTTTTTTTTGTTGAAGATTTTGGGGCCAGTAAAGTTGAATAGTGCCGGCGTATGTCATCTAAAATGCACGAAAAGAAAATATACAGAGCACATTTATCGCATTTCTGGATTTGCTTCGAGAAAAGAGGATACATCAAAGAAACCATACAGAAGTACAATATTGAGATCGACCCAAATACAAGCAGAAATCTGGCAGCTTGAAGCCCCACAAAGGCAGTTATAAGCTATGCAGCAGCGTTCATAACAATATTGCAGGCTATTCAACGGCAGAAACCTCACATGCCGTCAATAGCGGCACATATGGCTGTAAATATCCAGCTGCAACAGCTAGCTAAGGGAAAATTAGCTTCGTTTGTAGCGCGTGGTCGACACTAACCTGAAATCCCATGTGATTTTAATGAATTCCTCTAAAAAATACCGTGTTTTTAGCGGATTTCTATTCCAGGACGATGTCAGCTGACTGCACGGCAGCACCACCCTTTGTGTATGTGTGTGCGTGGAATAATCACCGCGAAAATATGATTGCACAGATGGCTTCACAAACACGTTTCACCGAGCAAAACATAGCGAAAACATCTGCATGTGTAAACAAACGCACGTAACACCACGGGAAAAGTACCCGGAAAATTTCGTGGTATTTCCCGGAGAATCAGCTGTTCGCGAAGTTTCGTTCATGACGAAGTAACTGCATGAAAAAAATGCAATCTGGAAGAGAATCCAGTGCAGGAGGACGCATGGCGATTATCACAGCAGATGTCCCAGAGGCACATGTGAAATTTGAATACGGCCATTAAGTGCAGACGTGCAAGATGTGACGTTGTGTGCAAAAACACACAAACAATGTGACGATTCGCATCAATACGAGAGGCTGCCTGTGTAGTTAAGAGCCAGCATCCCAGCGGAAACATCAAGAGCCGTTAGGGTTACAAAAAAGGATGAAAAGTTGTCTAGAAAAGGATGTGTCACTGAGGAACAGTGGGATATGGAGCAGTGTACCGGGAAAGGGCGCTGGGTGATTGGACAACCAGGTAAATTGGCTAATCGCAGAGCTCGGCTGACCGTCCTTTCCGGTACAATGCTCTATACTCACTGCAGCGCATTCCACAGTGGAAACTGCCCTTATTTTCACTATTAATTAATTGATTATTTTGTCTTTTTATCATTTACTTACTTGTTTACTAATTAATTTATTTATTTGGCCACTAATTCATATTACAATTATTCTAAGCAACGCTAAATATAAAACTACGTGCCAGAACGATCAACCAACACCGCAACCTAGGAGATTTCTCCCTAAAAAGTTCGCAAATGCAGAAAAAAACAGCAACGGAAAAAACATGGACACATTTGGTCATGTTTGCAAATGCATTAGATTTTTCCAAAAATGGGAATATAATTCGTGCCCTCACTGCACTCATCAAAAGCCAGGATGTTCAGAATAATCGCAGAACAAAGGACAATCGAGAGATAAAGTGAGCAGTTGAGCAAAAAAAAATAGAAAGAAAAATAAGGCAGTTGAAAATGAAGAGAAGTAAGCAAAGTAGGAACAGTTGCTCAGACGTTGTTTCCTCAAAACAGTCTCAAAAATATATAGGTAGAGCTACCAATGTTGTCAATTTGAATTATCTTGCCTAATACTCAGCTTAATTTTAAAAATAGGAAGAGCAAGTAAAGTCCTTGCGCGCAATCGGCGGAAAATTTTCGAGCACGTCCAGCATGCGGCGCGTACGCGACGCGGCCCTCTCGTGGCAGCGGTCGCCCGTCGTTCGTCAGATTCTTGGCCCAGGTGAGTGTTTTTCTTTCATTTTTTCCTTAACTGAAGTTTATCTAAAGTTGTGAGGTGAGGCCTGTGGATGACCGATATCGACCTAGTGACCGCTAAAGGCCCATTTTGCACTAGATGCGTTGCATGAGCGTCAGACGCGGTCATAAGCAAAGGATCTCCCTCAAAGAGCGCAATTTTTTCTCCAGTTTTCTTTCGTAGGCATAAAATCACTACGCATCCATAACATGTCACCTCCCATGAACCCACAATCGCATAATTCTCTCCGCTCCTCAGTTACCGTAGATGGAGAGTTTGTGTTCGCCAAAAACTGCACAACAAGTTTTTCTTTTTCACCGCCGAAGAGAGTCTCGAAACCACTTAGGCGTTGAGTGAACCTCTTAACGAAATTCTCAACAACGAGCGAAACGGCGGAGGAGATATTGATGGAGGAGGAGATTATATGAAAATCGAGAATTAAGAAATTTTTTTAGGAAGTGGCGCGAAAGTTGTAGCGAAGTGAAAGAAGATGGAATTCGAAGAATTTTTCGAACACGTCGTTAGTCAGCTTGCACAGTTATGGATAAGTACGACCATTCAGAGCGGCAGTACCACTCTGAAATGGATGCGAGAACTAGTCCCCGACTCATTTGCGTACATCCAGCCATCTAAGATAAGCTCATTCTATGTAGGATGTTTCTGTGAGAATAAAGTTGTATTTGATTTTGTAGAATGAAGCAAGGAAAAACAATGTTAAAGAAAAAACATAAATATATGTGAACAAGACAAATTTTGAGGTTAGAAAATTAGAATCCCTTCTGGGCAGAAAGAGTTCAGAGACGGAGGAGTAGGACGTCTAGTTGCGTGCGTCCGTCAGTTCGATTCTACATTCATCGGTGGGACCCCTACCGGACTTTTGAAACTGGCGTATATATATATTTATTTACTTATTTGTTTATTTATTTATTTATTTATTTATTACACCATCACGATTGTGCCATCTACGTAATATCGTATAAGTATGAGTGACAAGAAAAACTAAAAGAAGACAGTAATTTCAAGTCAGAACTTTGAAACTCAAACCATTTACTTAGCATCATGTTGCTTCGCCCAAGTGGACTGTACCCTTAGTTTCGAACTCAATTCCAAGGTGGTAATGAGGACTAGTCAGTGAAAAGCCTGTCAGGAAACAGACTGTTACTAGGCCGAAATTTACTAAACTCTTGCTGCTCCACATGCACAGGGCATAGTGGCTGGATAAAGACATCAGACCTTACCCTACTAAGTATGTATTACAACTCAAAGATACATCATCTTTTTCCATTTTAGGTAAAAATCCTGTCAATTACGGGTACCACAGCAGATAGTGCGAGGAATCCCTATTTTCACGATTTCCAAATACCAAGGTGAGGACCAAGATGAGGTTCCAGACCAGAAGGATATGTAGAACATCCATGCAAGGCTAAAGTCAACAGCAAAATTCTAGAATGGAAATATGACCCATCTATGGTGACGCACATATCCAGCGAACCAACGAGGCCACGCAGAGTGCAATCAAATCGTGCATCGCAAGCATAAAATTAGTGCCAACAAATGGAAAACCAGAAAAAGCTGGACGACCTCGCTGGGGCGAGGCACGGCACCGATTGTCGGAGGCCATTTATGGTTGACGATAAACAACCACTTTTTTGTAAACTCCGGCCATTGTTATTGTTGTTTTCTAGCATACACGAGAGAAGTCGTATACGCTCGGGAAAAACAGCAATAACTACAGATGAAGTCTAGTTTGCAAAACGTTTAGTTCAAAGAGATATAGATTTACAGGAAAGGAATGATCAAAACACGTGAGAAGATGGAGAAAGAAACTACTCAGACTTTATTTATTCAATATTTACGAAGCGAGGTGTGCCACTGATAAAAAATTGTGAAAAAAAAACTTTAACAGCAATTTACGCTTTGGCCACAAAAAGACTCCAGTAACGATGTAGTTGAATACACATATTCATTTTATTTGACAGAAAAAATCAGGCGAAAAACGAGTGAGAGAAGCAGTGTTTTCAGGTCACATATGTGGCTAACTCCCTTTCTCTTTAACTAGTATTTTAGTATATTTTCTTGTAAACGCAAATACGCAGAAAATGCCCAATTTTCAGGCTATAGTGCAGCTTTTAACACACACTTGCGCGAAAAGAATATTCGCTGTAAAAAAAACAGTGCCGTGGCTGAAGGAGGAGGTCTATATAGCAGAGTGCGGCAGGGTTTTCTGCAAGTTACAGTTACAGTCTATTAGTTAACCAAATCATGTTCAAACGAGAAAAAAAAAGAAATGCAAGACCATCGTTCTATCAATAATTTCGGCAAAAAAAAAATTCAAAATTTCTCAGGATGTTGCAGGCTTTCGGTACTAGAATTACTATATGATGATTTATTATCAGTCCAAGTGTAAGAATATTTAGAGCAGTAGATTAGAGACTCTCTGATAAGTAAATAAAAAACCAGAAAAATCAGAACAAGAGAGTTATAATAAACAGAAAATAAACGGATGAAAATTCTATGGGGTCATGGGTAGGTGGAAAGGCAAGGAAGACTATGTGGCAAAGCAAGTACAGGGCTGTTAGAAGGCCTTCAAGCAGGCACTTAGGTCCAATAGTTGCGACCTCTGGTAGACCCAGGACACTAGGACACTGAAAACACTACTTCAAGTTTGTTGTTCTAAGAAATCCTCGAAAAGAACTTATTTGCAGAGAAAACACTGGCCGAAGGAAGAACACCTGGTCAAATTTTGTAGGCCACGAACGAGGTTAAGCAAACACCAACAAGTAGGAAGCTCACGAATTTTACTGGATGTACATCCAAGGAGATACCGTATCCGCAGAGTCGCGCAGTACACAGCATCCAGCACCTGGGAGGTGACTTTATGAGTTGGCCGCCGTTTCCCGGGGCAACACGATGTTCGCGGTGAAGTGCCGCGACTCACACATATCTGCACGTTTTTCGTGGATAATTTGTCGTCATAGCGCCTTGAGGTGCAAGCACAAACGTGCATGAATTCGAAGGGCTTCCAGAAGATTCTGGAAAGGAATTTATTGCATGGAGAGCAGAGAAATTTCAGATGCTAAGGCTGAAACTATGAAATTCCAGGAACTCCTCGCTAGTAGCTATTCTTGGAAAACACGAAGGCTTCCAATTCTTGCAGATGTTATTGTTTTGAACATCCTGCTTACCGTGGTAACTACTATATAGAAGCTGATTAGGCCGGGAAACGTAACGAAATAGAGGGAGAATGTGGCGCTGAGAAGTAGAGCTACTGCCAGCGTAGCCAACAAAGAGACTTAACGATCGACGTAAAATTCTATTGGATTAGGTATTGTTCAGAGCGGTAGTCATTATATCCGTGACTAGTAATTAGATGAAAGCGGCTCGTATACGGATATAAGTCATAGACACGGACGATTAAGCGGTAAAATGGCGCTGTGATTTACAGGACACGGCGAGAGTCATGGAAAGATTGCTCAGATGAAAGACAATCACAGATTAATAAAGAAATCTAATCAATTCAAACCATTTTATATGTTTAAAAAAGTTGTGTTTTTACGGTAACCACACTCGGGAAAGAATGGCTGTGAGAGAAATTGAGGCTGTGCCGCTGATCTCTGATCGGTGCATTTCAACTATTCATGGCTTCAAGAGGAAACTCATCCTCAATCACATTGAAATTTAGCAAAAAATTGTGGAACAGTGCTCTAGCCAGGGATGATTCGACAAAGAGACACAGGAAGAAACGAGTATGAGCCACGCAGAGATCAACGGAACTATGTACGTACTTTTCGGCCACCGTGTATACCTTCATTCTTGATTGATTCCGTTCTGTTTATTTGAATTCATTCCATTACTACATGACGTGAAGATGATCCTGTGATCCAGGGGTCCATCGCAGGTGTTCAAAACTACAGTAGACCGCCACCGCAGAAGCCAAGACTATAGTATCCGTGAGAATCTATAACTATTTCAAATTATGCGTACTTTCCCGCAGGTGTCAACAATCAATCATGGCGCGAACGGTAATTTCAGAGATCCGTATCTGCAGACGAGCACAGGTGCAGTGGTGCAACTAAGCAGCTAAAGTCAATGAATATTGTCAATAGTGCTTCGAACTTCGTTAATCGGCAACTCATAAACGTGGACCTACAAGAGTTGAATGCTCACTCATTAATCTTCAAGATTCAAACGCAGTTGTGACCGAAATTTTACTTATTTAACTATTCCTCTATTTATTTGTTCATTCATTTATTTATGTATACGAAGAAGTTCTCTCAAAACACAGGATGGACGCCAAATGGAAACTTTTGAAAATTCGAAAACTCGCCAAGTTAATTAGCGGTGATGGAGATGGTTGGCATCCATCCTCGTCTTCGCAGTTGGATCTACAAATTCTTGGAAGACCGAACATATCAAGTCAGACTGGGACACGAACTCTCTTCAGTCTGTTATGCAAAAACCGGAGTACCGCAGGGCGGGGTTGTTTCGCCACTTTTATACTTGATCTACACATTTGAGCTTCCAGACTGTATCAAATCCCTGGACGTTTCGTGTAAAATGTACGCTGACGATATAAAAGTCTACAGAATTATTGAATCAGAACATGACCAATTAAAGTTGCAAGCTGCAGTTTCCTATTTGGAGGAATGGGCGGAAAAATGGGAACTGCCGATATCTACTGAGAAAACGGTTACGCTTACAATTGGGAAAAAGAAACATAACTCCACCTACTACCTCCATGGTACTCCTTTAAAATCTGTTAAGGAAGAGCGAGACTTAGGCTTTATTTTAACGGATAAATTGAGTTTCGAAAATCACTACAAGACGTTGGTTAAGAAAGCAACGTTTAGGATATACAATCTCTTTAAAGCGCTCAAAACAAGGGATCCGAAAGTGCTCATTAAAGCTTATAAAACCTATGTTCGGATTATAATGGAGTGCGGTACGACAGTTTTTAGCCCATACAAGCGGAAGGATATCGACCTCTTGGAGAGTGTGCAAAACAATTTTACCCGTAAACTGGTTATGCGGTGTTGTGGCATAGAATACTCACTTGTTCCAAACTGGGAAGACAGAAATAAACAGCTAGGACTTATGAGCCTTTTAAAAAGAAGGAAAAGAAATGATCTCATAATGATGTTCAAAATATTATCTGGAAAAACATTCCTAGATACTGGTGATTTCTTTACACTATTTCCATCACGTAATTCAGCGAAGAAATTGACTCTCCAGGATTAAGCTGCTAGAACTATGCTTAGATCTAAATTCTTCTCAAAGAGGGTTCTCCCTACATTCAAAAGATTACTAAGAGAAAATGTGCTTTCTTTATCTTTGAGATCTTTTAAAGCATTTCTTGAAAAACGACCAGACTATTTTTAGTTGCATAGTAGATGTATGTCGACTTTATTCTTTTCCTTATTGCTTTAACCTTAATGTTGTGTCCTCCAGTTCCGTATATTTTTTTCTCTTTCTTTATAGTTTCCAACGTTTACGTTTGTCCTTGAGTTGCATTCTGTGAGTTCGTTTTTTTTTGTTTAGTACCAATGCCTTTGTATTGTGCCTTACACGGGGGTTCGTCTCTCGTCTTCGAAATAAAATAATAATTGTGAAGGAACGTGATGCGTCAATGAGTCCACTTTCTAATGTTGAAAGATTGTTTTGTTACGGAGCTAAAAAAACATTTTGGGAGAAAAACTCTCCGGATTTAGAGTTTTGCAATGTAGGCCTATTTTAACTTACCCAGTTTTGTTTACTTATTTACCCATATTTATGCCAAACATGCGCGGCTCATATGCAGCTGAGCCAATAGAGGCCTGGGGAGATCCGCGGCCAAATCACCACGGCCCGCAATTGCGACGGCCATTCTGCCGACTGAATTTGACAGCACCGCGAGAGGTCCGCGCATCGACTTGGATTTACAATCTATCCATTACACACCGAGTTCAATGCCGAACTGCATCCATAAATTCAACTGACAGACTGGTAATAAAACCCGCACACGGTCCGTCGTCAAGTCGTCTGGAGGTCGTAACCGTGTCACGAACGCTGGAACGATGTGCTGTGAAAAAGAGTAGACCGAGGAAAAACACCAAGGAAAACAAGGGGTCACAGGGTGGGATGGGTAGCCTCGCACGGGAGATTGGCTTTCACAAGCACATCACTCTGGCCTTGAGTTCTGGAGAATTTTCTCAGAATCCATGAAGAAAATGATGCGAAAAACTGCTCACGAAATGCATTGTAGCTGCTGGTATGCAGCTGTTTTGTTCCATCGAAAATCCAATACATATCAAATTTCGTCGCAAGAGATTATAGACTTTGTTGACTGAGCCGATGGCCCTGCGATCGCTTGAAATCCAGAGAGCTCTGCGTCCACAAAGGGGATTTCGAAGAACAAAACACAATAAAAATACAGCCAGAAATAGGGAAGAGCTGGGGGAACATCACAATACGGGAAAGTAATTTTTTTCACAAAAATTTCGAGAAAATAACAGTTCTAGAGCCTAAAAGTGTTGCAGTCTTTTCCAGAAGTTTCCTAGACACTAAACCAGAGCTTTATTAAAGGATCAGGCAACATATGAGACTAAATCGTTGGTGGCCGCAGAGAAAACGGCGATTTCCTGGGAGCAGCCAGCGGCGCCACTGTTGGACAAACAGTTGTAGCGTGCGGAAAGCTCGCTGACAGGTCGATGACTAACACGGGAAAGCAGGAAAATAAACTTTTGTGGGGAAGTCCTCGAAAATTTTCCACTTCATGGAATTTGTTCCTGGAAAACTCAAAATTGACATATTTTCCGCTGATGACTGCCATAGAGCGGATGACTCATCCGATGGAAAGAGAAGAAGCGGTGAAGGGATCCATGTATTTTCGGATTTTGGAAAAGCGTGTCATTTATTTTGGAAGGCTTATGCACTGCATCACTCTGAAGAAGACTCGGTACAGCATTTCCAAATTTTACCATTAGTAATGTCTCATTGAAATTAATTCAATCAGTTTGGAATCAAAATTGAATTAATTTAATTTAATAATATAAGCACAACCAATTTTCGTGCATCTTCTTGTTAAGTACGAGATTTGTGGAACTGTAAGGTACTGGTAATATATTTACTTACATTGTTTGATAAGTATGTAGAATTTGCAATAAAGCCTTGGATTTTTTCGTGAACAAATCTCACCATAAGGATATATTACGCTTTTTAGCTGCGATACGAGAGGAACTTTGTCACCCGTTAGAATAAAAGCAACATATAGAACTAGAGGGGGTTCTGTCAAGAGAGTGGTCAGGGCGAGGTATTCTTTAAGGTTCAACTATTTCGTTAATAGAGCGGGTTCGGGTTGCAGAAGGCCACATACATCCCACTAATATTCGACAGTTCAAAATAATCGTTGGCAGATATCTAAGAGAACATTCCAGCGTTCCCTAAGCCCATTTTTTTTTCTAGAAATTGTTCGTTTTCATTTTTTTTATTAATCTTAGTCTTCACTTTTTTCGTAACCTTATACCGTAACCTTATATTTTTATAATTCTGGCTATTGTTTGTCTTGTTTTTTTTTTGTATCTGAGTTTTCGCAGATGTTTAACTCGCGTTTTAAGTGGTTTGATGACTCGCATGGTGTTCAAATGTAATAAATTGAATTGAATTGAATATGCAATATAGATTTATTTTTGTTAATATATCCATAATGAGGCAACCAAAAAAAGCGAAAACTATAACAAACTCAAACATAGCATGGAGTGCTCAGAGCAACAGTAGGACCAGAAGAAAAGGAGTGGAAAGACAACTTATCAATTTTGTCAAATTCTATCTACCGGATCAGGTCGGAACAGAAAGGGTAGACACGGGAGTAATGAACCGATTGTGGAGCAGAAATTACGATACGAAAAGGACTTGATTTCATACTCCGGCTACATTGTCTACACTGATACAAAAAGGGTAGACACTGATATAATAATCTTCAAAGGCAACCTCACTCAAAAATTGGGAAGAAAGAAGCAGCATGTAGAAATAAAGTCTAGAACTCGAGCAGACTCCAATGCCTACCCGCAACTGTGCAGCACTAGCGATATGCCTTGGAAAAATGCACCAGATTAAGTTTACACAGAAGTTTTTCCTTGCAGATAAGAGAGGAGATAGGCGCACTTGCAAAACAGAGAAATTTCTCATCCAGTAGCAAACAAGTTCTTTTCCCATTTCTTTTCGAGCCCCTAAAAATCGCTCCGTTCAAGAAAAAGTGCAAAAAATGCTAGGAAGAAAACTAGGAAGCACAGATGAGGAAAAGTCATTGAAAAATAGGTGGAATAAGGGGCTCAGGAGTGAGAGAAGTCTCAAAAATCGCCAAAAATAAATGAGACTTCGAAAAAGTTGATAAAAAACAGCCAGTCGCTTTGGTAAATGAACGGAACAATTCATCTAACAATTTTTTTTTCATGGTGAGGATTATGTCTACATAGAACGACTTAGCAAAAGCAGTTGGTTTAACAGTCGAAGCAAGGCTCAACTCTGTGCATTTAGTCCTACTAATTTTCTTCAGAAATACCTCAGCTTTACCCAAATCCGCATAGAAACTGATACTAGAGGCTCGGAATGAAGCAGAGTGTTCGCGCTCGTGCTGCGCTTTCACTCGTAGAGAACAATGGATGGTCAAATATGGACAGACACCCGACTCAGAGCTGATGAAACCTCGACAAACATGGATTTGAAATGGAGATGAAGCTGAGTACGGAATACATTCAAAGGATTTGGTCAGTGAAGACGAATACTGTGAAAAAGTTTAGAGTGCATACTTCAGACAAAAGGTGCAAGGCAAAGGAGCAGATATTCGAGGAATTCTGCAAAATCGCTACAAAAATAACGCAACAATGACGTGCAAATAAAGTTCGCCATGCAGAAGTTGGCGATAATTCGAGTCAATCAGCGTGCAAACGAAAAATCCTGCGCCGGCCGCTGCCGAGAGCAAAGCAGCCGGCGCCGAGCAACGAACGCTTTCATGGTCAGCCAGGCACTTGTCGCTGGGGAAAGACACGCTCGTGTCGTCACTTGCGAATAAAATGGAATGGGCATAGGTCAAGGAAAACTCGTCCACACAGCCACACAGCTGCAGTTTCGCTCGGCATACTATTCTGAACATAAAGGGAAGAAAATGGTGAGATAAAGGGATCTTCTCCGGTACTTTTCTTGGATAAACCAAGTTCACTAAATAGAGACCTAATACGCAAAAAGCTCATTTCCTGTGTGAACAAACTTGCCGCGAGAACCGTTCGAGTTTTCTTAGGGGAGAAAAATAAGAAAAAAGTGTAAAATCATAAAAGTGTAGTACACTTGTCTTCGGAAATGAGCAACTAACACAACAAAAATTATTCCAACACTAAGGGACCAAGTTCACTTGATATTGACCAAACAATTACGAATTACGAGTAAGGGAGTGAAGACAAGAATCCGAAAACGAAATATAGGAAATTGTAGAATTACAAGGATTGTGAAAAACTCCCGTTTTCCGTTTCAAGCTTATCCAGGGTGAATTTTGATCTTTCGTTTTAGGGTCTACGTTTTCTTAATCGCACACTTACTTTATTTACTTAACTGTTTATTTACCTTTGTCGTCCTCATCAAGATTTTAGCCTCTTTAGAATGTTGTTTCCGGCACAGAGGACCGCTATGCGGGGCAGCTGGGACTAAATTTTTCTATTTTATTGCATCACTTTGTTTTACCATATTTTATGTATTTACCACTATATTTTCTGCGTTTTACTTTTGATTTGAGATCAGTAGCTTCGGTAATTTGGATAGGCTGCTATAGTTCCTGAAAAATTTACTAAAAGCGCCGTGAGAGATCGAAACTTATGAACACATATTCAGGTTCCGCTATACGCTTTCCTTTTAATGGATGCTCTATTCTCCTGTCAACGTTTTATGGAACTTTGTTGATTTTCTCCTTTCAGCAACTTGTAGTTTCACTAATCTGAGAAAAAAGTACTCAGTGCATGAAAAATTAATTTTCACCCTTCTGCTAATATATCTTATGTTTTCTCCAGTGATATCCACCTTTCTTCTATTTTATACCTTGCCTTTGGAGGAATACGCAGTCAAAATTCAATGTGTATTAGGTAGGAAATCCAGAAAAGAAAAAAGAGTACGAATATCCTGCGAACAGAGAACAAAAAAATGTGAAGAAACCGGCGGTGTACTTGTGTTCTAACAAACAACAGTCCAATACGTCCTTGCACCAATTGTTCACAGCAAGTTCTGTTTGCCCGTTACATTCACAGACGCAGCGAGAGAAATGCACAAAAGAATCTTTGTGATGACGTACTGTCGTCGGCAAAAAACAACGTATTGAGAAGAGTTCTTGCAAAAAGAGTTCTCCACAGAGTGCTTGAAGGGCATGCGAATTTGTGCGGGAAGAGCCTGGGAGAAATGAGAAAATAGTGCAGGATCCAGAACCCTCTGGAAACCAAGAAAATGGGAATTTCTTTTAGTGGGGAGGGGAGTGTTTACCAACAATAAGATTGGCAAACTATGACCGATTACGTTCCAGGAGAACGCGCAAGAGCGCTCTAATTCAACTTCGCCTGCGTCAATGAATTTGTCGCTGGGGGAACAAAGAACGATTGTGCTGCTCGTAGATCGCATTGGGTGGCAATGATTTTGAAGAAAAAATGTGGATATGATTGGGTCTTTGCACATGGTCAGCAGTGTTTTTTTTGCTTCTTTTTAGTAGGATGTGAGGATGTGCTGACATTCTGCTGCTGGATTAGTGAAATCGTTAAGGTGTTGTGTTGAAGCAAGATTCGTTCACTCAATCTATCAGTGTATCTAGTATTCAAATTGGTTGCGGGGTTTCAAAATAATTCTAAGGAGTTTTGAGTTCTAACAACAAAATACTAGCGAAAATCTGGAAGAACCACGGGTCAAACGATGCTTCAGTTTACATAACCTTTCGGGAAGAGGGCAAAAATCTCGAAAAAATGAAATACGAAGAAGCCGCCACAGTCGCCTACGTGAGGAGTCATCCAATGACGAAAAGCGAGCAGAGTAATCTACTGGAATGAGAACAGTGTTGTTTACCAGCCGCCACCTCCAAAGCCACACTTCTCCACCTAATTGACTGGTTGGCGTAGATCGAAGAACCGTCTGCAGGGGAGTGGAAAATGCTTCCCACGCAAGGATCCAGAGATTTTTAGGATGAGAAGGAGAAGAAAAAACAAATTCTTGCAACAAAATAAATTAATGCCATAAGAGCTAGTTTTCTTTTCTCTTCTGCCGCACAGTCTCACTCCCACCGTGTGTGACATTCACGTGTAGATGTAATGATTACGTTACATGCTCATCTACCCAGAACTATGAGCTTCGAAAAAAGAACCAGAGCCTTTCTGACCTCCCTGCATTTGATTCCCAACTGCTCAACCGATTTTCTCCTCACAGTATCGAAATTCTAATCCCCGAATGTCATTTAGCTGAAGGACCCAAAGAATTGGTGCGAGGCTACGTAGCGCAACACTCGTGGCGGTTCGTGGGTTGGACGCAGATTAAAAGCAACCATGCGCTTGCCCCGTGATGCGAGTGGATCCAGGAGATGGACCCCCTATGGCTGGATTCGATTTATAAGCCAGATGAGGTGCATAATATTCTGTCAGTGTAATATTCTGCCGATAGAATATTAGCCGTGTGGGATTCCATCCAGCGTGGGAATTTCCAGCCCTTCTCAAAGCTTAGAGGACAGCACCAAGTTGAATTTTCGGAAAAAAAGGTTACCATATTGACCAGGACTCCATTGCTGGAACAGGAAAGTGAATTCAAAAAGGATGTGTCAGGTTTTCGCATTTAATAGAAACAGAAGTAGAAGTATTGACTGCTACGGAATGCAAAAGTTTGTTATTCCGACCTCTTGAGTATTGAGCGGTTTCTCCTTTTCTATGAAGCAAAATTATGTAAATACGTTCGTTGAATTCGCAATTGTTGTACGTAATTCCTGCTGATAATTTTCTCCAGCCAAGATTTTGGAACAATGAAATTTAGCAGCACTTTGGTGGTGCATAAATGCTGTTGCAATATAAAAAAAACCTGTTAATTGCTAGAGAGTTTGACGACTCCGTCATGTACCAAACGAAAAGAAATCGAGGGAAACTAATGCTTTTGTTCTTTTGAGTGGTAGCAAATACATAGTTCCTTTAAATGTAGCTGCAGAGTGAGCTTTTCATGTTTTCTGTGCATTTTTTTATTGTGGATTAGTATTCATGCGACACCTTGTACACGGAGTTTTCCATATCCTACACGTTATCTTTGATATATTCACATTCTGGGTTGAATATTATATGGGCAGAATATTCTATGTGACATCAGCACTTGAGAGTGAACAAAACTCTAAACACAGCCAACCTTCTGTACACCGCAAAACCCGGAATAGGAATCGCGCTCTGTTTGCTTTTGATTCACCTTCGTCGGTACCGGTGACGCATCGGCAGCGATCGCAGACGACGCGGAGACGAACGATTCGGAGCTGTACAAGCAGATGCGGCTCATGTCGTGTACAATGACCACGTGATGACGACGAACATTACGCATTCATATCGCTGTGCGTCAACAAATCGTCGTCCGCTCAAAGCGAATAGAACGGCAAATAGCCAGGCGTTGGCCAGTCGCCTATATGCTGGAACTTGCTCATGGATGCAGCCAGGGAAATCAGGGACGCTGAGTCACGGAAATCCAGGATCGATGGGGTTTCTTTGCAGAGATCCTGCAGAAAATCTGCAGAGCGTGAGAAAATGACTTGCAAAAAGGTTGTGCAATTGCACAGGGCGTGCCATTTCGAATATAGCAACCAATTCAACGAGAAACGACACAAGAACACTGCTTGAATGGTTTGCGGAAGCACGAAAACCGCTGCAACACGAGCAGTATGGAATGAGTCAGCCAGCAAACAAAGGATGAAAAAGATTGGATAGGGAGAATAGGAGCACCATCGAACGCCGAACAGACCGAAAATGACGAGGGAAACATCGAAAGGCTGAGGTCTATCCAGAGAAAATAGGAAAATCCGGGAAGCAATGGCAATTCCCACTATGAATCTGTACAAAAAGCTAGTGTTTTTGCCACGGAAGAGTCATTTATAAACTGTACGCTCTGCGAAGTGTCGTGTTACCAGCCCAAGCAGACCATGAGAACCAACAACGAAGCCAGCCAGATGATTCAATTACTAGCGGGATCAATTAGGAACTGGTATTGCTCGGTTAGCGTCTGAGTCAGCGCTTCTATAATGATGTTTCTTATACGGAGCATTCCAGGAAGCAAAGAAAGGAATTGAAGAAATGACGCAATGAGGAGCTAATCTCCAACAGTTGCATGTTGAAGGGAAGAAATTGGGACAGAAATTTATTTATTTATTTATTACGCGCATAAGAGTGCTAGATTAATAACAGGTGAACGTTGGGAAATGTAGAACTAGTATAAAAACAGGACATGAAATGAGTTAGAAAAGAAGTAGTGTGTGATAACTGTAGTTGCACAGGTAGAAGTCAGGCAGGGCGGTACAAAAAATATGTATTAATCTGCTTAATAATGAGAAAGAAATTTTTTCTCTTGTGTAAGTACTGTTGTGCTTCATTACCACTGACGGTTTTCTAACAGTCGTGCAGAATTCAGTGTGTTTTCCCTCAAAAAGTTCTTGCAAACAGCGCCTCAGTGGTTTTTTTATTCATTTGTTGGACATGTACAAGTACACGCAATAGCAGTCACAAACAATCAAAGTACAAGTAATCTTCTTGAAAGAAATGTATTCCTCAGGAAATAAATTAATACGCAATAGTTTGTTGAAGTCGGAACGAACTCTATTAGTAAGGAATTTCGATCTGGTCTGAGTTTTAGCCGTGGCGGTCGAAGGCATGGACGGAGCTCCTCTTGTTTTTGAATCAAAACTGGTGAAGAAATCATTGGGAGCAAGTCTTACTAATCTTTTCAGTAATTTGCATGAAAGCAATAGGTCATACCGTTTTCTTCTCCATTCTAGTGATTTCAGGCCGTGGATTTTATTGCGTTCAATTCCAAATGGAATACTGGAACAGGGTCATTTATGCACTCTAAGCAGAAGTTCTCTAGTAAAATTATTTTGAATACCTTCGTGTGATTGAATGTCTTTTCTTTCTATAAGGATCAAATATGGAGGTAGAACTCTCAAGTATAGGCCGAATCTAGACCTTATATGCTTTCAACAAGACTTGAGCTACTCTTGATCGGAGGACTTTGAAGAGGATGAACGTCCTGCGAAGTTCCTTTGCTACTAGATATTATTTTTGCCACTAGACCACTAGGTTTTCAAAATTCTCCCCTTTTCTGATGATCAATTGATTGATTATAAACAATATTCGTCTGAAGTATTTATGTGGCTAAGAATATTTTGAATACCCTGTGATTGAACGTCTTTTCTATCTATGAGGATCAAATATGGATAAATACAAAAAATAAAGTAATAGGATCTGCTAGAAGCTAACTTCTCCAGCTCTTCATTAGCCAACGATTTCCTCTCATCTGAGAATATTCATTAAGCACTAGCAAGATTTGAGCAAGCAGCTTTACATACGGAGGAAACCATAGAGAGCTCAAAAATCAGCGGAACACACAGTGACGCTACAAAAGGGATCGAAAATCAACAAGCGTTGGCTGCGCGCTCGTTAGTTTATCGTATTAAGAGCCCGAAAACGACATGGTGAGGCTTATGCTACCGAAAATTAACTTTCTTTGCTTCGTGTCTGAAGGTGGAAACTAACTACAACAAGTCCTCAAAATGTCACCAATTTTGAAGTGCTGTGAATCTACCGAACCTCTCAGTGAATTTATCGAAGTCCCACGATCTGTTGTGATTCCAACATTGAAAGCGACATCAGGAGATTTTGAGAGATCCACATTTTTTTCGGAAAGATAACAGCAGATGCTCGCAATAAATCACAAGAGTCCTAAGACAACTTACAGAAATTCGTGAGTAGCTGCTGAATGCTTTTCCTTCCAATAACATGCACAGCAGTGAAGTCCAAGGAAGGATTTGAGATCAGCATCACAAACTGCATATGAATGTACTTATTTCGATACTTCCTTAGTTTCCCTCCCTGGTAACAACATGATGCTTGTTTCTGAATCTATGAATGGAACTCAAAACCTGTTGTGCATCACAGTAACCTTCGCACAAAGCTGTTTATAGCTGATTGATCATCCGAGCATCAAATCCACTCATAACGACTTTGTTATGTATTAAAATCGTTACACTGCTCTAACTTTTGGATCGTGCTGCGCTATTTCATATCTATTGGAGCGCAAACAACCACATGCATCCTTTTTGGCCTTTGATGAATAATAGAAACTATTATAGAACTTCGCAATAACTCCGCTTCGAAACAATAGCTAACGGAGAAAAAGTAGTCGTAAAAAAACATTGGTTGTTTTTGTTTATAACCTTCGCGAATAGCTGCGGAGCTCGCTACTTTGAAGAAAGACGCGAAAAACAATCGAAACATCGGCAAAACAATCTGTCTGAATTAGTGCTGACTGCAGAAAAAGTAAACAAACGTTAGGGGCACATATCGAATTAAGCGGGCATGAACCGACGTCTCAGGACTTTCGTAGCAAACCTAGCTAAGATAAAGTGCTCTGGGGATGAAAAATGGACTATCGACATCATCTCCTTTAGAAGAAGCCATGCTACTCACTTGAATGATCTTCTTAGGAAATGCTTCATTCTGGAGCTCGATCAGCTATATCTGCCGTCACAACCTATACTCACTCTCTAGTGAGGAGCTTGGTCGGGAGAGGACGTCATAACATTAAGCAAGCAACACTCTTACTCTATCTTACTTTCCCCTAAACTTTGAGGGAAATTATAGTTGAAGCACAGAAGAATTGTAATTCAGCCTTCAATTTCACGGGTTTCTGCAAACGTCTAGCGCGCACTTTCCCAGATCGAAGTCCCTAAACTAGCGATTATTGTCCGGTTCTAAAAATCCTTTCCTATCCTTACAGTTAAACATAACAAAGGTTAGAGAATGGGTTTTTACCGCACCTTATTGAACGGTTGACAATCAAACTACAAGTACTTGACTCAAAATGGATAATTCTTTCAAAAACAGGCCATACAGAGCAACGCGACGCGATCCCTGCACTTTGCTAAGGTTGCTGCTATACTCCGTAAAGTTAGGCATCTGCGCTGCCCACGAAGCGAGCGGCATCGCTTTCGATACACATCGATTTTGAGCGGGCATCGCTGCCGAGTCGCTGTTGCTCGAGCCGTCCGTAATCGATCCCTATCGGAAGCGCTGGTGCATAGGGAACTGAGACGTAGTCTTCTGTGTTCCATGTGATCATAGAAAAAGCATAAACTAACAAGCATAAGGCTTACTCCCGAACTGTGTATCTCAATAGAAATTTTAGGCAGTTTTGTCGACAATCGTATATTCCACAGAGGCTGAGAATTCTCGACCATTTTCTCTTTGTGTACGATAGACGTTTTGAGCATAAAATAGGGTGGAAGCTCTAGGTCTGTGTAGCCTGAAGGGAAAGAAGAAAACTATCAACTCAAGTGGAAAAACTCGAGCAGATTACGTGTGCTTTCGAGCCGATTTCGCTCAATTTTCGCCGGAATGTTTCCCCATTTCGCCCGAAAAGTACCAGTAAAGAAGTGAATCTGCTCGAACTTGCACGCGAATAAGCGAAATCTGCCGGAAAATACGCGAAAATAGCAACTTGGGCGGCGGCACTACCTACTCACCCGCGGGCTGTCGCCTGTGCCGCCATATGCCCGGACAAAAATGCTGCACATCGGGAAGAATCACCGGTTGTACATAGATACAGTACCCGCACTAAGTTTGTTAAAAATGAACATCTAGAACGAGGATTTGCGTTGTTTTCGTTCTAGGGTTATAGCTCATCGTAACAAAGCGATTCACAGACCAAACCAGTGGTCGGAAACAGCAGTGGAGTGAGCTACCATATTTCATGAAATCAGCCCTAAATTCTGATTTTCATCAACGAAATTCGCAAGTTTTTCATTCTGCCGCGGTCTTGCCGCGTATAGCACATGCTTTGATGCGCGGCATGATCCGAGCACTATAAATAACTCTGCAATTTCAATGTTCAAAAAAGAAATTTAGAGCTGTTTCATGAAATATGCTAGCCCACTCAACAGCTGCTCCGACCCCTGGTTTGGTCTGGCAATCGCTTTTGTTACGATGAGTTATCGCCCTGGAACGAAAAGAAAGCAAATCCGCGTTTCTGTCCCTGTTCTAAGGTAAGATCACCTCAGCAGTAGATTCAGTTGACGCGCTACGTACATTGCACTGGTGAATATTCCTCATGCCAGCCTTGAATATTTTTATGCATCAAATAAATTTACCAAACTTTTCTGTGATTATGATGACAGAAGTATTTGGAATTTTTTCAGGTACAACCCTTTTTCAGGTTTCTGAAAGTGGAAAAACAATGGCAATAATTAGTGAAAACTAATTTACCAGAAGAATAAACGAAAAATACACGTAATCCCGAATTTACACGAAGTGAAGATTCGACCAGATTTCGCTCATTTTACGTGCAAATTCCAGCAGATTCTACTCGGGTCGACAAAAATTGGCAAATTCGAGCAGATTGCGCTTATACTACGTGTATTTGTTTTGGAAACTTAATTCTGATACTTGTTTTGGAAACTTAATTCTGAAACAAATATACGTAAAATAAATCTTTTTGAATTTTTCTATGGGAAATTATGGCCTGTTTAAGACGCATAAACCTACTGCTCTGGTGACTAAAAAGGGATTGCACTGAGATTTTTGGTCAAAACCTCAGCTAATTCTACAATTATATAGATGGATAAAATCGATCAGCATCTCATTTCCTCTTCGTCCTGACCACTATACGAAAAGGGAACAAAAAAATGTGACGTTTCCCGGAACTCATCAGCAATGAACGGAGGCAATCGTAAAAACCCTCGTGACAGAGGCTAGGAAAACTGAGCAGGGGCAGGGGCGCCGCCATCGAAAAAGCCATTAAATTTTATTAAAATAGTTGTTGTTTGAGAGACTTCAAATAATAAGCCCACTGAAGCAACGCTGTACATCGTGAGCGGATCCGAACAAGACGACCAACTATGGACAAGGATGTGCTGACGAACGCAATCGCACGCACATGGAGAGACTCTCAAGTACGTTCGAGTGACCGGAAAGGCATGATGGGGCATTAATCATTAGTCAGTCAGCCCTGTGGAGTGTGCCATTAAAATCCGGGCTTCGCACAATTGCGCCCACGGAACAAGTTCTCAGAAGTCGAACGTAGAATTGTCGGGCGACAAAAAGGTTACGTGAAGGCATAATAGAACGCTGACACTAATTACTCTCTCAAATTATACCTCGCTGTGGTAGGCCAACCATTAGGACCTTAGCAAAATGACAATCATTACAATAAATACAGGCCTTACACTCTCTCCAGTCTAGGAGCCTGAATAGGAAAGTTATTTCGAGTGCAGTTTCACGTTGTTGGCTACTGAGAAATCTTGAAACCTCTGTTCCTATTCAACTAAATACGAATAAATTGACAATATGACAAAACTCGGACTAATCTTCGAATTTCCAAATCTTATGAGAACAAATTTTTGAGTCGGAAATTAGTAGATTACTCTCCTCCTCCCCCCCTGACCACAATCACGTGGCTGGTTTCCAAGGCTTAGTCTTCTCTCAGTTCATCAATAGGGTATGCAGATCTAGAATTAGCAATCTCTACTTGGGAAGTGTATTGTTTAACTTGGTATGTTATATGGCATTATGAACATTCTCTTCTTGTAATTAACTAGTATCTGCTTTTTTGTTATTCTTTTTTTTAATATCTTTGTTTCTACCTCCAATTTATGTATCACGCCTTTTCCTGGCTGCGCACCTTGAGTGTATTCAAATAAACAAATAAAAATCTTATTGAATATATTTCTTCTAGGTCACATGATTCTAGCAACCCCTTCGATTGCGCAGATTGCTGGAAATTTCTCAAATTTACCTTGCACGGGAGAGCACTACTATTTCATGGGCAGGGTCACAAAAATTTCACGCAGTTTTTTGCTGAAACTTTGTAAAACGCGGTGCCGGCGGGTATGTGACCGGATCTTCATAATCCACAGTTACGTAGTCAATAAACTGAAATAATTCAGTTTGAATATTGGGATTTATACTATTGTTAGAATAAATGTGCGTGACCAGGCCACTGTGATTGGTGTATTAGTTGAATGGTCCAATCACAGTAGTCTAGTAACGCCCTATTTCTCCTCACGATGACACAAACCCCAATAATTGCTTGAATGTTTTTTATTTCACACAGTTTGTCATCTTTACACTATATTTTAATGCGCAACGAACATTTAAACAATATCTGACATATGCCCAACCCCTATGATATGTAGGAGAGCATGCAAGTTAGTTCCAGCTCAAATAGTTGTAGTAACAAGAAGTTAGGATAACTCTATCAATTTGAAATATAGCTTTGACGCTGATTATTATTAAAACATACTCGTGTACTCCAGGCATAAACACCCTAATGTCATGAAGGTCCGCTACAAACAAAAAGAAGAGCAGATTTATCAAAAGGACACGGTTCCTTCATGAAACATCGATCAGCAGGTGCCTTGCTGTTTCCCTGTGTACCTCAGCGGTTTCCCTAGATTTTCCTCTCTACTCCCATCCCAGCTCCCATTATAAAATTAGCTCTACTTTTCTTCAAAGACAGCAGCCGTCAAAATCATCGAGTCCTAGGTAAAGTCCTATTGGTGACGTATACTGGCAGCGCATCATGAATGTTGAACGAACACTAAGAATCATGGGTTATCTGGAAAGAAATTCAAATCGCAATCGTGAACCTAGCTCCGTTGCTCGTGCTTTTGCAGCGACGACGCGCCAAATAACAAAGGCCCGTCACATTCACAAGCGCGTTCTCCTTCATACTCAATGCTTTGGCAACTGTCCCTCCCAAATCCTCCGCTTTCAAATCCAGACACTTCAAGGAGTGTTTGCTGTTTCTATGCACGTATGAGCGCGCCCTTGTATCGGGACTGATGGGTGTCAGTGGAGCGTACAAGCGGCATGGAAGAAATCGGAAATTTCTCGCGAGTTTTTCGCTTATTTACTGTTGCATATGAGTTCTAGGGCCTAAAAACCCCAAAATCAGGCAGAATCTCAGACACGAGTGGGTGCTGCCTTTAACTTATCCACCGAACACAAGTATAAGTGATCTAGAGGACTGTAAGGCTTTCAGAAACCGAGTTGGATCTGGTGCATAAATTGAAGGGGACAGATGCAGGAAGTTCTGCATTGCATCTGTACTTCAAATCCAGGATTATGAGATAAGCTTAAGGAAAACGTTAGTGACACTAGATGATCCATAGGATCAGAAGAACTGACGCAAGAAGAGACTTAATAGGACAGTTTCTCCGAAAGATGCAGTTATTTCCAAAGAAATCACGACGCTTGAAAGTGCTATGATAGTGTAGTTAACCTGTCCGGCGCCCCTAGAGGATTCCCCATCGCAAGCGAAGCGTGATTTATCGCTATTTTTATGATTGCATAGCCTTTTGCGAAATGCAGCAAGTTCAGTCAGGCAGCGAATTTGACCCACATAGAGTTGGGCAAGGTTATGTAAATAGCGAAGAAACGCTGAACTCCAGGACAACTCATGGAAAACAACAGAAAGTGCACGAAAGGGTGGAGTGAGAGCCATTAGAGTCCCGGGCAGGAGTCACAGCTGCCTACAAGGAGCAACAGCTTTCAGAGTGCACTTGACTTGAGATGGAAAACTGTGTAAAATATGGGTACTGCGTGAGTGTAGTGCAAATTGTGAGGTCTCAAGTGAAACTCAGCAAAGTAGCTATTGCAGTAAATGCTCTATTACCGATTATTTCCCATCCCTAATGCTTTTTGCTCCAGTCCGGGTGATGTATAGACGTAGTTACCGGATAAAAAGAAAATTCAGATGTTTGAAAAAAGAATCGACAGCTGCCGTAACTTCTCAATGTAGTTATTCAAAATATTTTGGCCGGTACTCAGTTTTTTAACTAAAATAATAAAATTACCCCTTTTGATATTCTTAGCGACACAAGATGGCTGTAGCCCAAGAGAGCTAACGCAAGCTCTAGTAACAACGCGAGACATCCTTCTTAATGCTTCAGGAGACCTCTTGGTCCCATCCCCCCGCCTCTTGTTTTATTAAATTTCTCACTTTACTTTCCAGAAGTTGGAAGTGCTCCCACAAACTAATGTGGGTGTGTCCTTGCTACAAGCCGATGCCGGTCCCTTTTCGACTTCGTATTTCTTTGCTTTCGAGGAATCATTCAAAATTAACTTTAAATTAACTAACAGAAGGGAACAAAGACCAAATAAATCATGAATCTTATTTCGATTGTTACCTTCCAAACGTGCATTTTTACTAAAAATGAATAAAAAAATAAATTTCAATGTGAAATACGGTCTTAAAAACTGTTCTCAGATCACGGCCGTTCTAGTTGACTTAGCAATGGAGATTACTTTCTTTCCTACCTTTACACCTCCAGCGACATCCAAAACTCTTCTATTGCTTTGGGGGGGGGGGGATTCTACTCATCCTTACTCCTTCCGTCTTCGTCTAGTGCTGAAGAGGATGTTGGAATTTTCTTATTACCCAATGGCGAGGTATAAAATGCAATACGGGCACCGCTACCCCAAAATTCAAAATTTCCCAGAATGATCGCTTTGCAGGGGCGAGGATCCTTTAAATCTCTCTGAAACTATTACAAAGGACGAGCTATCAAAAACGTAGGTCATGCCATGAATTTGATACCTATACAGTCCTTACAGCAGAGTCCATTTGATGGGGTTCCAATGCAAACTGGCAACTGTAAATGTAACCCCGTTCTTGAATACAGCGACAGCATAGTACATATACGAATCTACGTAGACACTGCGAGGAAACAACAGCAATAAAATGACGGTGGAGCAGATGCGGTGACAGACTGACACAAAGGGGCCACCATGAATTAAACAGCGAACAGTGGCAATTCTCCAATCGGGAACAGTGTTCCAGAAGGGCGCATCCGTGTACATCGTGCAACACACGAGGAGATAACCTTGGATAGAGTTCACCATGGAATTCTAAAGGCATATAACTCTCTAAGAAAGGAGAAATCGATTTTTCAGAGATTGAATGTGTACATGGGAGGAGAAGGAATGTATTATAAATCGCAAATCCGTGTGCAACAACTTTAAAAAGTTGCTCTGAACCGGATGGGACGGCACTCGTAAGGAGAAAGGGCTTCAAAGAAAGGCAAACGACGTATGGCACACGACGAACGGAACCGGAAACGAACTAGAACATAACCGTTCACCGTGACCACTTTTTACCACGTCGTTTAACACGTGTGTCCTAACGATCTTACCCTAGGTACGCTTACGATACGAGCTCAAACGACGCGTATGGTTGGATCTGATGTCATTACGAAGACGCATTTTCTTCTTTTTTTCTCTTACTCATTCGTTATCTTGAGTATAAACGCTCCTGGATCTTTGGAAAACCAAAAAAAAAAGCATTAAACAAGAGGAAAACGCCTGAGCCAAAGTGCTTGTCTTCCCTAAAAAATGGTTGTGGATGGGGAGATTATTCCTTCGACCGTCTTTTGGAGATTCGTGATGTTCCATATGCTTTGAATCAGTGGATTACCGTGGAGAACGAGGAATCCTGCTAGTTATCTGTACCACGAAACCAGTGGAAGGACTCAGCACACAGTAAAACTACAATCACAAAACCTAGGTCGGATCAAGTTTGTAGCCCCGGGATGGGATTTGTGGACGCACATCCTAGAGGAACGGGATGAATAAGCCGATCTTGGCATCCTTTCTATCTTTCCACTACATACCCAATGTGCGCAATCTCCATAGTTAGAGCCGTCACGATATCAATTTTTAGCTTGTTTGGTGAGCGTTCTATGAATCCCAACTCTGGAATTTTTATAAATCTTTTAGGCTGCAGCTTAAAAATCGTTTGCATTTACATAATTCATTACATCATCATTTTCATAAGGCTCTTCAGGTGAGATTACAAACATTGTTTCAGTTTTTTTCTTTAACCCACTATTTTTTTGTCGGACATCCATGAGAATTTAGGAATTCTAGTACAAGCTAATGAAATAATGGATGTACTCGAACTTTGTTTCTGCTTCTATAACTTTGTAGCATCCTCGATTGTGTCACTGGTGTCAGACCCTGGGGGAAATGAAAAATGGCACTCATGGCTTAGTGAAAATCCAATTGATTTATTAGGTTGTAGCCCGGGAAACTGGGCACATTAATCAAGCAGGGAAACATGTTTAGAGCTGAGAACAAAGAAGAATGGTGAAGGGAATTGGAGTACAGAATGCTTTAAAAGATGTAAGAAAGAGTGGAAATGGTGCTGCCCTTGTACTTCGTACTCTTTGTACAATACAGCGTGCGGCTTATGTTCTCGCACACAAAATTTTGGTTTGATATTTCTGCATCATCGAAGAATCTCAAGCCCCAGTGGGTGTCGTCTTCAGCTCTCCCATCTCAGGTACTCCTGATACCCAAACTTTCTGCATTTTATGGAACAGGTGCGTCAGGCAACGAAGCCTAAACCACTTTTGACCATAACTAGAGAACTGCTCCCCAGTTCAAACGTATGTATCTTACCGAAATCCTACAGCTAATAACTGACCTAACCACAGTTCAGCTACTAACTTGAATGTGACATAACTCTCTAACTTCATACAGAATCCTTCTGTACTCTAAAACCCCCGCTGATCCATTTCTCGATTAAAATCGCCGTCAAATAGAGCGCCGTTATTTCGGGAAATCTGGCAGGGTGCTGGAGGGTTTGTATGGATTCCAACACGGGTCAGTTTGGACATCCGTGGTAATACGTTTTTCAAGTTCTCTAATCCACATTAACATGGTTTTGATTGGATCGTTTTTACATGAGATATAAAGAAAAGGAAAGAAAAGAAAAGGAACATAGGCCGCACCCTGTAGATAAACACATCCGAGAAGTGCTTAGGCTTAGTGTCAAGGGTAGCTCATACACAGCTCAGGAAATATCCTGCTCAGAAAATGTCCAGTCCTGAGGAACTCTTCAGAGATGCAGGAGAGGAGTAGCCGAACGGAAGGTGATATGAGAAACAAAGATTGAGGGCAGGGTGTGAAGAAGCTGATTCAGCTATTAGTCATGTCATTAAAAAACCCGAAGGGAAACATTTGATGAAATGCCATCGCCAACTAACGATGTAGGAACGTTCCAGTGCATGGGAAGGGTATAGAACTCTGCTAAGAACAATAAATATATGGTGACTACTAAGTGGGGGTGGAGCCACATAGGATTCACTATATACTATTTGTAGTGTCTAGTATATAGTGTACATATGTGTCATGCTAGAGTTATTGTATGTATGGTGTTTTGTACTGCACAGAAAGAAAAGATACTGCCAGGGTATTTCCATACCTCATGAAACGTTGGCAATGAGATAATGTAATGCCATGCATACAACAATATAATGTACGTATGTATATCAATATAAACCGCTGATTATCTTAGATTATCTTAGAAAGTACAACGCCCCATGAGAAATTACCAATTTCCCACGGGAATAAGATCATTTCAGAGAAAACAGAAGCCACGTTAATATAACAACGTTCAAATTAAAAAAAAACAATCTTAGTAATTTCTTTTTGTCTCACATATCGCTTTAATCATACTCCAATCTCCTGCTTCATAACAGTTGAGATATTGACATAAAGATGCTATAATTAGGCAGCACAAGAACAAAAATGAAAGTTCATAGGTGCTCTGTGAGGAACGGTAGCTTGAGGTGTTCTGTTTGCAGACGACGAGCTTAGCCAGGTGGGATAATCACGATCGTTTTCGCACCTTCTCGCTGAACAAATATGCTTTAGAATATGTCAGAGCAGTATACAGCTGTGCAGCTCGAAGTGGTGAGAAAGGCTGAGAGCTGATCCTTGGACCTGAATCATGAAAAAGCACTGGGAAACTGTGAAAAAAATGAGATTTCTGTCGGATTGCAAACGAATGACTTCATAGAGAAAGTTGGAACTCACATATGAATAGTGTAGAATCGGATGTGCTAGAGTCAGTGGCGGACGCAGAAAATGGGAGGGAAGGGGGAGGTGTTGGAAAATGGGGCTCCGCCGTTTTGGGTACGCGGATGCGAAATAAAATTATTAGGTGCTTTACATACACGGATAATAATTTTATCATAATGTCACGTGAGGCTAGCCTACTTTGGATGCGGCAATCTCGAGGAAATTCTTATTTTTTCTTGTGCTTTCTCTCCCCATTTTCTTTTCGATCAGTTCCAAACACCTTTACCAAACTTGGTAACCCAAAATTTAGATTATGCCGTTTTTGTCTCCGGGATTGGAGCGAATTGAAGGGGGATTTCTTCCACTATGACTATAAAGTTATTCATGCTTGCGACGCGTCAAAGTTTACGCGCCGATACACAGTGCAAAGGAGGGAGGTAGAAGACACATCCTGGCAGGTCAGCAATGTTCTTAGTTTCGCCGTTGCGACTGCCGCGCGAACAAACCGCGTTTCCATTTTCGCCGCTTTGGGTCGGCGCGAAAACTTCGTGGAGTCTTGTCTAGGCGCGTAAACTTTGACGCGCCGCAAGCATGAATAACTTTTATGGACATCAATCGTTTGCGGACATTGATCGGTGGAATTTCACCGCAAGTTCCAAGCGTTCTGCGGAAATCATGCCATTATGCCGTACTGCGGAGAGCATCCTAATTTTGTTGGTCGAACTCTTGAGGAAGGCAGAGAGCTCACAGAGCACTTTCTAAATGTGCATCTTGGAGCACGAATCTGACTCGAACCGAGCATAAGTTATCAACATTGTCTTCTAAGTCAGTGACCTCCAGCACTGACCGGCTGAGTTCTTTGCCTCGCAGTCCACGGATTTAGCACAGCAGTGGAGTCCAGCTCCTCCTGTGAAAACGGCAAATCAGCGACTGTTGTGGTGCATACTCCGATTTGTAACTGTTGTTATTTTCTTGATATTTGTAGAAAAAAAAATATCTGTCGAAAATCCCCAAACAGCGGAAACTTATGCTGCAACCTAATATAATGAAAAAGTGCTAATGGGAACTAATCGGAAAGTGCACTAGAACAATTGCCAATCGTCACACTGATGGGAAAAGCACTTATATTTTATACAAGGTACGGTTTCGTGGCCCTGTGGCCGAAAATTAGGCTTAAAAGGTATTTTCGCAGGTTTGCGTAGGCGTTTGGCTAAGTATGTTGTAGTCGAACTCACCATTTCAGCCTTTAAAGACGACGAACTCGCCGAAAAGTTAGCCTAGTAAAGATACTAGCAATCTAGTCTTCGGCTGCAACAAAGCAATCCACAATCTCTCAGTTTACAATGCCGAGACTCATCGAGGATCGAACATGGCGACTACTTATAATTCTTTCAGACCATGATCATGATAATATGCGGTGGTAGGGAGAATGGTGCGTGACCATGTTATTTCCATAAAATCTCAGAATGACGCTTTCAAGACTAGCGCTGGATAAATTGTTAAATGTTTTTCAAATTTCAAGCTGCAAGGAGAACGCACCGACACACTGGTTCACGTCCAATACGGTTGAAAGTACATTTGCGCATCGAGTAAATAATTCGCTGTGCTAATACAGTCCACAGGTCGAATTTTAGCGCACATGAAAGTACACCGCCCACTCTTATTTCAACACTGTGTACAGTAATAACTGCTCTCTACAAAGGCTATTTTGACTGGTCGTCAATCGGTGATCTTCTACACTTGATGTGCGAAAATTAATATTCCTCCAGTAAATAAGGAGTATGAGAGCACCGGGAGTCCACAGTTCAGAGTTGCTCATCTTGCAAACAACCATCCAGCGGTGAATGTTGGAATAGGTGGGGGTGTAGAGTGCACTTCTGCACAGAATAGAAGTGAACCGTTTACAAGGAGAGCAGCTACAGAATGTTGCTTTGCAGTGGCAGATCGAAGAGCATCGTTGCTTCTCACAATTGTCGCAGCTGGATTTATTATGCATCAGCACTATATAAATATCAAAGTGTTCAGTGTGCATCAAGCAGCATGGCTGTAATCAACGGTGTTTCTCTTGTAAGTTCATGAAACAATACTTCAGTCTGGTTTTG
This sequence comes from Ancylostoma caninum, assembly GCA_037903475.1. Lineage (NCBI taxonomy): Eukaryota > Metazoa > Nematoda > Chromadorea > Rhabditida > Ancylostomatidae > Ancylostoma > Ancylostoma caninum. The sequence goes on along the minus strand of JBAJFG010000140.1, from coordinate 2,042,501 downwards.
TCCAAGCCAATTAAAAGTTGGATTTTAGTTGCTTTTTGCTCTCTTCGGGGCACTACAAACACAACCACAAGCATCTTCCACGACCGATGTATCAACTTCGATGGATACTTCCACAGCGACTTCCTCATCATCGGTGGACACTTCCACAGCAGCGGCAGCAACTTCTACAGCATCGGCATCGGCAGAAACGTCGACAGCATCAGAGTCAACTTCGGCAACATCGGGAGTGACTTCGATGGAGGCAACCACGGCAGCTCCAGTGGTATCTACAACTACAGTCTCAACCAGAAAGCCATGGCCTAGTGAGCAACCGATACTCCTTACATAAAATTTAGGAAATCACTTAGACTACGTTTCAGAGCCTAACTGTCAGAATCCTAGCATCACTAATGGATTGAGAAACATTTTCCTCCATTATCACAATGAACTCAGGTGATGGAAGCAGTAATTATGTGGCGCTTGTTAGATTAAATTCGTTCAGGGGGAGCTTGGCAAGAGGACAAACGCAGGCTAGCTTTGGATGGGGAATTGCTCCTCCTGCCACGCTGATGTACCGCATGGTGAGTGCTTGTCCAGCTTCTCGCAGCTGCTGGTATACTTCTTCTTCAGAGATACGACTGCAATGCGGAATCCTACGCGCAGCAAGCAGTTAATACTTGCACAAGAACACAGCTGCCCGCTTATGCGACAGGAGGACATAAACAAAACTTGTTCATTTTCAACAATCCTGGTGCCACGCCACAAACAGCCAGTCTACACGTAGGGTTCTCGAAGAAAATATGAAAATATCTGCATTGTTCTAAGACAAACCTTCCTAAGACAATGGAACAATATCGATTATTAAGGCGATTTCGAGCTGGTGGGGTCAGTTAGCAAGATTCGGTATGCGCTCCAATATGATGTTTTACCAGAGCGAGTTCAATCGCGGAACTCGTAGTGTTTTGAATTGGGCTAAGGTGAGCTGCGGCAGAGGAGAAGCTCAGTTTAAACTTACTCTAGTAACGTAAAATGTTATAGATGGCCTGGTGGAATAGCAGGTATGTGGGATGCGCTGTGAAGAACTGCGGCTCATTTTATGCAGTATCTTGCATGTACTATCCTGGGTGAGTCATGATATAACACGAAACAAAACTACGTTTTTAACTGAGAAATTGGTTTCAGCGGCGCTAACGTCAACCAGTATGTCTACCAAGTTGGAGCTGTGTGCTCCGGCTGCCCTCCTGGTCAATGTGATGGTCAGGCTCTTTGTCGATGGGAATAATTGCAAACTTATTACAGACTTTAGCAGCAAGCAAAAAAAAAGATGAATTGATTGTCATGAAAACACGGTGTTAACCAATGACATACTTTTGAACCTGTCTTTGTCATAGTATACGCACCATTTCAATCTGCAGATAATTCTGATGGCATCTGCGAAGCTCTCCTGTGAACGAAGGTGCAGAGTACATTGCCACATATACAGTGCGTTTCATAAATATGTAGGCACCCCAGAATTTATAAGTTCCTCTACATTGCGCTGATTTTTGGAAGCCGCCACCAAGCCTAGTGGAATTGTTAAGTCAGGAAACCTCTCGTCAGAAAATTTCATATCACGACCTCTGAAGCCTGGTCCAATTGCTCAAAATTTCAATATCAGTCCGATATCAGACCGCAGTGGAAAAAAAAACCAAGAGTTTTTCTGGAATAACTGTGTTCCAAGAGTTTGTGGAAACTTCTTCATCACACATGAGCTAAAAAATTCTTTGCATACCATCCACAATGTGTTCGCTCTACCACCCTCCAGTACATCTACGCAGTTACTACAACCCCGCGACGAGATTGTACTGCAACGCATTCGCGTGTACGCGTTGCACAAGTCCTCCTCAAAGATTCTTGATCGGACTGGGATTTAGCCTTCACGTTGGTGAATACAGCAGGCGAATACTGCATTGGCTTGACCACCTCTTATTAGAACTGGGCTCATGGACAGTGACACGGTCATGCCAGGAGGTGTAACTTTGAAACCTCCCACCCCTCAAGAATGGCAGAACGTGCAGGGCCAACATATGCCCGTGTTCTTGTGCATCCATGCGTCAGAAATTGAGAGTCAGCCGCAGCTTTCAATGCTGAGAAATTACAGTAGACGTCAGCGAACTTTTCACTCCAACGTTTAAGTGGCAACAGAAGAGTGCTCCTTTTCAAAACTACATAGCTCTGGTGACTGAATACATCATCCAAGCCGCCTAGATTCTGTTCCTTTGTGCAAAAATATCATTATCTACCAATCTGTACTGAAATTAGCACGTGCACAGTGAAGAAAGGCCACCTTGTGTCTGTCCGTGAACAATTACTGAAACAGTACAGTAGGCCTTGTATTTTTACCAGTTCACTAATTTGAGACGAGAATCCCACGTTTCTGATCTGTAATGTGCTTAATTGAATAGATAACTCAAGAATCCTGATGGTTGAAGTTAAGATCAATCGAAAAATTCGCCTCCACTTCCGACTGCATTACGGGGATGTGAATGAGATTCTGGACGTATATAAAAAAATCGCCTCGAATATCGGTCGATGCTCTCTGGAAACAGCGCCATAGCCGCTGGCTCAGCGCGATTTGAAAAGCCAGGTGAGTGGAGGGCTTTAGTTTAAGACTATTCCCTCAGATAAAAAAATTGGGGCTAATGCCATAATATTGATGTTATTTTCCTACACACACCTTCGTTTTTGTTGTTTGGAGTGAGCTCAACCTCAAACAATTTGATTCAATTGTTCTAACCGCCTACCAGTGGCGGACGCAGGGGGGAGGGGCGGGGGTTGCCCCCCCCCCGAAAATGGGTCGGCAACCTTTTGAAATTACTTTACAATACATATAGAAATCTTGTATTAGTTCATTTTTACTTGTTTATTTTTAATATTATTTTTAATATGATTTTTATTAATTATTTATTATTATTAATATTTTTGTTAATTTTATTTTCCGTCTGAGTCCCCAAAACGGCGAAGGTCCCACTTTTTCTCCCACGCCCCCCCCCCCTCCCGCCCACTTTCTGCGTCTGCCACTGCTGCCTACATACTTTTGAAACGGTCTGATATCGGAATGATATCGAAAATTTGAGCTAGTGGACCAGGCTTCAGAGGTGGTCATATGAGAATTGGAAACAAGGGGTTTACTGTCATGCCAATTCCACCAGACCTTGTGGTGGACTCCAAAAATCAGCGCGATATAGGAGAACTTATAAATTTTGGGGTGCCTGCATATTTATGAAAAGCACTGTAGCTTCAATCACGCCTTAAATACTCCCTTGTTTTAGTAATTGCTATAAGTGAAATGTCACTATGCAATGTTCAGGGGTTTAGTTGCACAGGTAGAAAATACCAGCCTAATGCTAGAGAAATGGCGCTATTCCTTTCAAAAACACATAATTATTCGAATCCTTACATTGCCACGTTGATATTAACATTCGAAGATATTCAATGCTACGACATTGACGAGGATCTCAATTTCATGATGGAAACAAGTACAATAAAATTCAGGAGTTCAGAATAGTTAATTCAAAAATTATTCTAAAAACGATGCATCAAAAATGAACAGTTGTGAAATTTTTGTTTGTGTGATAAGGTGATTTGGGTGATTTACCGGTTCTAAGTCCCGAAATGCCAAACGCAGGAGGTGGGGAAGTTTCCGGTGAGCCGCTATGTATGATTGCTCAAGATCAACCGCGTTTAGGACATATGCAATCTTCGTAGAAAATTGGCATAGGGAAACTGTAAGTGAAATATAACTAAAAATACGATAAAGTTCAGCCGGTATGTCTACCACACATTGTACATGGGATTCTCTGACTGCTTTTGTGGTCAATGTATTTCAATGTAATGTTGTCAGGCCCTTTTTCGATTTGGGTAACCGCAATTACACTCTATGCACACCGATTTCTTGAAAAAGATCAGATTGATTGTCGTTGTCAGGTGGTGTAACCAAGAGCTTCTGTTCAAAATCATTTTTATAAATTGACATTTCATTATACAGTGCGTTTCATAATTATAGGACATCCTCCAACGGTAGATACGCTGCTTTCGCGCCCAGAGTAGTCGTATAAATTCTTGTTTTTTGAAACCGTATTTCTCTTTCTTCATTTTTGTTCAACTTGCAGCCGTGACGCACCTTCAGGTTCCAATAGGATTATCCTTCGCGCGACTTAAATCGTGAAATTTCGGGAATAGGTTGGGCTTCCATGGACTATTTATTTATTTACTAGTTGTCGTACCCGGCTTCGCTCGGGTGTTTTACTACGTTGGGTACATCACACTGCTGAGGCCAATTACTATCACTGACAAATTCATTAACATCTCCATAATTTTGGTGATCAGATGTTAGCGAAGTCCAGGTGACCCTTTCCCATCGACTTGCAGGCGAAAAGTTAGCAAAGCTATTTCAGTGACATTGAATCGATGTGTTCGTACAAAGTGGTTGTCATATTCATACTCAGCGTATCGAGGAACCCTAGGAGAGATGTCTTCACCGCTCCATTGGGCAGAAGAGCCAAAAATCAATAATATTGATAAATCGATATTTAGTGCAAAATGGTTGTCATATTCGTATTCAGCGTATCGGGGAACACTAGAAGACATGTCCTCACCGACCTTCGCGCAAAAAATGCCAAAAATCGATAAAATCGATCCAATCGATAAATCAATGGATAATCCCAGGTGTAAAATAGCCTAGAACCTCCGCCAGCGTGTCCCGAAGAATCTAAATGCAAAATTTGGTCCCGATCGGTTCATCCTCCGCTATTTCTATAAGGAACACACAAACACACAAACACACACACAAACAAACTTTCACTTTTATATATACAGATGTACGGCACAGGGCGCACAAAGACATAGACAACAGCAAAAGAAACAGCAGAAAAAACTTTAAAAAAGACTTTACTGATTCAACACAGTCCGCCACTCCTGTTCCTTATGATGATTCCGAGGAAATGGGCATCGATGGAGCGTCACACATTTATGACTACCATTCTCAGTTTTTGTTGATGGGCGCGCATTCAAGCATGCAAGTGACTGGGAGAGATGCTTCGTAGTCCCGCTTCGAAAGCACTGTCAGCACTGGTATAAGGCCTTGCAATCGCTTCGCTAGCTGGCCATCAAGGAAGGGAACACTCACGTGACATCGGGGTATTCCCGCATCTTCGTGCTAAATCCTCTGAATCCATTGTTCAGAATGACGGAATGTGCTCACAAGCATTTTCAAATATCTGTCGCTGTTAAGTCGGACTCCATTCTTTGTAATCTCATTTCAAAACATTGTTCTAACAGACAGAGAGTGAAGTGGAGTTGAAAGACAGCATCAGTGTGCAATCATGAACAAGTAGTCGAACGGTACCCACGAAAATAACGAAAAATGAACCAATCAATTCGTCATCTATCTCACGAAGAAGTTTCGATAGCTTGATTGATTTTAAATTGATCTTGTGTGTGTCCACCTCAAATGCCCACCTGCAGACTGAGGGGAGGGTTAACACACTCTGCGTTCTCCTGTAGTAGCAACTGATGGTTGACTCACATTATCAATTCGAGACCTCGCGGTTTTGCCACGGGCCCGTCTGCACGAACATCCTCGCAGGGGAGGGGTTGTGCTGTAAAGCATTGCAGCGATCCCCAGTGGGGTTCGTGCACATCCCCTCCCTTGATCCCCGTATGCATGAAGCGAGGGGATCCCCTGAGGGGAGGGGATGCACATCCCCTACGAAGAGTAGTGGTTCGAGAGGGGATCACGATCAGCAGTCAAGGCCCGTATGCATGAACATCCCCGCTGGGGAGCTCAGACATTCCGGACACACACAGACAGTCCCGCCTGACAAAATCATGACTCCCACTCGAGTGTGAGCGGGAGTCCAGCGCTCACACACGTATTCGAGGCGAGCGGAGCGAGCCCAAAAGAAGCCTGATCGTTCGGCATTAGCTAACGCCGGACGATCAGGCTGTTATTAATGAAATAAATGCCTTCTCAAGTCTTCATATTACTCCAACAGAGAAAGGACGCCTAACTCCTTTACTCTTGCAGCAGTGAGATCTTTTACATTTCGCTTGATGCTTTCTGATGACTCCTGCCGACATACTGTACGGTCGCAGTTGGAATAGCCTTGAAAAATGTCTAAGCAAAAATGGCATGTGGGTCGACATGAAAGACAAAGCTAAGCAAGTAGAACCTTCACGTTCGTTCCACCGATGGAATTGGAAACTCCGGATATATAAACCGTAACAGCATGTAGACTTCTTCTCCTTCTCTTTCTAGTATCCTTCTAACCGTATCTCCTTGAGAAAAATCTCTCTCTTACTTTCTCGTGTGTAAACGTTTCGCATATAAGTAGTACTGCTCATTGAATTAAAAGATAAGTTCTAATTGTTTGGTGCTCTCGTCTTCGAAGCACAGCATGTTGGAGAATCTCGCATGACAAGAGCAGGAGTTACTTCAAAATATCTTGTACTGAAAATAGCGTCAGTTAGTCTCGTCGTCAGAATAAAAGCGCCAGTACTTGTTTGATAGACGAGGAATGATTTGTGTCATTTTACTTTTTTTGTCTGTAGTAGCGAAAGGTCAAGTTGGACTACTTCTTCACGAACGGGTTGGCAGTGAATCTGCTAAGGTCTCGCCGTGTGAATTCGCATTAATATACTGGTCTCCAGGGTGGAAGAGAAAAACACGGCCGGAACCTTACAATATGCTGGTCAACACCTTTTCTCATATTGCACCGAATATCCACGAGAGCACCCAAGTCCACTCACGAACTCTTACAATCCCCATTAAAAGTTACCTGTTTTCTTACGACCGGTGTGAAGAACCTGGCCGAGAACCTTAGAGACATATCACTCTCTGACCAGCTTTAGTAGAGCACAATCACGGTTGCTCGATCCTAGTACGTAGATGTTTCGCCTTCACAAGAACTCCATGTGATATTGTTATTTGAACTTGATTGCCAGGTCGTTATTAACAGTAAATCTTTGGCTCATTTTTGTGATGCAATGGTTGGTCGAATAACTGTCCAATAGTAGAACTGAAGGGAACAGTACCATATGAAGGGCATCATCCATCTGGCTCGACTGCAGACTAAATTAATGAGGTCTTCGTTCACATTACGACAACATGCACGGAAAACGGGGGGAAAGAGTCGGAACGAACTGCAGTTCTAATTTCAGTAGAAGTGTAATTAATTACAGCGTTCCGACAAAGAATGTATTAAAAAAGAAACTGTGGAAGTGGGACAAAAAAACTAACAAAAAGGAAACTGTGGCACTGGTTGGTGTAAGAAAAATGTTACGTCAGAAGCAGAGTAGGGCAGGAGGAGCTTGCCGGAGAGGGAGGGAGTTGCTTATAAATACCGGCAAGGTAACACCAGCATTCAACATTCAGAAGCTTCCTTCTACTTCTAATTTTAGATCAACTCTGTCTACAACGTCCCTCGAATCGGATAGGAGCCTTTTTTAGTTTAATTTCCAATTTTTCCTTCCTTTCCTAATTTGAAGCCTCATAAAAGGCTTCATGAATCAACGAAGAAATAAATTAGTGTAGTTAAATCTCGGAGCCTGTATAGTCTAGCAAAGTTACTTTCCCTGTTATATCATAAGAGTATGCAAAAATGATGTAATAATGTCGTTATTTGTGAATCACACACCAACATTTCGTCCATTTTCTCTCCGATAACCAAAACTAATCTGAGTCATTCAGAAGGCGTAGCTCATTCCTCCTCGTGTTGCCGTACAAAAGGCCCTTTCCTCCCATTACCATGACTTCGTTCAACAAAGAATAATTATTTCACACTCGTCTCTGGAGTCCGTACAATAGTATCAAACACAGTAGTATTTGTGGTAGTAATGTAGTATTTGTCCAGGATTAGAAGTTCTATAAGCCCACTTTCTCAGTTGAGGCATTCAAGAATTTAACGGCTACTGGCGATTTTGTACTTTGAGCGATTGTTCCCTGATGGATCGCTTGTTCTTTGTACCCCAATGAATTGCCACCCTTTTTCGGAAAACTTCCTAGGAGTTCCTATGGGGGCTCATTTTTATTTTTCTCTTTTCTTCGTGTAGAAGAATCTACTCAGTTTGTCTCCACAGCAGCAAGAACAAGGAGGTCCTCTTGATTAGCCTCACTGTGAAGAAAGACACGGAGCAGGGAAGACCAAAGCTTGAGGTAGGGCTAACTCGTTATTACAGGATCTAATATGTAGTATACTGTTTCTTTTTTTTCATTCTGTGGAACATTCTCCTTTCATTTTTTTATTTACCTGCAGCCTGGCAAGAAATAGCGTGTGAGTACGAGTATGATAAAATTGTTTTCGGTGTAATTTCAGTTTCAGTCAACATTTAGTCGCAACATGTCAGCAAATCTTTTTTATGAAGAGTTTAAGTCACAGCTTGATGCAGAACACGAGAACCGTAGTGATAAGAAGGGTATATGCTGCACACAAAGGTTGTTTCCTCTTTCCAGAACGTCCAAACATCCCTCCGAGATGGATGCACTGATACCAGAGGACTCTAGGAGGACTAAGCGATGACTATGTACATAGGAAAATTCAAAATATAGGGAACTTGGAGAAATAAAAGCAACATGCATGGCTTGACATAGATCAGATGCTGATTATTCTTGAAAAAAGCCCCCAATAGTTATAAACTCGCATGACTCCAGAATTCGGAAAAATTTGAACTTTTGAATTCGGAACTTCTTTCATTCTTGATTCACACGCCTCTACGATTCAAAGATGAAGACGAATCCGTTGAGCGCCTCAGGAAAGAGGCTGATTAACGCCAATCACTTTATCGGCATGAGTAAATAAGTAAATGAACGGAGAAAGAAAAGATAACAGTGCCATTATTGAGAAGCCACCTAATTTTATGTTTCTCTAAATCCTCATGAGGTAAATATTTACATGTCTATCTCTCAGAAATGGACGAATACACTTTGATCTAACTTTATTTTATAAGTGAAGTTTTAGTGGTATTTATATGCTAAACATTGAAAACTAATTCACCGTTTTGAAAAAAATTATTATCGTGCTAGTACCAATTGTCGGTAACTTCGCGGATGCCTCCTACAACATGAGGATCATCGCAAAATTTTCCAGAAGGAATCCAACAAATTCAGAATGCGATGCAAGTAAAGGAATTTATTTAAACATCACCCAAAGCATTTGCCACCGTATTCGGCAATACATTCATTCAAAAGCACCTCGAAGGCACCAAGGTTGAAAATTTTCGAAAGCAAGGCAAGCATAATCCCGGCTAGGACGAATACATACTGGTGCAAAGGTCAATTTTGTAGGAGCTGAAAGGGAGACCCCTGGTCTCTTCATGGTTACTCCAGTTTGAGAGCAGTAAGCGGAAAGTGTAAGGACAAAATGTTCACCAAGCAATGTGGTTGAAATTTAAGAAACATAGGAAACAAGATTGTTTTCTTGTGGAAAGTTTTCCTCGTCTTTCGTTTAGATCTATCCCAGGAACTTTCGGCATAGCCCAACACTTCATTAGCTCTTATATTTCATTCTATTCTTCTAACAAGGGAGGGATACTAGCAGGGTCCGACAACTCGTGATGAAGTGTATGTTGACAAATGCAGTTTTCGATGCTGACTTCAAATCCGTTTTCCTTATCTGCTGCGGAGCTCTCTATGAAGAGTTACATGGCATGATTTCAGCCTGTTCAGAGCTGGCAAAATTTCGCTTCCTGGCTATATTCTGCTAAAAGATCGTGGGAACTTATCGGGATCTAAGACAGTTTTAGAAGCATCGACCAGTTACGATCAGTTGACAAGTTTGAGATGGTTTCCACGCACATTTTCAGCGGAATAAATCTCGAAAGTTTGATTTGGCCGGAAGAGATTAGCCGATATTATGCCACGTAACCCTTCATAGACAGCTCCGCAGTAGCTAATGAAAACGGATTTGAGATCTGCATGAAAAATGTACATATATGTGTACATTTCGTCACGTGTTGTCGGACCCCCCTAATATCCTTCCCTGGTAAGTGAAAAAATCCAGCGATTGTTACACCCACCTACACATTATCTCTCAGTAATCTGCTGCCCAGCACTGTTAGGTAGGAAGGGGTGATTCTTTTTATTCCACTGTTACAGCAAAATTACGTTTAGGTCTTGGATAGGGCGAGGTTCTTGGAAAATGCACGAAGTAGAAGTGCAGCGTGACCTCATTAAAAAGGCCTCTGAAAAAGGAACATCAGCTACGAATGATAGAAGACGTCGCTAACCCTAACCGAATGGACGTACCCTTCGCTGCCCTGGCGGTGAGGAATGTCTTTGCCCTTTAGTGGCGGCGTCTGCATCCATCACTGTTTCTAGCCTGCTATTTGTTTCTGCTTTTTCTTCCCTTATGGAAGCCCAATGAAGGTGTTGTCTATAGCAAAGACCTTGCCTATTATATTTGGACAAGCGTTCCATGTTTTATGCTAGGAGAGTAAATACGTATTGCAGGTTTTCAATAGGCGTCGTTCGTGTACAGCACGATAAAGATTGTGAGTAAACGTCAAGTAAACCGTTGGCTAGCTCTTCAGAAGTACGGTGAAATCAAAATTTCTGTGGTTTTTTAAGATAGACAAGATGTGCTCCATTACTGTCAGCACGAATCGGAGACGGTTGGTGCAAATAAAATGGTGCCGCTATTTTCGAACCTATTGAGCTACTCTACTCAAAAAGGGACATTGAGGCCTCAGTTTTTAGAGTCCTCTCAATTTCTACTTGTTTGCTTATTCATTCAATGCAGTCGACGATACGTTACAAAGCACACCTAGGTTAAAAAAAAACCCAAGAGATTAAAGTTCACTGAGAACTTTTCATTGTTCTTATTTATTCATTTATTCGCTGACTCATTGTCTATTTAGTACAATCAAAGGTGTTCAAAAAAGCAAAAAATATTTTATTAAAAAGCTCTGCATTTACTTCTTTAACACAGCTTGGTTCTTTTACATGGAATTTGACCTGAAGCAGACAAACAATTTTGATATTCAATTATTTTTTTATGATCCAATAACTGCTGTTAAATTTTAACACTAACAGATATAAATTATTCAAACGGTGGCACTAGTAATACATGCAAAATACTATATAATGTAGAAAACAAAATGCAAGAAGCGAACTCTTAATGAACGTGGAGGGATGCGCAACGCACGCGTGTATCATAATTTTGCCTCACCCTTTACTTAAAAGCACCCTTGTCACTCGATAATAAACAGTAATAAACATAAACCAGTAGTGAAAGCAGTGATAAACATAAACCAGTAGTGAAAGCAAGGTGTCACCCACTAAACAAGTAGTGGAGAAAGAGAAGCCCACCCCCCCCCCCAACACCCCTTGGAAGTGGGTTGCCAAATTTTTTGGAAGTGCTTTATAAAACAGTTAGAAACTTTGTATTGACTTGTTTCCCTTCTTCATCAATTACATACATATTTACTTATTTATTTAACTGTTTTGTATAACCCATGTATGTAGGCCTGGCTGCCACTCACCCCTACATTAATGAACTCTTTTAATAAAGAGTTCCTGGTAAAAGAATTACTGATGTTGAACATTCGGGACTGTGCTGCACCAGAAGAAGATCTGTCCGCTCATTACTCCTGTAGAGGACGGTCTTCACTGCTATCGCCGTCTTCTTTCAAAAGCAGATTCGAAGACAACGCTAGTTGGAGCAAAGTTCTCAGAAGGGGTGGTATTCAGGATTCCTGCCTCAATAATGACGCGCATCAAATCTTCCTGGAGCTAATGCCGAAGCTGGCCCTTGACTCCATCCAGCGCCAATCCTGTCTACGGTAGGCCTAGCATGTGTGGATCGTCTACTCATCTGCTGTCAGGCTTCGCATATTCTCGATTCCTCAGCTACACCTTCTGATCTCCATCCTATTATCCGGTCAATTGTGTGTCGATAAATTTCGTCTTCTTGTGTCTGTTTCGTCATTATAACAACTTTAGATAACCTATGTATGTAGCAGGGATGAGCGGATTGTCCGTGTCCGGTTATCCGTTTTACCGTTATCCGTAGATTTTGGCCTATCCGTTATCCGCACCGTTATCCGGGCTTTTGGCGCCGGATAACGGTGCGGATAAGGCCGAAAATAGCTTCATTTCGCACGTTTCCAACGGAGGATAGCCCCAATTCAAAGAAGTATCGCTCGATCTAACTCGTTTTAAAGGCAGAGGTCCACCTCATATTCATGGTTGAAATGATGGCAGATTCTACATCTCCTCCACACGCTGAATCCAGCGGTATAGGTAAATTGTCTCAAAATAGTCTTTAAACCCGTCTTCCTGGACGGGGTCTGTAATAGTGTGCTAACCCGAGTTGACGTGTGAAGCCGTTGATCATATCGATTTAACACGCCAAGACTCGTTGGCCACCGCGGCAGCCGTGGCAGTCAGCCAGCACAGCAATCAGATTTTTGGAGCGGTCCGCCTCCGGGCTCCAAAAATGTAGCCATTTCGACCGCTTCAAAAATGGGGCTTTTGTCACTTTTCAATCTGCTGATGTACATTACTGGGATCAACATGACCAGAAGGCCTAGGATATGTCTTTAACTCCAACAACGGAATGAGGTGGCCCCCTGCCTTTAATTTACAGCCTTGTACCAAGGTAGGAGAAGGCATATAAAACATAAAACAGACTTGTACCTACCCAAAAAGAGATGCTCCTGCTCATGTTTTTTGGTCGTCCAATAAAGTCAGGCAACAACCTTCGAACCATCAATTATCAAAACATTGGTTAATGTTAGACAATAACAACGTTGAAATTCGTGAACTTGCAGCTCACCGATGAGAGGTGCCTCTTCCTCGCAAGGTTCATAACAATTATTCATCAAATTCTACGGTTTCTATCAATTTTTGAGTGTATTGATTAGATAGCTTTAGTCAACGCGCTCATATAAGTCAGTCAGTACTAGAAGGTTTATCAGAACTCCAAAGAAGCTCAATAAAGCAAGGCTTCAGCCTTCCCTTCCCCAGTATTCATTTTGTATCTCACGTTCATCATTTACTAGACGGTGTACCCGGCTTCGCTCTGGTGTTCAACTTCTCCCGGCCATTCAAAGCTGATGCCAACACTTGTTAAATCAAAAATCCTTGTTGAACCAAAAAATCCTTTGTTCATCATTTTGTGATCGGCTTAAGTGACCCCTCTTCACCCCCTCCCCTTTCTTTCAGAAAATGGGGTGAAGCTGCTCTACTGGTAAATAAAACCCTCTAAAATGCTTGCCTTATCCACGTTCAGCGTATCGGAAAATCCCTGGAGGCACGTTTTCACCAACCGTGTGCAAGAATGCCGAAAAACCAATAAAATAGGTAAATCGATATTCCGCTCAAAATGGTTGCCATATTCGTGTTCAGCGCATTAAGGTACACCGATAGCCATGTCTTTACCGCCCCATCGGCAAGAATAGCGAAAAATCAGTGAAATCAATAGATCGATGAGTTGACGCAAAATGTTTATCATATTCGTGTTCAGCGTATTGAGGGACCTTAATAGGCATGTTCTCGCCAGTCCATGGGCAAAGACAACGAAAAAATCAATGAAATCGATATAATCGATAAAATAATCGATAATCCGAGGTGCAAAGAAGCCTATAACCTCCGCCGGCCCGTGCTGTGTCTACCTGCAAAGTTTGGTCCAGATCGGTTAATGCTCCGCGAATTCTATACGGAACATACAAACACAAACGCACAAACTTTCACTTTTATATATACAGATAATATTGTATTAGGTTGTTGCAAAATCGATGTCAGATTTTGACAGTCGGCTCTGAATTGCCATACCGCGGTAGATGCCAAACTTGCTTCATCGGTTAAGTAGTAATTTCAATCACCACGCACGTCTTCGTCATGTTCCAGCTGAGGTTTGGTTAGGTTAGGTAGAAAAATCACACTTTTCTGAGCCAGCAAAGTCGACAGAGGTGTTTTCAGCGACGTATTTTTATTTTTTTTCATTTCCATCCTTCCTCTCAGAGATACATCCGACTGGTTGGTTTTGTGATTATCTGAATTCTATGGTCACGTTGAGATCCTGAACAGATCTTCTCGTGATAGCTTCCGCCAGTGCCCTCAGAGGGGTGTTGAAGTTATCCAATTTGAGTCTGTAACTCTGAGACACATATGTCCAAAATTGACTGACTCGGACCAGTATTGGAATAAGACTTTGTTTGACGTCCCCTTGAGCATACGCTTGTAACACTCCCTTTCCTAGCTGCAACGCTGTTACGGCGTTTCAACCCATGTTTCAATTTGAGTTTCAGTTCGAGACGATTTTTGCAAACGACTACATTTCGATTCACCTTTGAAAAAGCCAAAGAAGGTGGATCCTGGAAATGAGAAAGAAAGGACTGAAAGAGAAGAAGACGAGCTTTTGAATATCTTCTAGAACTGCGATGGGAAAATCATTCTCTACTTCAAAACATTATTCCGAAGCTCGTGGTTCAAAAATCCGACATCGATTTTGCAACAACATAAAACGTGGTGTTTTTTTAGCATCTGAGTCACTTATCCGTTATCCGTTATCCGGTATCCGTTATCCGGTCATTTTTGGCCTATCCGTTATCCGCACCGTTATCCGGGTCGCAGAAAATCTCGTATCCGCTCATCCCTGGTATGTAGGCCTGATAGCCACCCACCCCTACATTAATGAACTTTTTAATAAAGGGTTTCTGGTAAAAAAAATACTGGTTTTGATGGTTTGTTTTTGATTATTAAACTTGTTTCTGCCGCATCAGGTTATTACGATGAAATCTCTTCAGACCTAAAGTTATTGTGTGGCAGAAACAAGTTGTATAATTCGACAACATTCAAAATGGCCTGGATCAAAGATGAATGGACATGTAAATACTGTTTATTTTTGACTATTTGACATTTTTCTCGAATTCTATCCTGAATGTGGGTCTACAAAGAGGCAGAGACATAATTTTTTTTTGCTTACGCTCCTCTGGCTGCCCAATTCTGAGTCCGCCACTAAAATAAATGCACTAATATGCTATATTTAAACAGCACATAGATTGGCTCGAAAAATTGTGCAGTCCAAAATTATAAAAATTCAATATAAAAATCGAACATGTGAATGGAATTCCTAATCTTGAGGCTGATCAGTACAACTAACGCTTGGATGTTGATATGTTGCTATTCGAGCATTGTTATCTCGCGACATTTTGCGCCTACAAAAGTAATGCAATGCAGCGCATACCATGGTCAGATTTCATTCACATCGTCATTTCTTTCACAATTCTTCACCTGTTTACCATTAGATCTTCTCTTAATTATCTTTTTCTGAATTTCTAGGATTTTCCTTTTAAACTAACCTGCGTTTTTTTTTTCTCCAAAATCTCAACGCAATCGTGCAATGATTCCGTCGTGGAGTGTAGCACCCTGCGTCGCCGTCGCCAGCGTCCGCGATGCTCAACGCTGATCGATACTTATCAAAACCGATGCCGCTTGGATCAAGGCGAAGAAGGGCGCTATACTGCACGTGGACTGTAGCACCAGTCTAAGGTAAGAGAAGCTGTTTGGTCCTAAGAGCAAAAGCAGGTGTCGCAGTGCAAAAGGTAAGAAATTAGTGTTTTTTTAACCGAAACCAGTAATGCCGAGAAATAAAATTCAATTTATCCTCACTGAATATGTGGAATTTCACCATCAAAAGTTTTTGGCAAAGCCCAACGACTAACATCATCATTCCCAATTCTTGTCATAGGTCAGCGCTGGGATCCATGGAAGAATCATGGAAGAAACCTGCAAACCAACTATGTTTAGCGTGGTTGTTTATCGTATAGACTGATTTATGCTAAGAGACTTAAAGCGTGAAAGTTCGTTTGCTAACCAACTTCTGCTTGGTTATGCGTCCATGAATCCCAGCGCGGAGTAAGCCTTGAGGAGTATGCAATGAGTGTGAATTGATCCTCATTCTCTTCAACGATGTCACAGTTACTGCTCACATGCCTCTGAATAAGCAAATGCTTCTATGCTAGATAAGCAGCCTTCAGAAGTACATATGTACAATGCCGTAATCTGAAGTACATAGCTCATGTTCAAGGAAGATTTTCTTCTGAATTTAAGGTCATTCCTTGCTGAGCATCATATGCTGAGACCTTCTTATCGGCATTAGCGCTTGACCTTACCAGCTTAGCTCTCGCTTATCCTTGGATGTCACTTAGAGTGATATATTACCAGCCTAATTCTTGCTCATCCTCATGTGCAATCTAGAGTAGTATGTAATCTATTGAAAAACAAGGCGTTAGACATCCTAGGCGTGTTCTACCGAGATTATCGGCGTCGAGTTTTCCGCTTTCATTCTTAGATGCTCTAACTCATTGGTTTTTGTCACTTATGTGAAGTGCTCGCTCCTATTGGACGATATTTTCAACACACGAAAAACACTATAATGAAAACTCTGGCTACCCTAAATTTCTGAAAATGGCAAGAGATGGAGTTGGAGAGGCACCTATTTCTTCTTATGTGAAGCGTAAATTCATCATGTGCGCTTAGCAGCTAACTGTCGTTGAATAGTGCAATCCTGTCATTTGGTTGCTGATGAAGAAGCATTTCAAGGTTGTTCTCTTCAAAAATCTCTGTTTTCTTCAATATGATAAATCGTTACATTAGCAAGAAAAATAGATGTTACGCGTTGATGTGATAATTCCTTGTGTTGTCGAAAGACTAGGTCTGCGTTTCAACGATGTGTGCGTGGAGTAATTTATACTAGACGTGTGCGTCAGTCGCACGTCTGACGCACGCATCCATTTATTTGCTCTTTTCCGTGAAGAATGGCCAACATGGCACGTACATCCTGAATGGAAATACCGCGCGACCAGCTAGAATGCCTCGAACGTGTGCGTCTCATTAGAAAGACGCACGTGCGTCGAACGCTCGCATCTAGTGCTCCTTTCGTGTAGCCCTCCACATTCTACTTCTTTATCCTTCCTCCACTCGACTCCCTTTTGTTTCTATCACACAAGTTGACGATCAAGTAGGTTGTAATAGATATGGATAGCATAAGAAAAATTACAAGCTTCCTCAGCATTACGAACGTGGATGAAACGCTCTGATTTTTCATTCTCTGCCACATAGTAATGAATATGCCGCACCTGCCATAAATATCATATCATAAATATTACATCATCAATATCATATATCACTACATAGTAAAACTCATCTGTTTGTGTGTCTGTTGGTAATCGCTTATATCTCACGATCCAACGGACAAACACACATGAAACCTATATCGTTCAACTCGGAATTGTGCCCTCCTGTGCAACGTCAAGGTCTTTTGCCGTTCTGCGGAAATCAATTTCACCGATTTTCAGTAGCTTAGCGTAGATGATAATGATTTTCTGCAAATCTTCTTCATTATTTTATTTCTATGAAGACACTACTGACATAATCTGAACATTTTCTGCCACTATCACGTATTGCCTAATTTGTCCGCTCTTTTTCCTCCACCGCGGGAAATAGATTGGGTTTGTGTCTCGGGTACCTCTCAATAGTCAGTAAACCATTTTGAAAGGTTCCAAATGCAAAAGCTATTCAAAATGCTCCAGTTTTTGGGACAAGACCGATGCAGTACACCGTCATGGCTCGGATAGCAGGAAGCAAGTACAGTACCCTCGTTAACTTCTTTAAAAAGGTACACTCTGCTAGCGAAGTTGCGTTCTTTTCGTACCATTCCCTATGAATTTGGTAAAACACAGTCTCTCGAATGTCCGAATAGATCATGGAAACGGGACATGCCTGTTTGACCTACCTATAAGCAATTTGCTATAATTTTCAAGTTAAATTGTGGAATTTGAGCCTTTCCTATTTTAGGGGACTCCGTCGCGAACGGCGCCCAACGCCACCTGCTCCGAGCCAAGCGATGCGCGAAAAATTGTGGCAAATCGCGAACACTTAAAATTTCACGCTGAATCTAAAAATTACTAGTCCACCTCCACATGGGGCTGAGATTGGCTCGATTATAGTTCTTCCCATCGGTTTTATTCTGCAGTACATTGCGTATTAACTAATTTATAGGGGTGGAAGGAAAACGCAAATTCGCGCGCCGAGTACTTTTTTAAAGAATTTAGCGAGGGTATTGTATGTAGTGGGTGTCAAGAGGCAGCGTCGCCGAGGCATAAACTACGAGTCTTGGCATCTGAATTTCCATGTATTTCTATACTAAAATGAAGCAACCAAGAAGGGGCACACCATTTGATTCTGCTACGCAACATGTAACCACATAGAAGAGATAAGTGACAAGTGCTCCGACTCGCATTCGCAGAGCCTTGCAACTGTCTACTTCAACCACTTTGGCTGAAAACAAGGGTACGTCAAAACCAAGGTCCCGCGGAGAGGGCAAGTGCGAGACTCGCTGGAGGTGAGTCGGAGCATTTGTGCATGTATGATATTTATATGTGCGAAATGTACTACAAGAGTACACTGACGCCATTAAAGAGCAAAGTTTGCTGGAATATTCGACCACTTTTTTACGCTATGGATGAGGTGTCTTTCAGCCGATTCCGCGTCTTTTCCTCCTCACTTCCTTTCCCCGATACGTTTATGTCTTATTCCTTTCAAAAATGGACGGTCACGCGTAAACACGTTGATTCGTTAATTTAATAACGCACAACTTTGGTACCGACATGCTGCGTGCTCTCTTTTATGATATATTGAAAGACAATGTCCATAAGGTTAGGCGCATCTAAGGATTTTGCAGCCATAGATCAGAAACCATTCTCTCAACCAATCTCTCTAAAGTTCTGACCAGGAGTTGCACTGTATAACCCTTTTTGCTCTAGGATATGTAACATGGACCTACTCATACGCATTGCGTGAAGGTACGCGTGAGAAAGCCGAGGTAGGTAAGTGCCCGCAAGGCTCCAAGACTTGGAATGAGGTGCACATCCAGAGAATTAGGGAATTATGCTAAGAGCTTCCAAGAACATGCTGATGCTGACCTTTTGCAGCCATTCGGCGATGCAATGAAAGGTCAAACTGTGATTTTTGCAGCGGAAAATTGTTCATTGGAAATGATCAATTGCTTCATCTTCCGTTTTACACAAAAAAGTGACCTTTTAGGTCACAGCAAGAACCAGTTCTTATCATCAATATAAATACACGTATGGATATAAAAGAAGAGTTCCACTGTTCCTCGATGGACGCACCAACTACCGTTCCAGCCAACAATAACATTCTACTAGGGTGAGTACAGATATTTATAAAATATTTTATCAGTACTTGTTAGATTTTCTGGGATGGCTTCTAATTGTTAACGTTCATGATTAATCTTGAACGATTTGCACTTTTAAAATTCCACCTCGCCGTGTTCCTGTCTCAGCGAAGATGTTACTTTTTCTCCTAAGTGGTTTCTGTAACGTAAACCATTCTTTGCACAATGTTATCCATGTTTTCTCTGCTAAGCTAATCTAGGTCTTTCACGAGAACCACACTTACACTGCTCATAAGCCGCACATAACGCTTGTGCCGGATTTTTCGCCAGTTCGTGTGTTTTCCCTGAAGTTAGTAGAAGTACAAGAGTCACAAAAAGGTCACATTATCCTCAATCTATGACTTTACGCAGTCTGAACTTTCAATCTGTTATGGAACTCCATCAGTATACAAAAAAGAAAAAAAAAGAGACTACTATTGATATATCTGTAAATGAAAAGAAAAGAAAAAAGCACCGTTTTTTTTATAGTTTCGTACTGATTCCTTACAATTGGACGAAAACTACTCTATGAAATGAGTTGAATTCATTATATAACCACTTTACTAAAAGAAGGTTTATAGCACATTATTCATCATTCATCAGTACTTAATTGCTCTGCCACTCGTCTTTACATGTGTAGCCTTAACGCTGTGGTTTATGGAAAGAAAATTAGCGCATAGGCTTGCAAGAGAGGTGCAAGAGGCTGGGCTCGCAGATCGGAATGAAACCTATCTGGTTTGAATTTTTGTTTGAGTAGGTGTTACATCATGTATTTCATTACTGCCCTCGACTTCAAGGAACAAAAAAAACAAGAATGCAAAACGGGGCGCTCATGACGGGCTTCAAACCCTCGAACCTCTGCCGAACAGTCCAGTATCTTCCCCACTCTGCCACCCCGTCGCTGAAGGAGTGCAGGAGTACATAGTGATGCGGTGAGATTTCAGTTTTTCGGTGCTGAGGGTAATAATAGAATACATAGGGTAGTACCTACTCAAACAGAGATTTAAGCCAGATACAGTAGCGAGCTTAGGTTTTTCGTCTATAATTTCTTTCAAAGCATAGCGTGAAGGTCCAAATTTTTGTGGAAGTTGTACGTACTCATAAGAAATAGGAACAAGTTAAAAATTTCTCATTCCATGGATCACCTATTTTTAGGAAAATCTTTTCTCTCAAAGTCGAAATCTGCGTCTTGGCTTGGACCATCCGAAATGTCTAACAAAATAAAGTCTATCCTTTATATCTGACCAAGTATTGCTTCCTTGGTGCAGAATCAACCCGTACACGCTAGAGAACGTGCATGTGTAGACCACTGGTTGACTTCTGCTGGGACTATTGAGGTGGATTCAGCAGTGATCCTCTATGGATGTTTCTGTCAGCCTGGCTGCTTCTTTCAGCCCTGATTGGAAGGGATAGATGCTGCTGACGTTCATATAGGTTTAGTCACAGGTGTTCGGCTTGAATGCAGTTGATCGCACCTTTGGAATCCCAAAATATTTCGGCTGGTTTCAGTGCAGCCAGTTGTGTACATCACGGAAATATAGTTTGGAAATTTTTCTTCCTCGGGGAGAAGGACACCGGTAAGATCTCATAGGTGATAAGGATGCTACAGCATTTCTGGAACATTGTCAAGTACAAGACGTACAATCCGTCAACAAACGGGGAATACGATCCACAACACGGACACCAAAGTGTGAACAAATCCTTGTCCATCATACAGTTCTATTACAGTTGTATTTGTTTTTCTTTCAAAGTTCTGACAAGCTCCTTGGTATAGCATACATATCTGTGTCAATGAGATTCTGTTAAAATCTGAGGTGAAAAAATGCATGAGTAGGAAAGCTGGCGGCCCACCAGCTGGGCAGAAGCTAGCGGATCACTAAACGGCCCACTAGAACTGCTATCGCTGCAAATAAGCTGTTACATTTTCTTCCCATAATTAGTCCTCCTCATTTTGAACAGTGCATTTGATTCTTTTCATTCGAACACTTTTCTACGTCTATTTCTGTGTTTCGCTGCTCCCGAACTTTATGGAATCAGAGTTAGGCGAGCAAGGAGTCGTAGTTTTCAGATTGTCACGTGACAAATAGAATCCAAATAGAATCGGTGTTACTGGAGCTAAAAAGAATAATTAAGCAGTGGAAAAGTGATCACCTAGCAGCTTGTAGCTACACACATACTATGTACATATATTCACTGTTGGACGCTGTAGATGATCAGTTGTGGAAACATCTGTGAGAACATTCATATTTAGTTTACATTGAGCACTTATGTAGCGTCTATCGTTGGTGCTATCGGAAAGTTCCGACTATATGCAATTGTTCAGCACCTTCAATAGTTTTGGGATTTGTTGAATTTTTCAAGTCGAAAATTTCCGTGGGTGCTGCCTTTAATGAATCTGAAGTGAGGCGTCGACTCAGGCGCACAGGTGTTGATGTCGATATCCACCCACCACTTCTTTTTGCTATGAAAGGACTCCACATTCGTTTGAAATGTAGCAGATGCGTTCCATTATGGAACAAAGAAAAAAAAACTCTGGTAATTTCGCGAATTTGGCCTAGATATTCCTGAGCAAGTGCGGGAATTGCATTGCAACCGTTGGTTTATTGCACTACAGTGCATGAGAGTTCCAGTTGTAAGAGTACATTTTCATTACAGTGCATGAGATGTCCCAATTGAAAGAGTACAGCGTACTCTTTCATCTGGAACATCGTTAGTACTTTATATCGATGTTTCCTAGCCTAGTAGCGTTCCACTTCCGTTCCACTTCAAAGCACGTGTCCCTCTGTTCACAAAGAGTCCTTGTTTTTGAGAGTGGCAAGCTATTCTGATAGCGATCGCACACTCGTTTTTCATCCGGGCTTCACGAAAGTGCAGGCGTGTGCGCGTCAAATGAGAAATGAGTGCGCTCGTCGTGATGTTCAAAACACCAGTACGATATGCGGTAGCAGTTCGGAATTTCACTAGATCTCGAGTTGCCATTTTAAGGCACAAGTTTTTGGATTCTTTACTACGATACCTTCGTCGTCACGCACCTCTGTTATCCTTTACGAAGTCTCATGACATAGATAAAACACCAGGCACTACTGTGAATCAAAGAAGAAGATGCATTTCATTTCGTCCAAGAGCTCCTATCAGAAAACCTTTCAGAAAGGCCCGTCAGTGCCAATGAATCCAGAAAGACAGCAGCAGAAGAAGTTCTGGTTGAGGTATTTTGTACACTCTCTGCTGAGGTTTTTCTGCACCGATTAGGCCTAATAGTCCCTCAGCAAGTGGGTCAAAAAGATGTTGAGTCTTGTACAGCTTCAGGATATCTATAGCACTTGTCTGCAACTGTTTGAAGACCCCAAAGAACCTTCTTATGAGCCATTGGATTGACTTCCAAAGTTACTGCATACAAAAAGTGCTTAGAAGGACCCCGCCCCGATTGGCCAGGGCTGACGGTATTAGATGTCCGTAAACGCTCATGACATGACCTTATCATTTCCTTGAAGTTGTTAGGACGGTTCCTTGTGTTTGTCCCATTCCAAAGAAATCATTCCAAGGATTATTCTTACTTACGTACCTGAAAGGATCAGGTTAATAGCCCATGGACATAGCTCGGCGCATTGGTTAGCCATGTCTTTTTCTCGAATAGTTCAACTCAATTCATCCTTGAGCCTCAATTCTCTTGATTCCGTTGGTTTTTTTAATCTACCACTCCAGTGAGACCTGTGAACTATGTATGTATAGCCATAGTAGTGAATTTTCCTAAAAATTGTGAAGGAGAGGTGAAAAACAAAGCATGAGATGATGTGTAACACGTTCATCAGAATCCATCAGAATAGCGCTGATGTCGATGGATTGATGGATCTAAGCATCTGGCTGAAAGCTAGTGAGACCGTAGGTGTTGATACCACGCATGCATTGCTGTAATGATACGTATCCATCACATTTGTGTGTAACATGCAGAGGCGGATATCGGCGTATAAAAGACGCTGAGAACAACTGCCGCAGTTCAGCTCCCTCATCTCCGTTTAGCATGCATTGACCATGGTAGCCTTCCCCCCCCCTTTTCTCATAGTAATGATTATTAATCTCTCTCTATAAATACCACAGAAAACTCGCACTGATATCAGGTAAGACTCTTGGGCGCCTAGGCAGCGTGTACTGAAAACCTCAGTCATTTCTACAGATAGCTCGCACGAGAGAAACAGCGGGGAGGGGCGTGAGGAAGGGGGGGGGGTGTTCCTCTACGACTCCTCCCCTCACGCAGGGAGAGCACCTTACCAGTGGTTGGCTCTCAGTTCCCACTTCCATGTCTCCCTGATTATGAGGCCGTTTTTCTTTCTGACACTGATTTTTAGAGGAGCTCAAGAGGACCATTGATGGCAGGGCCACAGTACCAAGTATTCGATAATGGCCATCGTGCTCGAACGATAGCCAAGTTGATTTAGAAGCACCTGTCCGGGCGTGCAGTCTTTTCCGAAACCGACTCAAGGCTGAAGGTAGGTTTATTCAATAAATTTGTGCGTCCCCGCGAATGAATAGGAATTCTTGATTCCCCCTCGATTCCTTGGAACGTTGATACCTCTTTTTGTCTTAGGGTAAAGCAAAGCGGATCTTTATGACGTTTTAAAGTTTCCATTCTCTCTTCGTTGACTATATACCATGGTAGTATACACGATTGACCTAACTATTTCAATTTCAAAGTGAAAAATTCACTCATTATTCCTGAACATACTAAAATATTACTGTTAAATTTCACCATTTTTGTTTTAGTGTCTCACCAAAGTGTCGCGAGCAAATGAATAAATTCAAAAAAAGAAATTTAATTTTATCTCTGATTTTGTGCTCAGTTGTTCTCAAAGAAGTTTTTTTTCCTTGCATTGCCGACTCATTTGCTTTCATTTTTATAGTACATGACTTCATTTTGTGCGGAATAATCATGATATTACTAAGATGTGAAGGAAAATATTAAAAAACTACCGATGCGAAGCTGAGCTCAGAATATTCCCCTAAATGAGTGCTTTTTATCTACCTCATACGAAAAAGAAATTCTCTCCGAACAGCCAAATGCAATCTGTTCCACAGCAGCTGCAGCATATGTGCCCTTCATGTTATACACGACGAGTGTTTTCAGTTTCATAAACAATGCATGAACGGCTCCTTCGTCTTGACTAAACATTAGTGCAGACTTTTCATCGTCGCTAAATTTTCGGCGAATATTATGTTTTATGAATGGTTCCGTGGCAAAGGTGATTAAATCGGACACTGTATGTCTGCATACAACTTAATTAAGGTCCATTTGTGCTCGGGAATTACCCGTCCACAATTTTGGATATTGTCCTCTGATAACATTCTACTCTACAGAGGCACATAATAACAGTCTCAGCTGATATTTTGCTATTAAAGCTCATCACTAAGCTCTCGAGCAGATAAGATGAATCCTATTTTATCCTATTTTCCAGTAAATAGGCACTCTCCTTAATTAGGGCATGGAAATGCGCTTTGTGTGAATAAATTATACATATATAGTAGATCTAACGTCGCAGCACTTACGCTGCATCTGCTAGGAACATTATATTTTAAAGCAGCACCAATAGAAATTTCCAACCTGGGTACAATTAATCTCGAGAACTTGATATTATTGTCCTCAAAAACTCCATGTAACAGATATGGTTGCGATAGGAGAATCTGAGTTTAACGTCTTGATTTTGCAACAGATTTGGCTCACAAACTAGAACATGAAGAATTCGCTTCTTTCTTATGGCGGCGCATCGAGTAAAGCACTCTTTTTCCAGGCGTGGGCAACACGTAAAAGATACCGAATAATGGTAATTCCTAAAGTTGTGTATAATTATTATATTCGAAGCGAAAAGATTGGAGAAAAAACTTGTTTTCATCACAAAAACTTAACAAATGGTGACAGACCAAACCTGATGACAGCACCCATGTTATGGTCCCCACTACAGCTCGTCCAGTCGGCTTGCAGTGGATCCAATGATAAGAAAATAACTTGCTGTCCTCAAATCCATTCGTGCTGCAGTTTTCCAGAATAGATGCGTGTTTCCTTAAAGCCTGAAACCGCAGGCGCAGAATTCTCGCCATAACCATAACATTATGAGCATCTTACTCTATGTGTATGAACCCCCCTATGCAAAATCTGGGAACTGTTCCTATTTTACTTTCATCAGTAAGCTTTCTGATCTCTAGAATGATTTTTCAGAAGCAGTGGAGATGTCGAGATACAGCTGTAGCTATGCGAGGTGGAAGGTGACGTCTTCCACTCCAACTAGTGTAACACCACCAGCCAGAGCCTCGCATATGAGCGTCAGGTGCCTAGCTGACCTCACTCGACTCCTCCGGACAGCCACACCACTCGCCTGCTCCAACGAATATCATAAGCCTTATGTTATACACATATGAACTCTACTCGAAGCTCAAGTAAGATGGTAGGTATTCGATTTTAGGACTATCAAAGCGTCAGGCTGAACAAGCTAGACTCCCAAAACTTGCTTGCTTTCAACTTACACATAAGGTTAAATTTCTGCAGAAACAATGCTAGACACTGGTTTGTCTCACTGCGAGCTCCTCACTCGTGTTACCGCTCTTGGTCAAGTTCAAGTTGCGCTCATTTGTGAGATGAAACCTTTCTAAAGAAATAGGCCATGGATCTTCTTGACCACAGCACTCCTTAAAGCACCTGTAACACTGCTGTGAAACAGGCGACCTTTTTATTAGGTTGTTGCAAAGGAATGGCGCTTCTCTCAAAATCATGTGATTTTCTTTGAACATAACATGGGATCTATTCATGGTTACATGCTTGCAAAGCAAAGCGATCTCATCGGTGATGAAGTAGTAAAAAATGTCCTTTACTGTTGAGAATAGTGAAATACTTTAGAAAAAAAAGCTTAGACCCACTGTTCTCGATTCTATGAGCTCTGAGGATTTTCCTTTTATACCACAGGTAATAACTTCCAAAACATCATCTTCTCATTTGGCCGGAACACCCCTACCTGCTTCAGATTTGAGCCCTGCTGCAACGATGTCATTACTAGGAAAACGCAGATTAACACTTTTCGAAGCATTTCTTTTGTTATTTCTTGGTATCTTGCCAAATAATTCTCTCTGAGCTGCGTTTTGGAAACATCAACTTCAACAATACCTGGTATTGTTATTTGCCTGATAATTGCTCCTGAAAGCCATTTAACATCTGCTACAAAACTGTGAAGATGACCACAGGGCTATTTTTTGCACGTCGTTTTGCTGCGAAACGGTTCTAAAAGTGTTTGAAGCAGCAAACAGTAATACTCACATTCTCTGGGAAATTTGTCGTAGCCAACCACATCCAACAACTCCAAAAGCTCATATTTCGCAAGGAAAATTTCGCCAAACATGACGGCGTGAAAACACCGATCTTCTTCCCCTACGCTTCGCTTTTTTCTAAATTCTGGGAGCAGGGCGTCGTCGAGATGCTCACGCGATAAGCACTGGAACCTATTAATTTAAGGTTATTTTGTCTGCCAAGGTTCTTGCTCCTTGAAATTTTGGAAAAAAAAAACCTCATTAAGGTAAATGTGCCATACCTTTCGCGCGAACCCAATACTGTTCCTCTCCAAACAACAAAGAGCTTGACGTTACTTTCGGTGGAGAAGTGTTCACTGTGATGCTCAATAAATTTGTCAACAGTCTCAAAAAACAGCGAACCTTCAGAGTCGAAGAAAAATCTGGTTCTTCGTATCCAAACATCCACGTATGCAAGCAAGATCCGTATGGAAACGAAAGAGCTTTTATGGTTTGAACGCTTTTCTACGACGGGCACATCAACTACCACTGCGACCAGTGGTAAGATATTAGTTGGGTAAGTTTGGGTTTCTAGTACTTGTTTTATCAACATTCTTTATGCGAGAATTTTCAAAGTTCTTACATAGGGCTGACCTTTGCCCTCCAACTAAGCCACCCAAGAACTGCTCACAAGCCGCTGATAATGTTTACGTCAAAATTCGAGCATCAGTCAACCTGCAACAGGTACGTTGTTTTGGTAACATCTTGAGGAAATCAGCTGTTGTTAAAGAAAATGAGGAAGCAGATTTTTTGCCTCATCAGGCCAGCTACCCATGGCTTAAATTCGTCTAATTCATCATCGGGCCAAGGTGAAAAAAAATTGAAAAATATCATAGATTTCTGATAGTGTATGTACTGTCGGGTTGCTTCGTATAGGATTCTGGAGTCCTTTTTTGGAACAGCTCGAGTGCATTTGGTCAAGAAAGATAAAATAACGGAGATGGGTAACTAAAAACAGTCAAGACAGCATAATTACAATAGAAGAGAATCGCACGATCCAAAGGGAATGGAAACATCTACAGTCTAGATACACAATTTTCTAAGTTTCCTTCACCTTACCGATGAGTGCATCCAGAAACTTAGACCCGTAGTAATCTCTAACCTAAGTAACCTAGGCCCGTTGTTTTTCGACTCAACTCCCTAGATATCACTATCAACTCGGAGTTCAACTTCATATCTTAATACATGAAGTCAGCAGACATTCAGATAACCTAGCTGAATTCCGAGTTGACCTTTCAGTTGAGCTCACTTGATGTTTAAATGGGTTTACCACGCGCTCTACTTTTATGTTTAGTTTTCGTATAAGTTTCATGCACGCGACGAAAGTGAAGAATCAGAAAAAACACAAATGGTAAATATGGATTTACGCTATGGACTTTATATGGTGAGAAGAGAGAATCGTCTTGGTCAAGATCCAAAAGCAGGTCCTGAAAAGTTTACCCTACGTCGTTGCAGTTGTTTCACCGCTAACCATCTTTATGACCGCGACTTCTCAGCATAAAAACCTTTTGGTGCAAAATCCAGCATTAGGGCAGCATAATTGCACTGCAAATGCTGCAGCTCGCAGCTGACCGTAGTTGTCCTTCTGCTGCGATCCTCACTGCTATTCTATGACCTTGCACCAATTCCTTCCTAAATTTAGTCGCGTAAGCAGCTACCGTAACCAGAATTCTCGTAAACATGTTGACATGTATGTAGGGAAGCAAAAGTGCTTGTGAACTATATTCCTGCAAATAGCAAGGAGCCCCCTATCCAAATTTGCTGCACAGGGATGTGAGCAAGACTGCCAGCATTGTGACTCCGCCCTTCCTGATGACCTGGCACTATGGCTGGCGCAGGAATTTCACTCGTGTGTTCCAGAGCATGTGAGCCACTTTTTCAGGTGTACTGACATGCTTCCCAAGATCCAGAGTAGCACCAGTGGTCTGGACTCACGCTATCAAGAGCTCGATGATAACCGCCATCACGGAGCATAGCCGACATTAATGAATGTCATCTGTCCGGCCGTACAGTCACTGCCGACATCTGGAGGTAATTTTCTTTGATAAACCTCTAACACTAGCCTTTTTTCGGGATCAGGTATAGACGTTGTAAAAATCAAGGTAAAAGAGTATGACCTCGTCCAATGTTAAGCACATAGTACATATCCTTGCGTATAAACCCTTATGGTGAGGAGAAGTCCGCTTATTTCCTTAACATATAACAGCAGAAAAAATTAAATTAACAAAAAATCGGAAATGTGTAGCAAATATTTTCTCGAAAAGAGGGGACAAAATCTCCAAAAAAAATCCTGCTCCCTATATAGCCTTAAGCGCGCCCTTTCCACCGAAAAAATTATCTTGGGAACCAGTTTCCGCCTACGCAAGCAAAGTGGACCAGTTTCCTCTCAAATAGGCCGGCGGCGACCTTTGCCGACACAAACCACGTGACCACATTTCAGCTCGACTCGGCCCTGTGGAAGTTTTAGGATGAACAATCTGCTAGAAATGTTTCTGGCTGGTTTCTGTTGTAGTTCAGCTCTACGCTCGTTTGACTGTGATCTTCATGGCTCACCTGCTGTAGATTTAACAGTGACTCTTATCATGGAATTTCCGCCAGCCTAGCTGAATCTCTAATGCCTTCCCTAAGTTCTGTGAACAGCGTCGCTTCGGATGACACATGAACTTCATCCGATACCACTGGAGTATACTGAGAACCAGAGCACTTATGAACGCTATAGCTATTCGTTACTATAGTTACTACGGAGCATTAGTGTTCATCACATTGAAGACTTCCAGGTATTTGCTTTGCTCCAAGAGAAGGGCCCCATTAGGCGATCATGATGGATAATGAAGAAATGTTTTCTACATGTTGAAGATTGCGTAGTTGTGCACATGGCTACCCCACCTGAGCCCACAAATGATTAGATAACGGCAGAGTCTCACTCCACAAGCCTTTCATGAGATTTTTGCAACTACAGAACATTCGTGACTTGTTGAGACCAACAATAGGCATTGAGCAATCCAAATGTCTCGAACACATAAGCAAAATTTCATAATCCATAGCCCTATTTGAACCTTGCATCATCTGCAAACATGAAACCATTTAGAGATGGAAATGGCCGCAAGTAGAGTCTCGGTGACCTCTTTTCCAAGAACTTTTAATTGGCCCTTCAAATCACCAGTTTTGTGCTCAATATTGAAGAAGGAATAAGCTTTCTGTCCTAGGGAGATCCATATGTAAACTTGTTTTATTGACCAAAAAAGATCAATAGACTGTCACCACCACTTTTTCCTACTGGAATGCACAAAACAAAGGGCCAAAAGTGGGCAGAGCGAAACCCGGAGAGGTATATTATTTCTTAGGCTTAAGCACATCTGACAGAAATAAGGTAGGCTTTTACAAAAGTTTTCCATCAAGTTTCAAGAGAAAAAGCAACAAGAACGTGGTTCAGACTCTTCAGTCCCTGATTTAACCAAACCATCATATTTGCTTAATAATCATCATGTTCCCTAAAACGGAGATTTTTGGATTTCTGAATTGTAGTCTCTAAAGCGCAGAAGTTGAACTAACTTTCACTCAAACACCAGCTTTCCTAGCATAGACCTAACAAGAAAACAGGGTCATAAATTCTCGACCAATTTGCGGCCCTCGTGCGTTGCAGTAGCCAACGGTTTTATCAACTCTACGGAGAAGCCAGATGAGATATCCGAAATCCAAGAGTGGATTCTTAAAGCGCATGAATTCTAGGATAGCCTAGGTAAATTTGCAGACAGCTAGCCCATCTGATCCCAGTCTTACAATTTATTATATTTGGCCAAAGACTTTGTTGTCACCCTGTAGTTCCTGTGTGCTTTTTTGGTGAAGTGAGATGCGTTCGCCACCATCACTGAACGCAGATAACTGATACAAACCAAGCTACCGTGGTAGGGTTCACCCGTCACTTGGAAACACCTCATGTTCATTATTAAAACCAGCGTATCGAAAAGGTTTGAAAATTGCTGCTATTATGCTGTTGTAAATATTCTAAAAACGGAAATGAGCTCGGGCTGTGCCTTTAAAGAGGATTACACTAACCTTAGCGTTAGTTCTATATGGAAACATCACCAACGCTCTTACCTATTATATTCCGTCGAGCATATTGAAGATTTTCTCTTACGATTATCAAGGATTGCCTCTATATGCTGTAATTCTATCATTAATCTTTGCCTAATCGTCTCTCCTAAATGCCACCATCATCATTTCTGTTCATTGTCAAACCGCCGTCAGATTCTGATAGTGATTACATTCTGGTAATTTTGTAGTCATGCTTTAACCTACCTCCTTCCCATACGTGTGGACCTTCCCAGAGTTGTTTCCCATCTTTAGGTTTTTTTTTTCTTTGGTATTGTCTAATGAGGATTAGGACTGCCCAAACAGCCTATTAGGACTTTCTTTTGCTTTTTTTCGGATGCTAGCAGAATCATGGTGAAATCTGTGACAATGTTACACTTCTTGATTAGGATTTGGTGAGAAATGCGCCACTTCACTAGCAGTAACGAATATTTCAAGCTGCAATAACACTGCTACTCGTGTTTTTTCTGATCGAGACCACTCCAGAAATACGGTTTTTCCATCGCTTTCGCAAAAATATTATCTGGATCTTCACTTACTGTCACTGTATCTGTGCTGCTCGCGAAATCCCTCCATGGAGCCGATTAGCTGGACCAGTATTAGTGACATTAGTATTATTCCAGTTTTGGAGGTGTTCGTAAAGCAAATAGCAACACGGTACGAGAAAATGTCATGTACATATGAGTAGGGACATCGTACCTACTACGAGTATAATAAGTAACTTTGCACATATTCAGCCATTCGCTCCCTTCTCCGACCCTACTCTTGTTCTTTTGCGTGTTCCTGGTCGCACGCTCGGCTGCTCTAACTTAACTGAACAGTGTTCCTCTCGGAAGAAGACTGGGACTTCGACAACAACATGGATCGATCCCATTACTGGATCCTGCTACCATTAAATCTCCGCTCCATATTACGTACTTATCGCTTCTTCAAAACTTAACTACACTGGAAAGCAGAAGAAGCCTCTCAAACAGCTCAAGTTATCTTTGCTAATGAATTCCCTGGAAAATCCAAAACGAGGACCATTGGAAAAAAATCTTCTACAATGAAGGAAGATAGCTGTTTTGTTGGCATTTGAGTAATGTTACTAGAAAATAAGGAATTCTTTGTATTCATAAAATTCTCTGCTCTTCAGAGCACAGTTACATTTCTTTGCAGTTTTTCGTTGGGATCAGGAATTTTAGGAGCACCAGGTCTCTGCCACTTAGAAATTCTGATGTATTGCGTTTACCGTGAACACTAACAAAAGTGACTACTTCTTTGTCACCGCTGTAGCTTCATCTGAATAAACTCGGCGATTCTGTCCGCTTTTGCACGTTGCACGCTGAGTACATGTAGCTTTACGACGTCATGTAAGGAAAGAAGATAATATCTCCACAGTAGATTTCATCTCTAGGCACTCAAGCTGTACAGTAGATCTCATCTGAGCACTCAAGCTGCTTAGGCAAAGTCAGCTCCCCTTTCTAGAAAACATACGCGTTATCGAGATAAAGCACATGATTACGTTGTGGATGAGCCAACTATTTTTAACAAATCCAAGCTCTCAGTACGTTCACTGTTCCAGCAGGGAGCAGCACACTCTTATTATACAGGTCGGTGTGGGGGACCTGCGCTATGATTCACAAAAACATAACCGAAGGAAACTAGGTTAGCTACCCATTCCTACGTTCCGCATCTCCTAACGTTACCCACTTTGTGGGTTGACCAATCACGCTGAATATCGATGGTTTGCGTGATTATCCCAGCCCATAAAGCTACTGCATTTATGTTCTGGAGTGTGAGACACCCATAGCACAGACTTCATCCGCCAGGTGGGATACATGAACCAACCCAACTCTGACACTGTACCATCTACCATTGTTGTAAGATGTTGTGTTCGATCAGAGTAAAATTCCTTGGCGTCTTGGATGACGTGCTTTTCTTCTTTTAAAGAAATCTGCAGTTCTACTAGGCAGACGAACTGCTAAATATTTCTCTATGTCAGCGTATCAGCACATATTGTGCCCAAATACAGCTTGAGATCACTTCACCATCTTCCTTGTAGCCTGTACAAGAGGCTTGCAATTTCCTATTACATATTCCATCCGGTGAAAAAAATTCCCAGAAGAGGATTTTGCTGAGTTGGAAAGATACATAGTAGAAGTTATCAAGTTGACCTATAAAAGCAATCAAATTTGGGAGTTTAGAAACTGCTTCAAGGTGGTGAAGAACGACTGGACACGTGTATCCCATCGAATAGAGAGTGATTCGGGAAAGGCTAAAACTTAAACCGTCAAATTTTTACGATCAAACACTGCGTTATTTCGATCCCTGAAATATTTTCTAGAAATAACTTCATTTGACCCCTGAAATTGAAAACGTTGGGTATGACTTGAAGTTAAGAAATGAGTTGAGGATCTGAAGGAATGAGGATGTTGAGGAACAGCGGTATAGCTTTTTCGTATAACTAGTTTAACAAATGTGACCCAGGTCACGCTGTGTAATATCACCAGCTCAAGCACCTATATAACAGCGATACGCCTGCTGACCTCAGTTGGCTCCTCTGGACAACCACACAGCACAGCTGCTCCTCAGTCCCGCACTCTTCTTCCTCCTTCTAGTATGTAATCTATGCATATAATAAATATCATGAGCCTTATGTTATACACAGATGAACTCCTCTTGAACCTCATTTGAGGCTAGAACAGTCGGATCGCAACAGATCCAAGGAGCTAGCGTGAATAACCTGCTCTGACCTCCTATTTTCATAGTTTCACGGAACTCCTGCTCTATTTTTCTCCTACTCCTCCTGTCCTTTTTTTAGTTCACCGCTTCTTTAGTCTTCTTGTATGAAGTCCATTAGTTTTAGTGTTGATTGACACTACTTTTTAATAATTGAAATAAACGGTCCTGTGGTGAAACTTCTAGTGGCATCTCAGCGGATTGTTTCATCAAAGGTGTTGGCATGGAGTGGTGGTGTTGTTCCCTGAAGCTGCAGCCGTACTCCACAGGAATCGTAACGGCAGATCAACATGACTCCATCGGTTCAGTCGGTTCAACCTGCTTCAGCTGGAAGTTGCTAGAGTCGCTTGAAGAACAAAATCTCGCACGAGAGCTTTATAGCCGGCAAACTGATACCTAAAGAAGCACCGTGAAGAAGATACATGAGAATGGACTTGCTGTGTCCGGTACAGACTCTGTGATCCCACAGCATGATGCAGAAACAATCCCACAAGTCAAAGAAAGGGTGGAAGCCTCGGAGCAGTTCACAGAAATCAGCTTAAACTACGATGCGACATCAGCTTATGTCCCCTCATTCACATGAAGACAATTTGAGGGCTTGGTAACCGGAAATAGAGGTGAGCATTTTAAGTAAACTACGTATCTATCCGAGCAAATAGATTAGGCCTGCCATCCCTGGATGGGCCTATGCCTCAACTTTTTATTCCGCTTTGGCTGTGTTACTGACGAATTCACTCGTTTTTTTGGAAGCATTCTGGTTACTTGGATACCGAAGTCTCGCGAAACTAAGGATTTTCTGCCGTTTTTCATCCTGCTAACATTTTTGTCGTCTCATTCAAATAGGTGTGCACTGAAAAAGGTGGGTGTGTAGCGGATTATTCTCAACAGGATGCCCCATCTTCACATCTTCACATAAACAACTCCATGGTGGAACTGTTTATCCGAAATTTCCGAATAAACGCCACCGCGATGGGTCTGTTCAACCGAATTTCGTTGGGAATCGAAATTGTCCTATCTACTGCAGGTCTTGTATCATCACATTTGAAGGATGTTGTTTCTGTCCAGAATAGAAGATTGAGGAGAAAAGCCTCTCCTTGTATACATGTTACCACAAGGAAATCGTCTTTTTATGAAGTAATGAGCATCAGATTCCTGATCATTTCTTTTAAAGAACGATGCTGCTTTGAGTTTATTTTTCTTTTGAGCAAAATAGTGAAGTATAGCGACATTCCGGAACGTGACGTTTTATCCGGCCTTGTAGCTGTTTATTCTGTGAAGTTGAGGTTTATCCGACAGTTTAGCTGTTTATCCGATAGCGGCCGCGCCCCCACCAGATAAGCAGTTCGTCTCCTAGAAAAGGTACTCACACAAATTATTCTTTTTTTCAAATGTACTTAGGATCGAATGACGCCTTGAATACATTCGAATTTGGAAATTCAGTTCCGAATAAGTTGAGATTTCGAGCTTGCTAAAAAAAACGGAGGAGTACAACTGCCAAGGGATGATAGGAGGGAGTTTAGCACCTTTCCCTTCTCCAGCACTCGAATTTTCTTTGGATCGGATTTTGGGATGATAACTGAACTGATTAATTTATTCGAACTTATAGCCGAGAGAACGCAAAACTGAAAAGAAAGCCAGAGCAACGAAAAAATTCACAGTAAAATGATCAGAAACATCGCTATTTGGTCCACAAACGGAACGATTCTGCGGGGCAGCACTACGTCGCAGCCGCCTGGTTGAGTGTCTGTGGTGCAGACGCGACGCACATTTGATTCCACGCATGAAAATTTCGGTAACTTGTGCTGCTTACCGAACTAAACTTAGCATCCTATCTTTAGTCCACTTTAACACATCCAGATGATTAAATTTACTCGTTATTAGTACTGTGGGTGAGCGTGCGTGCAATTTCATTGCATCCAGCCGGTTGATTCGTCCACGAAAACGACACACCAAGGAATATCAGTTTTTAATGTGGCTGCCTCTTCAGGAAGTGTTCTCTCTAATCACGTCCGTGCATCTTTACCGCATATACGGTTTCCAGTTTTTTTTTCTTTTTCAGTTTGTTCTTTTGCTGTTCTTTTCATGTGTCGGATTGTAATTGCAACGGATTTCATGAGAGGGTGATTTTATAAGCTTGTTTGATGTTCTTTTCATCTAGTCTTTCCGTTTTTCTTTAGTTTCTATGTTTTTCGTGTTGATCTGGACCAGTTTTTTTCTAAAATATTTCTCAGAATTTTTGCTGCGGGCTGCTTGTTATTAGTTATTTTATGCTAGTTATTACAGTCGAAATATAGTCCGTTTCAAAAACGACGATAGTGAGTATTTGTGTCTGTGATCTGCATTCCTCGCCTGTCTCTCCGAATACGGCACTATTCCTCACGTTCTCTCTTTCTCTCATGTCTCCAGAACTATGTTCCCTGGTGAAACATACTAAATAGTTTTAACAGTCTTCACTGTGCCGTCCCGCTGAGCGATCGACCATTCTCCATCCCGCTTCGATGTAACACCACTAGTACGAAAAGAAGACTCCGGCCCAATACGCGGTGCGCCAGCGTAGGTCGTATGCTCACACCTTCACCAGATTGCCCATATCCATGCGGTACGTTTATAGTTTGGTCAAGTTTGGCTTCAAAGCGGAGAGCAGGCTGCGATGCTCCAATGAAGAACGTGTGTTTTGGTCGCCGTTGGTGCGTCTGAGATGAGTATTTGAGGCACATGAGCTTGAGAGTGGTGGCTTGACGACGTAGAAGATCCCAGTAAGTAGGCAGGGTCAAACTCGACGAATCGGATACGAGGAGATTGAGAGAACCGCTGAACTCTCCGCAAATTTAGTACGATATCATTCGTTCTGTTGCGATGTAGAGAATAAGGAATGAAAGAATGTAATTTCAAACAACGTGACAGCCTAACCTATTTAATATCAGAAGAGAGAGGATTCAAACGGAAAACTGAAAGCAAACACTCTCAAAGCTGGCCCTCTTCAGTGATAGCCTCATTTCCAAATGACTACAAGGAATAACAACAACTGTAAGGAAGACAGCTACAACAAAAACACGCGAGAAGAACGTAGTAGGCACTAGGAAGACGATGAAACGCTCAACGGACGAAGAAGTTGTTAAAGTGGATGGAAAACTATTTAAAAACGCTAAGATTTGTGAAAGCTACATTTGTAGTTTATCGGAGTCCGATCCGGTCAGGTAACGAATGATACGGATTGATCGTCGGATACCGAGGATCAATCCGGAAGCGTCAATCACAATCCCTACTCCCGCAGCCTGGAGCGCCGCAGTACCCACGCGGCGCTGGCGAGGCAGCACACGAAATCCACTGCATCCAGCAGCGCCACGTAGGTGGTGCCACGTTCAAGGCCGAGGGAATAGTGATCGGACATACCTATACGTATGTTCTGTTATCCGACCGGATCGGGCTCCGATGAACCATCGATGTAGCTAATGGCGACGGCGCAGTCGCGCTTCTTGATTCTCAGGTCCACGAAAAGTTAGGCCGTGTTAAACCTTACTTGTTTGAAGCAATTGTTAATAAGCTTGTGAACTGACTCTATGATTTCTTTCTGCTCTCCTTCTTCATCAGTTTTTTCCATTCTCTACCTTTTTTCACATTTTTTGTTTCCCATTCAGAATATTGTGCGCCTGGTGCCAAACATGAAATTTTGTAGACGAAGAACATACATACCACAAGTACACTTTGTTTATGATATGGTTTGTCTTTTTGATGGAGTTCCTTGCATCCCACTCCTTACAACTACCTATTTTATCTTGCCCTTATCGGCTTTTAAATGATCAAAAATAAAGGCGCGCTTCTATTGACACTCACTGTACCCTCTCTCCCCTCCCCCCTCTCCCAACCTCAAATCTGGAAATTGATATTCATGAAGTGCACAGAAAACCACAATTGCATGACGATGGGTGTTCGATAATTTCATGTTCAGAGGATTACCTCATTTCGCAGTCTTGTTTACCACAATTTTCGCATAAACTGATTAAAACCTATTGTTGAAGCTGTTTCAGCATGACCAATGGAATCGACTCGTGTCGATTAAAACTCAATTTCCTTCGATTGAAGTAATGCAAGGGTGGAATATATGATTGTCTTTGCAGCGGGGATTTGCGGGATGTTGCCGCTAAGAATTTTTAAAGTTTTTCTTTCCTTGTCTTATACCTTACTGCGTTAGACCTTGAAAGGTTAGTTTAGACTAACGGTATGCTACCTTATGAATATGGCATCTACAACGACGTCGCTGGTCCACTTCCTTCGGTCGGTTATGAACAGGTGAGTTTTACCGTCTGTTGGAATTTGACAGCGATTATGTCGTCAAGCGTATTTACAGTGGACGTCAATGGCGGTGGCCCATCCGCGGCCTCGAGAAGGACGCAGCGCAACCGCGCCGCGCGAGCCGTAACCGATGTTTTCTGTGATGTTATTTCTAGCAGCCTGGACAAAGGTTATACTTGTTATCTAGTTTCTGTTTCTGAAGGGACGGAAATTTTTCGAAATTTTTTGCTGCCGAAACTTTGTAGATAGGGGTTCTTTGAGGTGCTGAACACGAATATCGCATTCAAGTTGTACCGTATACCCAATTTGTAGGGTTACGGCAGGTGTAAGATAGATACTGTATCTCACAGAATCCTCTTAAATTTGCCGTAGAGGGGTTATTCTAGGCGCTGATCGCGATTATCACCATTATATTTTGCGTGACATCCTGATTTTCTACCAAAAATGGGCATTCTCTTCGGATTCACTACCGCATACCTACCGTATCTCCACGAAACTCGGATTACGTTACAAATCGTATTCGATATTCGTGTTCAGCATCTGAAATAATCCGCCTAAGCAAAATTTGAATGAATTCCATGAGGTACCGTGGCTACAGTAACCTATAAAAATGGGGTTACGATACAAAATTAGTACGATATTCGTGTTCAGCACCTCAAATAGGACCCCTTCACAAAGTTTCGGTGGAAAAATTTTTTGAAAATTCTGGGGCCCCTAGTGTGGAACAGTGCCGTGCCGACTTTGTTTTTTTTTCATTTTCATTTTGAAAAATGGAGCGCTGCCCCACCTAAGCAGCAGTAGAAAGAGTTATGTTCGGGCCAAATTTCCTTTTTTAGGTTATACTTTGCTTTCATAGGATTGGCTGATGTACTAACTTGCCCACAAAGATAGTTTTTCTGGTGAGTGTTTTAGCTCGAATCCTTAGCCCTTATCTTGATTATTTGCTTATTAGGTGGGCATACTTTTCCATGGAATTTGTTCTAGCTCGGTACATCTTAGCTCGAACCAAAAGGAAATGGTGAAGGAAGAAAATACAATATAGTGATCTACCCAGTCGTGAAGTCGCATGTCGCTTAATTTGTTTCCGTAATAAATAGTTTAATCATCCGCTGTTCATTCTCTTTTTATTTTGATGGTTCTGTACCTTTATTACTGCCTTGGCACTATTTCTTGTTTGTACGACAGCTTTTCTCATTTGGCTTGCAAACAGAACCGTGTTATTTTCAGGCGAAACCTTCAGTTGGTCTCCAGATGGAAGAGGTAAGATTCTGTCGCTAAAATCAGTTCGATTATTACCGTCGAAATCTGACGTAGTAGTTAACCTTAACCTGTAGTGGTTAACCTTTTAACCTCGAAGGCAGAAGAACTAAATTCACCTTCGAAATCATTTATAGGTTGTTGCACCTCCCGGGAAGCAGCTGCGTTTCCGCTGTAATGTTTCACATTGCTCATCATCTAAAACGTTTTCAATTGTTTCGGTGATGGATCATCTAGCGATTCATTTCATGGAGAAATCGGGGTGAGTAGACAGCATTTTTCGTTTATTTCAGAATAGTTAAATCCATTCACAATCGTGTCTTCAGACCAGGGATTTTCAATTACTATTGCAATCATTGTCGAATATATTTTTATGTACTGGGCATGTGCGCCGGATGCAAATGTCAGGCTCGAGATCCGAAAGTAGTGGGTTTATTTACGCATCAATATTTTGTGGTCTGCTATATGCTATTACTTCCAGAGCTTCGTACAATTGAAGCCTACGATCAAGAAGTCCGATATTGAGCGTGAAACACAGTTCTTCCAATTTGTGTACAAACACGCCGTGCCAATTTTTGACAACATATCTGGTTTTGTTGAAAGGAGCAGGCCGTCATCGAATCCTGGAACATCTCAAACTGTGACAACAAATCATGAAGATCGTGAGGCCAGAAGAAGTGGAGAAACAAATTCACATGGTAAGATTCTAGGTAAAACTCATTGTAAGAGTTCATAACTTTACATTCATGCTTTGAAGCATTGATGGTTTTCATAAACAGGAGAACGGCGCTCAAGATCAACTGTCCGTAGGCAACAACCTGATAGCCGTCAGAATAACGTTGCCACAAAGAGACCTGTCCCACCTCCGCTTCCAAGACGACAGGTGTGTGTTTCTCGTATACAGCAAGTTCAACGTTCTATCCTAGTCCTTTTTGAACTCATACTTCAGGCTTCGCGCAGTCCTGCACCAAGACCGCAAAATTCGGTTTGTGTTAACTATCAGTTTGGTGCGAAATTAATTGCCGTTTTGGGGTATGCACAAATAAAATTTTCTCTTCTGTGGAATTTGAGCAATATCAAGCCAGCTTGTGTGACCATGTGGGAGGCTTTTCTTCGCCTTCCAAAGCGTGTGTTTCACTGCAGCCTTCTGCAATCTAGTAAAGCTTTGACAGCAGAGCCCTAATGTCGTAATTTCGAGTTGATTTCCGAAAATCTGCTGTAGGTGTGGTTGGCAGTGGTGAACAGAATCCGGTTTTCCTGCTTCAGGGTAGCGCTAAGTCTTTCACTTAAAAACTCCTCCGGCAAAGATCGGCGCAATGAGGCATCGAGGTTCTAATCTATACTCCTCGTTCCCCAGACCATTCGTTTACTGAATATCACTTTTCCCGAGTCCCACATGCAAACCTGCGACAGCAGCAGATAGCTGGTGTAGAGCATGCCGAAATCGCCTCGCAAAAGTTTGTAGATTTGTTGTTAGGGAAGACTTAGCGAATCAAACAAACATTAAATTGATGAAGAACATTGTGTTCAAGTCAAGTTATAACATTTTGAACTGAAGTGTTCGTTTCGGCAATTAATTTCGTACCAACCTAATATTTTCCTGTGGATGTCTTTTCGCGCTATTTTCCCCATATTTTCAGTCTCAACCCCATAAACGAGAAGGAGAAGAACAAGGAAGTTCCAGAGGTAGTTTATTCGTTTTGCTCACATTGCTTTTCATTCCTATTCAATAGACTGCTGAAGATGTGGAAATGCATCTTCATGAGTATCGCGCCATATTTAAGAGCATTGTTCGCCTCAGTCAATGTTTCTTCCTCTTTATTCTGTTCACTTCTCGTACGTTTCCCTTGTTGATATAGCTTACTTCAAAAACGACGATAGTTAAGTAGTTCTGCCTGTGATCCGCATTTTCGCCCGCCTCCCCGAATACGGCACTATTTCTGGCGTTCTCTCATTCTCCAATATCTTCACAACTATGTTTCCTGGTTAAACATACCAATCATCACAAAGCATGCGTTTTTCTATGTTTAGGAGAAAGACGCTCAAGGTCCACGTATCGGAGGCCACCGGTGAAAAGCAGACAAGATGGTTTGCTCACAGAAAATCCCTCTCCGCCTCCAGTTTCAAGACGTCAGGTATGAAGCTCTAGTGTCATTAATTCCTCCAATAAATTCATCATTTTAGGTGTCTCGTAGCCCGGGACCGAGATCGCGAGTGTCGGTGAGAACTATTTTACCAATGGATATGTTCATTTGCTTGTTTTGTTGTAATCAGATGTTGTTTCAGTCCGTGGGACCCGCGTCTACGAATGGTTTTCCAAGTACTGCAGGTATCTTGATTTTGCTGTTTGCTGTTAGATATACCGAGTGATTGAGTAACATTTCTTTCATTGTTATTTCCTTCAACAATGTTGATCCTATTTTTAAAGTATTTGTAAAGGTGTCAGGAGTTCCACTCTGAGAGCATGTCGCTTTCTATTCACTACTGAATTTCTTTCCAGCTCGAGTTAGCATGCACATGAACTCCAGTATCACGCGATTTGCAAGGTTAACGAAGACGCTTGGGTTTTTGAAGAAGGCGTCTAACGTTCAACAGACTTATTTCGTTTTAGCGTCTGCATAGCTTCTTTAAGAACGACATGGGCCAATCGCCTGCACATTTGTATTTGTCCTGAAGTGCTCCACGTTGTTAGCGAAAACCACTGTTACTGCTTATTTTACCGGTCCATTTTCATTGTCAGAGCCTCAGACATATCGGAAAATAGTCTCGAATTGTAGTCATTGAGGCCCAGATCTAAGAGCGCGTGTGCGTCATGGCTGATTTGCGATGATTGGAGTCGACCGCCACCCACCTGTTCGTTAGCCGTTTAGAGCACAGCTGTTTGCTTCGAGTAAAATTTGTTACGATACAATGTTTTTTATGCTTAGTATAACGATATGAATCTTTTAATCCCAAACTGTTGAACGGAGGCAAAGTTCAACCATCACGATTCAGCAGTGCCGGGCACGCGTGAGTTAGTCCGCACCTCCAGTGCTTGGGATTAGAGATTGTATGTTGGTTGTACTTGTCGATCAAATGATCAGAAGGCTGCAATGCTGCAATACGACTTTTATTGGCACAAGTAACGATCTGCTGCAGCTCCCACGCACTACCTCGGATCCATTCACTTGATCTTTGATCTTAAAATTTTCCTTTCATGTCGTTCAGTCTCATATTGTCGTCCGATTAGGCATTATTTCGCTTTGAAGATAGCACTCACAGAATTTCTCACTTCTGAAGTAAGTTGATTACAGTGTTATCGGTTGCTAGCGTATCACAGCACTGGGGGAACGCAAAGATTTGCCACCTAACTGTGGAGATATTGCTGTGGACGCTGATGGCAATGTAGCCTGTGTCGTAGGTGGAATACCCTGAGAATGGGCCTCATCGCACCCCTTCACTTTTTGGTCGACTCTGGGAGGAACCATCCCTTTGGTGCGGGTGGGAGGTTGAGTAGAGGGGGGGGAGGGGACAGGCCTTCCCTCGCTATGGATGGAGACTTGATTTATTATAGTTAGTGTAGAGAAGAGACAGATGAACGTAGTAAATGTTGTCATTGCAGGTTTCCATAAAGTAGGTTTTTTTCTTGAGATTTCAACAACCATATTTTCGGCAAACTGCGGGAGTCTTAAGGAAGAACGGTTAATTAGTGACGTTAATGTAACAGCACTACTGAAAAATGTTCGGAGAGTCGAGCAGAAACGAAAGCGTGAATGAGAATCAATCCGAGAAAAAGATTATTTTTTTTCAAATTCCAACGCCTATTTTCAGGAAAATCCGGAATCCCGCCACAGAAGTCTAGTATGTGGAATAGTGAGAACAATTTACTGTCTTTTGAGAAAAGTATACTCTCTGCAAAGACAAGCCCAGAATTGGGTGCCAAATTTCTGAAAAAATTCCGACACTCCCCAGTACAAGTCCGCGCCGTGCCCCGTCACGAGCGCAATATTAAACCTTTCTCAAATGCGAGGCTCCTAGAAAATAGAAGAATATGCGCTATTCCGAATAGTCCACACCTGCCCTGGTTGCTTCCAAAACAAGGCCGAATTTTTTTTCTCCAAAATTGGACAATTTTCGAATTTGGAGCGTGATTTTCGGGACTCATTGGAACCCTTTTCCGGTTGAGAGGTTGTCAGCGTGTTCATTTCGCGATTCTGCGTCGATTGGCACCTGGATGCAGGATGGATCTTCGCTGGGAAGCTTGGAATGATGACCGGTGAGAATGCTATAACGGGCATTCTTATCGGCTAGACGACGACGGACCCTACTTGTCTGAATTTTTTCAGAAATTTGGCACCCAATCCAGAGCTTGTCTATGCAAGGAGTATACTATTCTTGAAAGTCAGTAAATTGTGCTGACTATTCCCCACAGACTTCTGCGGTGGGACTCCGGATCCTCCTGAAAATAGGCGTTGAAATTTAAAGAAAAATTCTCGGGCCGATTCTCATTCATGCTTTTGTTTCTGCTCGACTCTCCGAACAGTTTTCAGTAGTGCTGTTATATTGTCATCACTAATTAACAGCGCTTCCTCAAAAGACTCCTGCAGTTTTCCGTAAATAATGTTGTTAAAATCGTTAAACACATGGATGCTCACGACGACTTTTTTTTACTCAAGTTTCCATCCATGCTGCCAACACTAATTATTTACCAGTAGTG
Source organism: Ancylostoma caninum (assembly GCA_037903475.1). Taxonomy (NCBI): domain Eukaryota; kingdom Metazoa; phylum Nematoda; class Chromadorea; order Rhabditida; family Ancylostomatidae; genus Ancylostoma; species Ancylostoma caninum. Next base: position 1,998,926 of record JBAJFG010000140.1, on the reverse strand, counting down.
CTTTTGTTCCTGTCGTGGATAAGCATGATTCCATAAGTCTCCAGCATACAAATATAACCCCCCCCCCCCCCCGGCCAACGCCTGACGCCACCTACAATTTTCCTCACCAACCTTCACTTTCACGGATCCGTCCTCACAACTATTCCATCTATGGCCTGTGTCTCATCAACTATCATCACGATTTTAAATCCCACACCAATTTCCTTGCTGAAATCGGGTTTCTTTCCCAATTTCCCACTGTCTTTATACCGTAACCCCGTAAGAATGTGGCTATGGTACAAAGCGGATTAGAAAATGGTGCTCAACATGTAAATAATACTCCCATGCAAGTTCTCTCTGAAGTACCGTTTTTACTGGGTACCGTAGCTATACGAAAATGTTGCAGTACAAAGTGTGCAAGCAGAGTAGACATCAAAGGGAGTGCGTTTTTTTTTTCGACCTTGGAAAGCACTCTGCGCGACCGCACCGTTCACGCTGGAATCGTCGCCGCAAATCAAGTGACAGATCAAGGTTTTCTTGAAAGTTGTTCATCATGCTGTCAAGGAAACAAATCAACTATGAAGAAAACCCTACAGTTTGTTGTCAGGGAAAGAATTTCAGTGCGAGCGGCGCGGTCGCGTCGCTTGCTCTATAAGCTAGCGACGAACGCACCGTCACCGACGCTCACTGTACCGTCGCTCTCAATCATTATTGCATCACACTGCGTGATGCACGGATGGCTGAGATTGGGAGTTTGTGTTTAGCTCCCAAATTAGCTCCCATTGAACTATGCTTCAATGGAAAAAATTCTTCTGAAGTCTCTGGGTCCGCTGATGTTGAGCGCAGCCCCAGTTTTTGTTTTTGATAGGTTTTTGGCTGGTCTCAACCACCACAATGGTAGCGAGTCCAATTTCACCTTCGTACCTTTCACGGAAACATTCACTTTCATTGTAGCATTGTTGGTATTGCAACACTATGAATTTCATAATCAGCTAACTACAGAGAATGTCGATGAAGCTGACGATTTTGCAGAATTGAAGGCACATAGGACGCCAGCGCGCCGCACACCGGAATCGCTATCTTCGTATTGACTAATCGTAGCCATATTTAGTATGTTTCCCTCTTATGTGATGGTTTTACGACGGGGAAGCACTGGATATCGCAAAGATTACTTATTGCTGTACAAGATAGCGATTCGAATGCGAGAGATCGTGCTGCTGTGAGCCGTCAAGCGCACAAATTCGTCAACTCCATTGATGCTCACTGTACTGGAGATTCCATTGCTGGGATACACTCGTTGCGCTATGCCGCATGATAGGATTGAGCATGAACGGTGGTCTCAGTGGAATGTGCACATACAGGAAGCTCCAAATGTCCGCAGTCAAGAGGGCGTGGCCACGGCACGGCTTCTTGATCAGACACAGGCGCTCTCTATGCTGCCTCTGGCTTCTCTGACTCTGCAGACAACCAGTGGCAGCATGCGGAGCGCCTGTGTCTCTGCCTAAAGCCGCGTCGTGGCCACGTCCCCTCTTGACTGCGGACATTTGGAGCTTCCTGTATGTACAATACCGTAGATCCGCCTCGTCCTCAAGGCGCATCGCCTGAGATCACACGTGGCGTCCTGCTGGCGATCGATACTCGGCCGGTTTGCTGCGGGAATGCTGCCAGCAGGACACCATGTGTGATCTCAGGCGGTGCGCCTTGAGGACGAGGCGGATCTACGGCATTGTACGCTGACAACCAGGTTCCCAAGGCGAGCGACGTTCCTGTGCGTTCCCCCGACCGCTGCAGTCACCTTTGTACAGTCTCTGTCAATATATTGATATTCTTATAAGGTAGACGGATTGCGCGCGCAGTTTAATATCGTCGCGGCCGCAAAATCGTAGCGGGACCTACTCGAATACCTCACACTTGGGGTATCTCAGACAATAACTGCGAGCGATCGGATACCGATCGGTCACGCCGATCGCACCTTGGAAAGGCGCTGCTCGCTGGTTTGAAGCACGCCGACTGCGCGGTGTCAGCATGGAAACTTCTCGATTAACCGAACGTGTGGCCCGCGCACCCATACTATCACATACTATCACCGTGCGATCGGCGTGAACGGTGTCTGATCGCGCGCCTGATGTCCATCGTGCGCGGGTATCACGCTATTATTGTCTGAGATGCTCTCCCCGCTCCTCTCATTCAGGTTCCGTCACATTTCTGTAGTCGCGGAATCTGTCTATCTTTTTGAGAAGGATAATTCTGTATAGTTCCACACGAATACGTTCTAATGTGCACACCAGGGCTGTGCGTTAGAAAAATTTCAGATTTCGTTAATCCGTTAATTCGTTACGTTAGGCCAAAAATGGCCGTTAGGCGTTAATTCGTTACGTTAGTAACGCACAGCCCTGGTACAGCCGTGTTTCTGTCTGGGGCTACGTTTGTGTCTAGAATTCCTACGAGTAGGATTGTGTGGGATTTCTTATGTTATAGCTAGTCTTTCTCAAAAATCCTTGCCTCACGCTGTACACCCCGTCAGCTCATCCACGTCATAACACGTATGATAATGTATAGCTGATCCGTCCCGCCTTAGCAGACAGGCAGTGCAACATGAGGCAACGATTTTCGAGAAAGACTATGCATATGCAACATGTCCTCGCCTCGACAGGAAAGCTTGCTGAGAGCGACAATGTGAAAAAAAATGAGTGTATTACCAGACATCTACAAAACTAAGAGAGTTCGTACTGAATGAATAACTATATTATACAAAGGAATTCGTTGTAGTATTATAGTTAGTTAACATAAAGTGATTGTTTTATAGGTGAAAGGAGTAACGCGATGCCTTCTCCGGCGCACTATCCAGATGGGACTGCCCGTTCTCCTCGGTATTCTGATGATGATGAGATGATAGAGTGAGAATGCTTTACCCACTACATTTAGCTTGCTGTTTTGTCGTTGACTATGTGTTCCCGCTGTTTAGGCCTGCATATTTCCGTGCGGTTAGAAGCAGATCTCAGAGTCGTTGTGGAACGCCAGCACAGGAAAACGGTGATGAAGCGAAGTACGTGTCATTCAAATAGTTTTTGAGTTCATGTGGATGTTTTCTTTGTTCTTTCGTAAACGCACCTATTGTTATAGAACTTTTTCTTTGGAATTGGAAATATAGCGAATTTTTGCCTTTCCTGTATGGGAGTTTTTCCTGCTTTTTTTTTTCGAAAATTGTCTCGCTTTATGAAGATGAGTCGGGGTGTCGGGAGTCCCGCTCTATGTTAAAGGTCCAGTATCATAGACGTTGCGACTTACGCCAAATTGACTAATATCAGTTGTATTTGATGCATTTTGACGACACCTGTAGAGCAATAGAAGTTAGAGCCTCGATCCTACATTACATATAGCGGACAACAGAGACCAGACAACACCGACCCTATGGTCGGATTTCTTCACAACGTGACTAAAAGAATGGATGTTCGTCGCCAATTTAAAAATAAAAACCTCGGAAATGAAAGGGGAAACTTAGTACTTTCCTGTTCTGGAGCTCGCTCGATCCCCCAAATGAAAGGCATCTAATCTACAGGGATACTGCAAGGCAAGCAGCTGGTGGCAACGAAAGGCGAGCATCATCAGTATGGAATGCGTCATTACCGAAGCCACAACTCTTCAGTAATATATTTTTCCAAGACCAGTTGCCGTCCTCATCCGGTTCGGCTCAACAAGGCACGCCGCCAAACGCTTCTTCTGGACTCTCTCCTCCTAAGAAAACCCGCAATGGTGCATCTTATCATGTTTTGTATTTGTTTGGTTGGTTTTTTCTGCACTTCACACTTGACTGAATGAAGCCTACATTGTAGACTCACCAGTTGAGAAAACAGAAGCCGTCCGGGCACATCCAACTCCACCCGAGCCAGCTCCGCCCCCGCCACCTCCTGAGACTTCACCGATTGAAACTGATCAGCCACCACCGCCACCATTACCTCCTCCTGAAGAACCTGTTGCTGTTCCACCGTCAAATGATTATTACAAGACCAATGTGATAGGCGAGTGGGCTAATTTGCATTTTTTTGAGTGACCGTTGGTAAATAAGCATCAGTAGTTTTAATGGAATGCATTGTGATCGATCGAAATGAATTGCTTCCTCTATTGGGATGCAAGTTTTGTTCGGATAAGCGAAGTTTGGAGATAGCTTAGAGAGAAGTAAAAGATTAGACTTTATTTGAATACGAATTTTTGGAAGATAAAAAATTGAAGATAAGAAGTGTAGAAAGAAGATGATTCCGCATAGTGGCCTTCTCTGAGAATCAATAGCGATTTACTTAATTACTGATCCGTTTGCAGTAGTTGAGAAATGTTACGAACTCTTTTGTGGATCTAACTCTGAAAGTTTTTCTTTGGATAGGGAGATAGTGATTTGTTGCATTCATCCTTTAGCCACTGAGCTCTAGCTACGCTGCATTGTTTGATTTCGGAAAATAATAGAAGATGGAAATAATAGACTACACGAATATCTACTTTGGATTTCGTTTTGGGTTCATTCAAAGTCCTGGAACTAGTCGCTTTTGTTTTTTTTTTCTATTACTTACCAAATAATTGTCTACAACGTGTTAACTAGTAGTTTAACGGGAATCAGATAAGTGGAATCGAGTTATGACAACACTTGGCATTATAGCTGTTAATTTCCCTCATCACTTTCTTTGCCAGTGTTCATTGCAATAGTTGATCTTTCTGCATATCGAATGTGGTAAGAATTACGTAAATTGTTCATAACGTCGGAAGTAAAAATTGACATAATCTTTCGAAAACTCGTTCGCTTCTCAATGTTAGTACCAAAAAAAAAGGAGATTTGAAAAACGCAGACAACGTTATTGACGCGTTTGTTTATTTATGCTATTCCGTAGTTCGTAAAGTTTTCCAGCTTGTTTATCCGACTGGATAGAGTTTACTGGACATTGTCCGAGGAGCGGTAATGTCATACATGGTTTCGTTAGTTATAAACAAACGAATTCGATTTTCCATCTAGGATCTAGGAATAATAAGTAGGCATATACTTTCTATTCTAGAACAATTACTTTTCGAGTCTGTGTAGGGGAAGTCCACCTGGGTGCCATATGACGCACTACACTTCGCGACGTGGCTAGCTTTCAGCATGGAACAAGATCAAAGTAGTGTCGGTCATCTAGTGCGCAAGATAGCCGAAGTGCCGGCTGGCGATGTGTGCTGCGCCGTGTTGTGCACGAAGTTCCCTGTTCGTGCTTCAGCACGAAATTTGTGTCTGTAAATTGTGCTGAAATAATTCGATTGCGTAAGTGTTCGCCGTTTATTTGTTGGTGTCGCATGGTCCCTTATTTGTAGATCCGAGCATGCTACTTCCACCTCCTCCACCACCTCCAGCGCCGTCTTCGCTTGGTGTAAGACTGTCTGTTCCATCGCAGCCTGCAACGAAGCCTGCTCCACCACCACCTACTGCACCATCCACCAGTTCCGGTGTTGATCGCGGTCTGGACTTCTGTTCGTCTTTTGTTTAACAATGCATGTTTTAGGTGAATTCATGTTATTTAGGCAGGAAAAGTTCTGCCCCAACTGTTCGATCGACCAACAAAAAGAGTAGACAGGATGGCCTGCTCGAGGAAAATCCTTCACCACCTCGCTCACCTCGCCGTAGGCTATCTCGTAGCCCTGGACCACGAGCACCTTTGTGTCCATCACAGCGTAGAGAGGTACATACATCAATTCTTTTATAGTGCTTTCGTTGATTTATTTTGGCTCAGGGATCGGTTTTGAATCTGATGACCAAGTAATTCTATAGATGTAGAATCTCATTGTGTTTATTTAATGCTGGAAATTATTCATTTGTATTCCTTCTTTTTTTCCCTAATGACTACTAACTTTTTAGACTGGTTCCAAGACTCCGGCACATGAATCTCAGCCACATGCGAGCGGGAGTCGCACACCAGGCTATCGATATGATTCCAACAACGTTTGTAATGGAGCTCGAACACCTGCGCATGGATCCGCTACTCCATATCACAGTGTGCAGACGCCGAGATATTGCGGAGGCTCGCCCGAGTACAAGGGAGGTGCTCGGACTCCTGGATACGGTGGAAGGACTCCTAATCAAGGATCTTATGGTGCTCGCACCCCTGGATGTGGTGGTTGGACCCCAGGCAATGGACCGAATACGCCATTTTACATGCCGGAGAATAATTACGGTGCACGAACCCCTAATCAAGGGTCACAAACGCCCTATTACGAGCCGCAGAGTTCTGGGTATGGAGCGCGCTCACCGGGTCCTCGAGGGCCTAGTCGCGGACCGTCCACACCTTTTTACACCCGAGACTCACCAGAACGTGGTCCACATACCCCGAGAGATGGAGCTCGTACACCATTGTTCGACGGTCGTTCGAGCACCTCACACACTGCTGAAAATGTAGGTTTTGATCAGCTCTTCAATTTTCCATTCCTGTAACTTTAATTTTGTTTTACTTACTGAAGGCTATTGGTAGTGATCTCTGCTAGCGGACGCTTTGACCAAATTGTGGCAGTAACATTGTTCTTGTTTCTAAGAAATTTCATTGTCATTACTTGTGAAAGAGCAGAGCTCGAAGTAATTTCAGATGAAGAACAATCTTCTTTGTTTCGCACTGTTTTGTGGGTTTTGTCAGTAAATATTCCTGCTATAGATGTTAAGTATCATCGTTCCAAATTTGAAATATGGGACACTCATTTTTTCAAGCTTTTGCTACTTTTCTTACTTTCCTTGTATAGTGATTTCGTTTCAGCCATCACTGCCAGGCTCTGCAAAATCCAGTGGATTCAATAAAGGTGAGTTTCGTTTCTGCTGAAGCAATGATTGTTGCAAGCATTTTTTTGTGTGGTGCATGCGTTGATCATTGGCTAGAGCACCGCCGTCGCACACGTAAGCTGAGGCATGACCACAATCCTTCACTAATTAAAGGGTCTTTCACATTTTGCCGAAAGGTGAACAAGCTCCAATAGGCGGATGCATGCTGCGGCGACGCCGCCACGACGTGGACGGCCTTTGTATAACCATGGACGATTTTCAGCATGGCGAAACTATGAAAGCCCCTTTTGCCTGCTATTCGAGATTTTGATGTCCCTGTGTTAGGCTAAATACATAGTCGAGAGCTCCTAGGATTTTAAATCAAAGATGTTCTCAGAAGGTTGAATGTCCTTTAATCCAATGTTTTTTTTCACTTGTAATTCAACTTAGACGAATTGAAGGTATGCTCGTATGCGTGTTTTTATTCAAAACTGCTTTTTAACCATTCATTTAAGTTTGCATACTCATAAAAAACGTAATAATGGTAACTTATAATACTACTGTTGCAATGCTCCTTCTCAGTAGCATGTAGCTGCTTTTACTATGTTTACCTGGGACCTTTCTCTACCGAAGAGATCGCTAACAATTTCATACCTTTAGCCTATGCCGGTCATACACCTATGAGACCACCGGCCAGCTATCCTGACGGAACACCTCGTTCACCTCGCTACGAAGACAACGAGGAAGAAGCGATGCAAGTTTTCTTCTTTTTGCGCCTTTTTTCTCCAACTTTCTTAATTTCCTCGGTGAACACATCTTCATGTATGGTACTCTTTCATACCTCACATGATTGTTGAAGGAATTAGAATAACAGAAGGGCACGGAATATGTTTCGTTTTCCACTTGACTTGAAATTGTAGATATAGCACTAGTTCAATTCTTTTTCTATCGAAAGGGATCCAAATTGATCAAGATTGCGACGTAGAGGTCTGCACATTAAATTGGTTAAGTCTTGTCAGACATTTCACATCCTGAACTTTTGGGTGTTTTCACCTGCTTGCGGTAGCTGCGGGTTAATGTTTCTGTATTCCAGTCCTTCATACATGCGAAGCCCAAAATACACCGGTAGTAGCAATGAGGAACCCCAACCAGTGCAACCAACAAATGTGCCAGACAGGTATCTCCTATGTAGAACTAAATGCTAGTAAAAGCAAACTATACATTTTTAGTACTGCCTTTCATATTCAGATTGTTGTTTTCAGTGATCCACTAAGTATACACAACCGAGTGCGAACGCCCCCTCCACCGGAGCGGACTGCCTTCCAACAAAACACTCCACCAGCTTTCCCCAACGCTTCACCTATGAACGGTTTCGGCGTAATGGGACAGCCAGGAATGCCTTCATTTTCTCCCGCTCCGCCTCAGAATCCTTTCATGCCCCCTCCTCCATTTGGTCATCCTCCGTTCATGTTTCCGAATCAGTTTGGTAAGTTCATTGTTGGTCTATATACTGGTTAGAGTCACAGCTTCATGCTTTTTTCACCATAGATACTATGCCCTCTTAAAGTAGTGTATAATATTATTATGGGTCTGAATGACAGATCTTTATGTTAGGTGGAGCTAGACACTATTAGCATGCATACAGTAGACGTCAAGGCGGTGTCCTATCTGGGGCCTCGAGAAGTATGCTGCGCAGCCGCGCCGCGTGCGTCGCAAATGATGTTTTCTTCCGCTGTTATGCTATACCTATCAGCTTTTCCACCCGATTTTAGGATTTTTGATCAAATCGGGAGGAAAGCGACTAGAAATAGCACCCCGGCAGCGGACGACATTGATTCCGGCGCGCGCAGCGCGGTCGCGTTGCGTCATTTTCGAGGCCGCGGATGGGCCACCGCCGTTGACGTGCACTGTACGTACAGATACGTACTACATACATGATAGTGTTGGAATCCTTGTTCTCTGCTTGAATTTCGGCGAGTTCGTTTTCTTTAGAGTTCCAGTAACCAGCATGTATAGCCAACCTCATAGCAAATCGCTTTTTTTGCCTTTATATTTTGTTAGTATCTTATTATCCGTCCTCTTCTTGGCTTGACTGCACATCGCGCATGTTTTTTTTAGTTACACTAACATTGGTTCTATTACTTACAACTCTAACAAAATCAAATTAGTTCACCGTGCACTACAGACAAGGGTAGTGCAAGAGTGTAACCCATCAGACCGAAATGAAACCTGGTTGCTTTGGATTTTAGCCAATCCAGGTTCTGCAATAGATCTACCATTTTGAACTCGAAACTTGAAAGAAAATTTTCCTCGAGAAGCTATAGTAGTTCATGCATGAAACGTTAAGCGGCGGAGTGAATGGGCAAAAAATAGTGCACATACTCTAGAATTCTATTAGCCAAAACATCACATCAAATCAGATAGGTTCCATTTCAATCTGCTAGATTAGCCCCTTGTCCTGCTTTTGTGTGTTTACTCTGGAAAGGATAACTACGTGTTGTATATGTTGTGTGATACATTTGTTCTTATTTTTTTATTCAGTTTTTTTTTTCTGCACAGCCCTTGTCATGCTCAACTTGCTGTCGATAAGTTTCAGCAATTGCATCGTTTTTTTTTTCACGTCTTATGTGTTTAGGAATGTTTCCGCCACCAGGCATGCCTCCAATAGGTGTACCGCCTCCAGCAGGCGTGCCACCACCTTTCTTCCCCGGTCTACACGTTCCTCCATCACCATTTGCACCACCACAGCCGCTCTTTGGTTTGTGATTTTGTGGTTGTCGGGGTATTCAACTTTGTGAGGCTGACCACCTAACCCTGCTTACTGTGTGGAGATTGTGATTGTTTTGGTTTCTACGAATTTCTTTGGAATTGCCCATTGCTGGGTTCCATTTTAATCAAAATTTCTGGATTGAACTCTCAGTTCTTCTGTTTGAAACTTACTGTAATTTCAATGTTCCAGCATCTACGCCAAAGCCTCCAACTTCTTCGTCGAATGTACCTCAACAGTCGAATTCACCTCCGAAATCGGATATGCCGTCAACATCCACTGCCTCGGGAGAACCGCGACCTCCCACTACAACCACATCATCAAAAAAGTGTGCTCCTCCGCAACGTGCTGGAGGTTCAGTGTACCTCGAAACGCCCCCTCCTGCTCCGGTGTGGTTCCACTTTTAATTTTATGCTGTAAACTTTATACTTTGCATTTTATTTATCTAGAAGCCATCTGCCCCGACCTCCAAGCCGAGAAAAGAGCCTAAAAAGAGAAAGCGCCGACGCTCCTATGATCGTTCGGACTCGGATTAGTTTTTATTACTGTATTATATTCTGATATGATTAAAGTCATTGTAATTCTCTTGCCATATGAATTGTTCTCACTTCGTAATCTCACTTACTCGGTCTCATGAATGTACAAACATTACGTCACTTTGCCGTTTCGTACTCACCTGTATTACAATGCTGTAGCTTTTAGTTTTTAGACCTTGCTATAGTGTAGCAAATTACTAGCCCATTTAGTCATATATAGATACTAATTAGATCGTTAGAATTTCTAATGAAGGCATTCGAAGCGCAGTGGCTGTTATTTACATATTTTGGTGTTGATAGAGTAATAACTTCCAATCTAGAAGTAAACAGATCATCTTTTGTGTTACCCCCTTATTATTCACCTGCTAGGCAGTACATACTTGATCCAGGTATCCAGAGATTTTGGTCACATGCTCATTAGATGTAACGCTTAGAGATCCATTCTATGGCACAGCCACGTTCTGAACGCCAACGAAGACATTATCTGCAAAATAGGCTTCGATATTGAAGTACCTGGACATTGGCCCAAACGGGCGGCCAAAGCAACGCTGGCTAGATAAATTGCATGCCGGTCTGAAGCATGTGGGCGTCCATTGAGACCAGAGGCAAGATAGAGCGAAATGGAGTCAGAGGACCAGGACAGCAAATCCTGCGAACGAATGGGACAAACACTGAAGAAGAAGAAAACATTGTTAGCGAGTTATTGTAAGGGTGATTTATGCTACATTCATGCATTCCTTGTGTGGAGGGTTGTATGTTTAAAGAGATTCGGACGCACCACTATGTACATATGTACCAGCCTCGCTTATCCACCACCAAGTTGTGAATGAGCAACCGAATTGTTTTATACGCTCGAGGAATCATCAGTAGTGGAGTGTGATACTTCCAATACAATCGTAGCAGATCACTAAACAAGCTCACGAAACTTTCCTTGCGGCACTTTCTTAGGGCGTACCTGACGTGACTATTCCACTCGCGTGCATTAATATTAACATTGGTTTTCTTTCATTCATCGTTTAGGCGCAAAAATTTACTAGTAGTTTGTACACTTGATGAACGTCTTAGCCTTTATTTCTTCAAAAATCTTGAGCATGAAATTCGTGTTGGAGTCTCAGAGACCTCCGCTATTCCTGATTTTGCAGATTTTGATAGTCTGAATTTTTTTTTCAGATTTTAGTAATAGGCTTTTTTACTCCCTGTCTCGTGCTTATCCCAAGGCACCAATGGCGGACGCAGAAAGTGGGCGGAAAGGAGGGGGGGGGTGGCAAAAAAATGGGGTTTCCGCCGTTTTACGGACCCAGACGGGAAATAAAATTAATAAAAATATTGATTATAATAATGAATAATTAATAAAAAATTATATTAAAAATAACATCAAAATAAACAAGTGAAAATGAACTAATACAAGATTTTGAAATGTATTGTAAAGTAATCTCAAAAATTTGCCGGCCCATTCTGCGGGCGCCCTCCCCACGCCCTCCGCGTCCGTCACTGCAAGGCACCTATATGTTGCTGAGGTTTGTAGAATTCCGAATATCTAAGTATTACGACTGCACCTCTGTTAGAGTGGCTTTCACCATGGGACGTAATTGTACGTTTGTCATATTATCATTCATCATATCATACATAGAACGTCGAAGGAGCGGACAAGGAGCGCTGAAAAAGAATAAGCGGTACTGGGATTCTTTCGAAAATGACAGGCAGTTTTCATGAAGGCTCATCTTTCGACGTCCTTGAGATGGAGTATACATAAACCTTTAGTCAGGATTAGCTCCAGGGTGTTAGCTACTTATTATTGCAATAACTACTGCCTCACAAGGAACAGTGAAGTGTATTTGAAATTATATCGACTTATCTAGGGAAATTATGTCATTCAGCAGTCGAAATGAATATATTTGTGTACAAGGGTCATCAAAATATGTAGTCGAAATTGGTTTCGCTGCTCTTCCATGTTCTCTTCGAAACGTCGTCTGCAGCTTTCATTGGGGTGGCTTAGCGGAAGGGTGGCGCCTTTGGAGGTAAAAAGATGGTTCAGTGGCAAACAAGTTTTGTTGCAATAAACACCAGCGTCTTGCTGGTGTCAATGCAACAACAGGGAGTAGGGGGAACGCCCCGCCCACACGACGTATCGGCACACTCAAGTGTGGCAGAGGCAAAGGTTCTGGCGTTACGCCAGAACACCGGCTAAGGCATCTACAAACTTACTTTCACAAGAAATGCAGAATAATTTCTACACGTATTCGAAACAATAGATCACTGGAGTGGCTACAGTTCATTTAGGCGTTGGGAGTGGTAGTAGACAGGACGGCGATTGAGAGATTGAAATCATAGCTGGTGGCGGTGGCAGCGGCAGGAGACGTAGGCTTTGACAACGAATGGCTCACGGCCTTCTTGGTTTGAAGCTCGGCGCCACAGACTGGCGATCAACGCACATTAGCACGTTGTGTGATCGCCCACACCTTGCGCACTGTACGCCGCAGTTATCTTCGTGCGCTGGCTTCAAGCATCGCTCACAGACACTCAGCTTTGTCGCCTGCACGGATTTTGCCACCGCTTCAGCAAAGCGACTACATTTGATGGTGGTATGGACGTCTCTGTTCTCTGGCAAAGGGCAAAAAATGCATGGTGAGGGCCGCTTAGACCGCTCTAGCAGCTCAACACATGCATCCTACACAGCGGGGATGCGAGAACAGGAGTTCTCGACAGCGGCAATATGGGCGGACGGATGAGATATGGCACCCTCCATTTGGCATTGCGGCGACTGCACGGCTGAGACAATGTCTTGGAGGAGCGAAGCAGCTTCAACGTTGTCTATCTGGAACCGAGCAGACGTGTGGTACGATGCTTACTCGGTCAAGGTTTTTATAGCGCTTCAGAGTCCAGTCTTCGTCATCATCATTCGTGTCTGTTTTATGGAATCCTACTGAAAATCATGTCAAGCCTTAATCAGTCTTTTTCACCCATCCAGAAGTCATTGGATGGAAGACTTCCTCCTATAAGCTCTAGATGGCACGGATTAGTGGGTCAGATCCGATGGTTCGGTATGGTCAATCGCCGAACTTTGTAAAGTGATATTTACCATTATGAAGGAACTTCTCTACAGTGCAACTCCCTTTATTCCCCAATTTATGAGCTTGCGCATCATCATAAGCGAAAGTATGCTCCTTCTGTAGAACAGTCCCAGCACAGGGAAAAATGAGTAACAAAGCGAATCGAACTGCACCTATACATATTCAACCGTGGCTTGGAAAACACAGCGAGTATAATCCGTCCCCACTGGTTTTTATCCACTCTGCTATCCAGTATAACTCATCCATCCATGTACTCATTTATTGATGCAAATGCTGCTTTGGCGAGGGACACCACCAAGTGGAGATGGAGTAGATCATGGATCGTTATCAAGTGGAAATCAGCTGTGTAAAGATATCCTGGAGTGAAAGAAGTGAACTCGCATATCCACGGACATGTTTTTATTTTACAGCAGGTTCTCAAAACCACACTAACACATTTATTAGAACGCGTTTGTCGAAATGCATAAAATATCAACTGGATAAATATTGGGAAAGAGCCCTGGAATGGAAACTCTCTTCCAAAATTCCTTGTCACCATGAATTAAATTATGGTAAACAATCTGTATAGCTCAGAAACCGTACCCTCAACTTGTGGAGCATTTTTTTATTTGATAACATTCAGTTTAATTATCCAAGTTTGATGTGTTATAAACCACTGATAGACAAGTGTACAAGCAGCATTAATTTATTATTTATTTAATATACTCTTTATTGCATTATTTAGTGCGAATAATTTATAGTGGCGGGCAAGTACAGAATTAATGCGAACAACAACAAATTTCTCTCTTTCTCTACTTCTGAACAAGCACCTGAACTCAGAGATAGGTATGGTGCATACGAATAAGTGCCACTGATAATTACGGGATTACAACTACAGTACGGCAACTTGTAAGGGGGATATAGTCACACAACTAGTCACGGCCCGGGGGTCGTGGTCGTCATGGGTCATGGGTAATACACGCTCGGGGGTGGGGGAATTCACGTTGCCGACTACAAAATATCACAAATATAGAATATCGATCACATATAAATATTATAGTAAAATCGAATATCGATGAGCAATCGTTAAGGCACAAATTTGTAGCAACAACGCACACACAGCATTAAGTAGGTCGTGTAAGGGTACTCGATAATGTACAGATCTCAATAATGAAAAGGGAACTTCTTAGGTACGCGTGTTAAGTGTTTCTCGTTCGGATGTGAAACTAATATGATAATAATGAAAAAAAAAGATGACCGGAAGTAACGCGAGAACCGAGTCGAAGACGAAATGGAACATTCAAGTGAAGATATAGAGGAGAAGAGTCATGGATGGCAACACTATGTGGGACGATGACCCTTCACTGTGGATCCCTCGATACGGTGACGTGTACGGCTCCTTGGATGGCTCGTAATCGCTCCAGAATTGCTGTCGGGGTCAAGTCGGTCACGCTCTCACCGTCTAGTGAGAGGAGCCGATCGCCAACACGTAAACTGCCTGGAAAAGGAAAATGTGAGTTTCTCCCCAGAAATGAAGATGAGGAGCTAAATATTATATATCATTTTTCCGCAATGATTACAAGAGACGCTAGTGTTGTAGACTCGCTCGCACGCGCCACAAAGTCTGCGGCTTGGCACTCTGATTGTCTGCGCATCCTCACATTCCACCTATGATGCAGCACGCTCGAATGGGTCCGAACTAGTGCAGTTTTGTACACGTGGAAGTAATGGCAGCACGTGGGTAAGCTTTCTTCCCGAATTGAGTCATTATAGAGTTTTTTTTATTCTAATTTTACTTCCAATTTTCCTTGTTTCTGAGACTTACCACAAGGCATGGTTCCCTAAGTACGGAAATCCTACTATCCAGACATGAGTTTATATCATTCATTGGTCTATGGAAGGGCCCATTTACTTGTTCAAGAAAAACTGTTGGCTACGGAGCGGAGACGTTTCAGTTCTCACAATCAGTTTGACGCCCTCTCTGTACTGATTGGTCGTTTAGGCCAACACATAAAAAAACCCCCAGAGGCCTTTCATCACGCCTCTATTACGTTTTTGATGGTTCTTTGTTAATGCACCCTTGAATTTTATGTCACTATCCTACTTCTGTCGTAAAAGGCAAAGAATCGACGCGTTATTCTGCAATCACTTGCGAGCTACTATGAATGTGCTAAAATTATATGCATTAAGGAAAAAAATTGAGCATCGAAAATGTCTGCTGTAGACTTGATGGACTCGGGAAAGGGTAGCTTCGGATTCTTCTAATAATAATATTTTATTAGATCCAAAAAAAGAATGTTCTTACACTAGAAATGAACTCTTTGTGATCGCATCTTAGTGAGTAGTAAGTAGTGAAGTAAATACATACTACATACGTCGAAATGTCGCTGATTCTCTGGTTTTTGTTTCAGTTGTTTTATTTCCTGTTTTCTACAGGTGTTACGCGGTTATCTGTGACTTACTGTTTTTGGAGCACCATGAGTGCATGAAATAAATAAATTAATCGATAAATAAATAGTATTTGAGCTCATTGCAAAAATTCAAGCTCTGAGTGACTAAAGTTGGAGGAACTCTTGCATTTGAAGCAAGGAAAGTGACTGGTTTCACATATAAGGGGAAATCAATAATGTCACTATTGAAAAAAGATAAGAATGGAGAAGAAAACCTTTCCTAACATACCTTCCACAGCAGCAGCGGAATTTGCAGCGATCATTCGAATGAAAATACCATCGGAGCCAGTTCTCTTGGCCAGTGAAAGACCTAAACTCTTTTTTTTTTTTCAATGCAACACAGGGAACTAGGATTAAAATAAGGTATTTGAATGTGAATTCGAGTAAACATTCGCTATTAATTAAAGTATGGTTATTCGAAAAAACTAGAGCTTTGCAGCTGGTTGTCCTATCTCTCCTACAGGGTATGAAGACTCCAAATTTTCGAATCCTTAGAAGTTCAATATTCATTCGAATTTCTATTCTAACAGGTTATTCAATCCAAAATACACCGGAATGTGAGGCAAATCGTCCGATCGCTCACCTAACGAGCCCTCAGGCTTCTTCTCGAGCACCGCCGTGATAATGTTGCCCTTCTTCTGAGCTTCTCGTCGCAGCCCCAACGTGACAACGTTACCACCACTTCGCAGCATTGACACGACTTCTTGGTGGGATTTGTTTGTTACTGGTTCGCCGTTAACCTGCAAATCCAGTACTGAACTACTTTTCATTATTTGGAAGGACCTTCAGGCGATAGAAACCTACATAAACGAGCGTGTCTCCCACGCGAATGTCTGGATGACTCGATGCTGGTTCCGCAGTCAGCTGCTTTATGCAAACGCGGCCACTTACAGAAGCAATCTGGACACCGAGGGAACCGACTGCGTTGCGCTCGAGATCCACCTAGGTGAGAATTAGTCAAATTGGGAGGTTTCAGCTTTACCACAGAATTTTCTTTAGCAAATTCTACAGTATGTAGTCCCAGCGTAATCATAGACATAAATAGATTTTCACAATTCGAAGCACAATTATCAGAGTTTCCCGATTTTAATGATTGAGTACTAATTTTATTTGAATAATACGACCCACCACCCCTCGTCTCACCCTAACACATCGAGCGAAAATTTTTTGACATGGTAGAAAAAAATGCGACATGGATTTCCCTCATATAGTGCGTTTCACGAGAAAACGCAGTTGCGCAGAAATTAGAGAATGAGAGACGCGAGAAATAGTGCCGTATTCGAAGAGGCAGACGAGAAGTGCATGTCACTGGAGCGAATACTCAACTGTCATCGTTTTTGGAACGGACTATAATAGATAATTTTGAGACGTCTTCACCAGAATTCTGGAGATCTGTCATTTTGGAAGTTAACTTCCATAGAATTTTACGGTAAACCTGACTTCTCCAAATTCTCAACAATTTATCTCTTGGTCCTTCATGGACACTCACATTAATGATATCTTCATCGGTTTCGTTCTCTTCACCAACATCTTCCAACTCGTCTGTCCATTCAAGATTGGATTTCCTAGAAAAGAAGACGTCTCCACGATAACATTCCATAAACATGCTTACATAACCAATTAGGTGACAAAAATATAAAGAAACCTAGCATAGCGATACTTCCGCCTTCCTTCTGCCGCTGGAACATTGTGTCGTGGCATCTCCGATGGTGATACGGTTTCTGATGTCTGAAGAAGGCGAGGATTTCAAAAGGTCAAGAAATGAAGCTAAGAAAAAAAACCGTGAGGAACTATTACTCGGATGCAGAGTTTTCTAAAAAATTTTCTGGATTCAAAATTTTTCCAAATCTTCCCGAATTATGTTCTATGAACATACGCACGATTTTGAGATACTCACCTTTGTAGACGGAGAGGACGGGCTATCATCGTCGTAGTGATTTTCAAACGAGTACATTGACGTGGTCGGCAATCGGTATTCACCTTGTTCCTCATCCGATTCGTCTAGGTGAAGTCTGAAATTAGGGATATTCTCAGATGCTAACAGAAGAATACCAGATGTCCATTTCATCTCGAATTTTCGGGTATGTGCCAAAATATGAAGTCAACGATGTTGATCTCGAAACTATTCTCCATTTCTGCTTAGCGCCGTTGCAAAAAAAGTTACAAATGTTTGTTTGTTCAGTGTATAGTCACAGTTTCCACATCTACAATGAGCACGATGTCGATGGCTGTGGTCTTTTCCGCGGACTCGAGAAGGACGCCGCACAACCGCGCCGCGCACGTCGGGATCAATGTCATCTGCCGCCGGGAGGTTATTTCTAGGCGTTTTCTTCCTGATTTGATTGAAAATAATTAATATCGGGTAAAAAAGCTGGTAGAAATGGCATAACAACAGCAGGCGAGATCGATTCCTGTACGTGCGGTTGGGTGGCGTCCTTCTTGAGGCCGCGGAAAGGCCACCGCCATCGACGCTCACTATACCTACCACTGCTGTACCAAAATGACGTTGCAACACAAAAAAAAGGTAGAGAATTAGTGATTAATTTCACAAAATAACCATGTTATGCAAAATTTCCGCGAAAAAAGAATGCAGGGTATCTCGATGTCTGGATTAGGAATGGTCCAAATATCCTAAAATGCTTCCGAACATTATATGAAATCCTGTTTTCTTGTAACTTGTGGGGACTCTTATCGACACCTTCATTTCTATAGTTTTTTAGTTTTATATTACATTTGCATAATATAGAAAGGAATGCGTACTCGCATTCAACGCCTCTACGATGCTCAGATGAAGTCGAATGCGTGGCGCTTCCCTCGTGACGGGATTGATTAAGGCCGACCACTTTATCCTTTTACCCTTTATAGAAAGGAATGCAAACACCTGATGTTTATTATTCGCTACGTTTTCCCAATTATTTACTGGATGCTCACCCGGAAATCGCCTTGATGTTGATCACATTATCGCTGTCAAGCGCAGGCAAGGTGTCACCAATGGCGCCAAAGTCCGACACAGCTCGCTGGCGACGGTTAGCCGCTCGTCTCGGAGCCGGAGGAGTTCTTGACACACCTAAAATACACCTGCTTCAAAGCATGAACGGACAAATCAACGCGGTGATTAAGTGCTCAACAATACTGCACGCAAAAACAGTGCAAAGTGAACAAAATCACTCAAAACAACACCTTTTTGTGCAGTCACTGTCAGGACACCCGTGGATCCTGGTGTGTTGGGTTTTTTGCCGGCATCACCACTACGCACTACAACCACAATACACATGAAAGAGGTGCAAATCTTCACAGTAACAAGGAAAATATAGATATATACATATATATTCAGTGCAAGAAAAAAGACAATTTTCACCACTTGACGGAGTCACGGAAAGGATGAGTCGCTCACTCTTTTCGTGTCGAACGACGCCGTCCAGTCGGGCGATCTCCAAGCGCACGGAATCGCCAGACTGTCGGACGAGTTCAACCGCTCGGTGTCGGTTACCACCTTCTAGCGAGGTGCCATCGACACCAAGGAGACGATCACCAACGCTTAGACCCTGGAAATACTCTGTTAACCTGGGAAATCCTCGAAACATAAGGATCACTTCAGGAGGATTACAGTACCGCTCGCATTCCAGCTCCATTTTCTGCTACAGACTTAACGTAGACTCCTTTGACGCCATTGAGGTTACCATCCACAAGTGTGAGGCCAAGCCCGCTTGATGGATCCTGAAAGGTGCGCGGATACTGGGTCAGAAAAAAATTGCCGAGAGTAAATCTCACACCTTGACCAGGGTAACCTCGAACCGCATGCCGGGGAACTCTCCATCTGCGGAATCCTCACGGTGAACTGTCTCGAAACGTTCAACCATGGAATCTGAACGTGGAATTTTCACGGTGATACAAATCACTCCCCCTAAGACGTTACTGTACAGGCAGCGTCCTTCCTATGAACACTCCCGACAATCACCAGAGCAGCGAAAAGCACAGTAGCACAACAAATAGCAAAGAAGCTGCCTCTGAACGGAGGCACTTACTATTGGCGGAGTCCACGTTGTTGTTGCGTTCCATGGACGTGCGATCTCTCTGCGACAGCTCGAGAGACTGCGGTCGTACCGGCGTCGGTGGAGACGGAGCCGTCGCAGCCGCCGCGGGCGTCGCCGGCGGCATCTTAGCGAACATCGTTTCGGCCGCCTCCAGAGGTGATGGCTCTTCTTCCATCGATTCGTCGACTACAACACAACACAGAACGGCTACTAACACACGATAGCACATCACTATACACACTTCTAGTAGCACTGCCACTGCACAACTCTGCAGTAACGGAAGCGAGATTATGATCAATGAGTGTGGTTCATTTATTAGATTGTCAAATGAATTTCGAATTTTTTTCTCAAAGTCCTGGATTTTTTGGAGAGTTGAGGGTTTAGTGTTCGATGAGGATAGCTAGTATTTTTGGTCTTCTAGACACAACCCGAGCCAAAGTAAAGGGGATTTCTCAGGTATAGCATACTCTCCTTTGCAGATTGCAAACGTTCTGAGCAGCATCACTCGCTTTCAGATCACCACGAAAGAGGAAATAAAACAAGATTCGCAGAGTCCAATTTACTTAAATAAATGAGCAATTCTAACAACTGTCGATAGGAAGCGTTGCACACAAAACTAAACAAAGGGATTGTAGCCGACGCTGTTAGCAGAATCATCCTCTAAAAGCAACTAAAAATCGTGTTTTGCTCGAAAACGTCACACATACGAGCGACATCTTTTGCATTTTGTCGTAAAAGCATAATCGAAAGCCATTTCAGCAAATCTATTCGGCTATAAGCCAGAATTTAGCGCTCTTTTCATAGATTTTCCTGGGAATCGCATATCACGTTGTTACAGTACTTACCATGTTGCTGGATAGGATGTGGTGGATCTCGTCCTTCAACGCACACGTCGGGCATGGCTTGAATCGTGCTCTCATGCTTCAGGGTGGATTTCCATTGCCGCATTCGCATCATGAAGCGATGCTGTGACTCGGAGAACTTCACAAAGTATCTGCTCCTGAAGAACATATCCATGAAGTAAATTAAAATATTAAAGGCATTCACTGAGTATAACTTGTAATCATGTTACATACTATGTTTTCTTCTTTTATTATTTTCAACATATTTGAAAAGGTGTACGTTCATAGGCTACTTTTGAAACGTAAATATGAGATCATATTTTTTATTTACTGTGTATAAATTGACTTGTAACAGGAAAATCCAAAAAAACCAACAGAATCTGTAAAAGAAATATTTATTAACACATCTTTTCAGTCTCATGGTACATAAAACAGGGGGAAAGTCAAAATGTAAAACTCTAAGTGCATATTCCAGCATACATTGAAGAACAATGGATACGATCCCTAACCCACGATGGGTAATCAGGTCGTCCTCTTTTTACGGGAGGTGAAGCGATCCCCTACCAAGACCCTTCTCCCAAAAGCAGAAGGTAGTGACGAGATTGGAGCTGCCAGATATAGGATTCATGAAACACCAACCGAATAGATCAACAATAGCAAGCCTCACTATCCAAAGGAGCATGTGAAGTTAAAATGCGCAGAACGCCAAGTTTGTTTGCTAACCCAGGTTTTTCCCGGCTGTGCGTTCACGAATCACAACCCAGAGCTTGGGTGACCTGCTTAACCCAAGGCGAACAAATCCATGATGGACCCTGAGCTCTTGGATTGAGGAAATATGCACCTTTTAACAAAAATGTTAAGTATTCCATGGCAAAAAGCAGCAGGCCAGCAAGCCCACTCACTGAATTCTGAATGAATCCTTGGTTTCATATTGGGCACTCATTTTCTTTTTCAGTGTCATTTTCTTTTTCGAAGTCAATTTAGAGGCTTATAGGACAAGGGCGAAAATCAATGCTATATCAAATCTTGACATATTACATATTTCCTAGGATAGCTGGGAAAAGATTAACGAAATGCCTACCAAGGCTTTCTCCACTCCATAGTGACAGATCAGAAGTATAGCTGTGCGATAGAACAGCAAGAATGACAAATGACAGCAGACGCAACGAATAAGGGCGTGATTGACTTGGAAGAGTGACAGGTCACTCTTGAAGAGGACAAGATTTCGGACGTGAATGTGATGGGAATCAGGCTAGATGGGATGAATTCGCGCGAGCGTGACATTTCCACGGCCCCATAAAACGTATGTACTCTGACTAGGATATCCCAAAAACATGGAATCTTCAGGATTACAAGGGATAAAATCATCCAGTTCAGAATTACTCAGGTAATTATCAGCGTTTGGAAATTCTGAGCATGGTAAAAACAAACTATATTTATGGAACTATGACTATGTAACGCCTGTGGATCCTAGACATGGCTAAAAATACAGCATATAGATGACATTCTTACAATTCAACTCCAATCGAGTTCTTTTGGGCTGATTCTTCTATACAAGAAAAAAATTTTTAGCACAAACAGAAATATTGAGAAAAAAGAGCAGGGAAAAAAGACTTGAAATATGAGAATTTTCAAAAAAGAAAAAACTTCGCGAAGAAAGATCCCAAGCATAGGCCACACTTTCAATGAGCGAATTTTCACAGACCAGATTCATGAATCTTCCCGGAAATGTTTCGACCTTCCTTCTCATCAAAAATGGATAAGTTTTCCAACAAAATGTGATATCTTTTCCATTTTTATTACCAGCGGTGGAAATCTTGACACGTTCAGGTGAAGGCGTTAAGCTTCCTGCAAACCCAGTGTGGACGAGTATTTCGAGCAAAAATCAAGAATTTCGAGAATACCACAAATCCCACTACGTACAGTCGCATGTGGGCAGCTACCTTCACGGGAATGTTCACGAATCATGCAGTATTTCTGAGCTCATGATCTCCAAAAAACCATTGGAATACTCGTTGATATGCTGTACTGCACAGGGTCTTCTAAATACTTTTTTTCATGATTTTCAAGACGAACTTTACAACTCTTCCACGAAATTTAGGGTAGCCCTTGCCCAAAAAGCAAGGCATTTTTTCTAAGACATTCGAACAAAACAAAAACATTGCTTCTAGTGGGAGATATATCTAGCAGAATATGTGTAGAAAAATCCAATGGCTCAGCAGATCCGGAGAACGGAGAAATCTCCAGCCAGCTTGATGAGGAGCATGTGGTGTACAAAGAAAACATCTGTGACACATTGGCTGACTCACTTAGTGTGATGATCCGTGTAAAAAATTGACTCGGTTTGTTGGCTTCCCTCGACAGCAATGATGACAAATCTGAAAATTCAGCATTTTTGAAATGCGCTAAAAATTTCAAGCAATCGCTCAATAAATCTTACTTTTTCCTGTCAAACTGCAACGTTTGCGTGTCCTGCCACAGATGTTCAGCCAACAGTTCTCTAACAGAGCCCTGCTCCTCATAGACGCCTATCCCCCGCGGCATGATGGCTATCCACAGCGCCGCACCAGTATCGGGGTCAAAAGGCGCTGCGCCATGGTTTCCCGTCGGTTTGTTTCGGAACACCCGGTGCAGGTGGGCGCCAAAGTCCCGGTGTCGTTGGCAGATCTGGATGAACTTGTGCTCGGCTTCCAGCGACTTCGTGCCAGCATAGTGACCGTGCATCTCGGACAGCACTGACTGGAGGTGTTTCGGGTCGTCGCTGGTACAGTATCGCTGAAATTGTGGGATCAGTAGGTGGCTGTAGTCGATGCAATTTTCCAACTAATAGGTTGTCAAGTAGGTTTATGCCATTTTTCACCTATTTGTATTCACTTCAACTTTTTCATTTTAGCCAAGTGCATATAGTCATTCGAAAGCGCTTCTCCTACTCTACGGAACTGCTCAAATTTTCTTTGTGGTAGGCTTTATTTTACCTACATTTCAGGCACTGGAAATGGTAAGCCCGGGCGAAAAAAAGTCCGTATCAACATTAGCATTATTTCCCGTTTCAGGTCAAACTTCGACTAGTGGAGATCGATACTACCCGGCTAAAATGAAGTGGGCGGAGTTTACCCGCACTTGAAGTACGCGTTATCCAGAGTTTCTCTACCCATATCTGGTTTTTTAGATGGACATCACTCCCCGCCCCCCTCCCACGCTTTCTTCCTCGCGCCCAGCTAAAGGTCGTTCTGCAGGCTGCACTTCTCCAGATTTTGTGCTAATCCTACAGTTAATTTGGTATGGGAGCATTTTTCCCAGCTTTGCTGTTTATCTTGCTTCAATGACTGTTTCTAGCATACCTTATGGTGTAAGAAATAAATAGATAAATAAATAAACAAAAATAGTCCATCGAAAACACTGCGAACCCGTCTGACAACCCAGAAGCTACCAATCTAACCTGAGGGAGATAGTGCTGGTTATCGAAGTAGTCATGGATCACTGGTGGTGGTCGATTACCAAATTCGGCTTGTAAGGCTAGAGCGGCCAGCTCGTAAGCGGCGTCACGACGTGGTTGTATTCGCTCTTCGATAACGTCACGACGTACTTGCAGGTACAGCTCGTGCATGGTGATGTCGGTCCTGAACGGAAATTCCTTTAGGATGATAAACTGTGCGCAAAACTCCTTGTAAGTCTACTACACTAATCATAACCATGACTTTTCAAGACGTGATAATTCTACGTAAATTGTATAGTAGACCATTTTCTTGTGAGACTAAATTATATACCAAATTATATTAATCTGATTGTAAAGTTATTGATACAATCTGATCAAATGAGAGGCTACCGCCAAAAAAAGTCCTTAAAAGTCCTTAAAAACATGAAAATACCAAAAAAACAGTAATAATAAAATATGTATAACACAATAAAATATAGTAACGCAATAAACTGTAATAAAAATATGGTGAAGCGGCAAAAGAGCAAAGACAAATAATTCTCACTTGATAAAGTCCAGCACTTGAGGATAGAACCGGAAACGCAAATAGAGCACAAATTGCGTACGAATTCCATTCTTATGAGCGCTTTTCCAACCAGGCGGCGCATATTTCTCCAGCCGCTGGTGATCTTGCAGGAAAAAGTGCTCTCCATCTAAACAATGCTTTTAGTATAGGATATTGCAAATGTAAAGTGAAAAATGGTAGTTCGTCACCTTTCATGATGCTCAGCCCAAAGAAAACGTGCTCGTTGATGTTCATATGTTGGACAACTAGTGAGAAGATGTCGCGAGCAATCGCATCACTTCGACAGGAGACCTAAACAAGAGAAACAGCTGAAATCTGAACATTCACTGACTAAGAATAGGGTTTAAAACGCTATCATTGAGAAGTTTCGTGCGTGTGAACTCTGCTATTGGCTAAGTCATCCACCTGGCCAATCGCAGAGCATGTCCACACTTTCCTTTCCAGTAAAACGCGCTCCACGGCGGAAAATAAAGAAATTACAGCTGTTCGGGTACTTCTGACTCAGAAATCGCAGCGAAATCCACACAAGGTTCGCCAGAGAATGTTGTTTGATCACGGAAACTATACTCCGTTTTAAATCGCAACGCTGTTTTTGTGGGGTTACAGTAAGTATGCCGTGGACAGTTCCTGGAGTTTTCGAAAGGGGGATGCTTATTAAGCTGATTACGACTATCAGCGTTATTTCACACCCCACTAGTCCTGCCAAAATTGACATTTTCGGGTATGGATCATGTGGGGGCAAGATAAGGCTGTGATGATTTGACCGTTCAAAAGAGAGGCCAATCACGGAGACATGATTGCCGCCTCGTTTCGCGTTATTCTGACCCGTACCCATTATTTCTGCTGTCAGCGGATCAGATACCTTCCTCCTCTCGTAGGTAGATGAAGTTCGGGCAAAAAAATTATTGAGATTCTTTGCGCGGAGATAACTCTTTTTATGAGACTTCCGAAGCAGAGATAATCAGAAAATCTTACAGACGATGGGAGCACTTCCCGAAATTCCAAAAATATCTATCCTCAAAAGTTGATTTTCAGGTTCTGCAAAATTTTCTAGCAGTTTTGAGCTTTTCTTCTTGTCTAGAACTCCTGGAAATTCGAGCAATCATCCCGTACATCACAGAAATCCCGAAGAATTTAGATTAAAATTTCCCGTTCCTTTGGCCTGTCCAATATTTTCGGTTTTATACCACATCCTCAAAGGTCACGACGATGCAAGATATTTCACTTCTAGCTCATAAATAAGGGAAACAGCTGTTTCTCCTGAGCAACATGCCTTACCTCGACTCGTTGACCATTGAGAAGTTCCACGAGTACATCTGCCTCTTCTACTCGCATAAGTGTCATCTTCTTCTGGAAACAAGAGCAATAATAGAAGAAATGCAAGCCGTAGGAACAGATGCAGAAGGCGAAAATGGACAAAAATTGACAGAAGCACAAAAATTTCCCGGAAAGCACTCACCTTCTTAGCGCTCGGCGCTTTCAACCGTATGCTAGGGTGTCGAGAATGATCATAAAACTCCGGAACAGCTCTCGTCTAGAATAACAGCAATGGGAATATGCACAAAATAAAAGTCTGACCCCCCATTCGAACAAACCTTCCTCTTCCCTCGCATACTCCTATTCGACTGCCGCCCGCTTATTCGTGCAGGAACCAACGAATTCCGTCGTTCGAAGTGTGGAGAGTCTTGAACTCCAGAAGTTAATACTATGGCTGGGAATAATAGTGACCGAGGAATCCTTCGAGGAATTCTCACCATGTCTGGCAACGGCGGGCGGAGCTGTCGCCGGAGGTGGCGTCGGTGGCGTCAGAATACCGTCGGCGATCGGCGGGACGCTGCTGCGCCGTCGTTCTCGAATCGCGTCTTCGAACGCCGCCTCGATAGGGGTCTCGTCCTCGGCCGATTCCAGAGCTGTCGGTGGTGGCTCCGGTCGATTTTTCTTGAAAGAAGAGGTGTTTTTGAAAATCTACAGATAAATTACACCAATAGGGGGACATAGGAAGTGTAAGAGAGCAGGAAGTCAGGAACTGTAAGAGAGCAGGAAGTCCTAGAAAGGATGACAGCAGAGAGGTGGAAGCCCCTGTGTATAACTTTTAGGAAAACTATTTGATTCTACGTAATTCACAAAAAGAATTCATTAGAATGAGAATAGGCTGCTGAATGATCATAAAACTCCGGAACGGCTCTCGTCTGGAGTAGCAACAATGGGAAAATGCAATGAACATAAAGACGCACCCCCCCTCCTGCGCAACATTTTCCGTGAGAAAAAAAACCAGACTCAATTTTCGAAGCCCACTTACACAAGTCAAACTGAACAGAACGAGAAAAAGTGCATTTTTTGCTGCTTGAAAGGCTATAACGGCTGACAAGGTAATTAAAATTGTGATTAGGAAGCGCTTCCTGCACTAAATACTCCCACGGGAGTGAGGAGGGGTTTCGAATTACTTGAGTGGCATTAAGTGCAAAACTTAACTCCAAGAATGGTTCCCTATGAACAGCTTACACAGAAGAAATCACCTAATGCTGCTTCATGAAACGTCTATAGAGCTTGATTAGTCACCAATAGAAAGCTAACGCAAGCAGTTCAAGCAATGAGCAGCTGCTCAGGTTTTTAGGTGTTCATGTGTCTGATGCGTGGTATCCTATAATTTTTCCCATATTTACTGAGCATGTGATTGAACAACATTGGGGCAATCGTGCAAAACCGATAATTATGATATTTGTGTAGTCACGTTCAGGAGGAGGAACACATGTAGGAGCATCAATTAAATTAATTTAATTTAATTGCATTTCTACAAGCTTTGGTTGATCTGGCTGGCTGGAAGGGTACGGTATTTAGTGTTCATTTATTTATTATTTATTATTTACAGAGCTACGTGTGCCATTGATTAAAAAACAGTAAACTAGATAAAACTACCAAGCTAAATAACAACAAAAACAAATTAAAGCCTTTCAAAGAACTCAAGGACTCAAACTAGGTAGAAAATAGCTTAGTTAGTTCTTGGAAAAGAAAGTTTGGAGAGATATAAAAAAAGGAATGCATTGCAGGGATTTTCTCAAATCAATTACAGGATCTGCAGAAGTTATTCTACTGTATCATATGGCAGATGAAACTCAATTAGCATGTCAAGCTGTTCTCTTCTAATCCTGGTTGCAGTTTGTAATTTTTCGTTTATTCGTTTTTTAGCACGTTGTATGAAGTATTAAAAATGAAAATGAACAAAGAAAAATTGTGTTTTCTGCAAGTGAAAATTTTTAGGGATCACGTATATTGAAAGGTACCTTTCAGAAATATGTTTTAAAAGAATGACACAACAATTTTTTTTTGAATCTTAAAGTGATGGAGCAGATCAGTATCAAAGACGAATGTAAAAGAAGATATACAAAATGTTCATATGAACAATTCCGAAAAATAAAACGCAGATTTCATGTTGAAAGTGGCAAATAAGTTCCATCAGCCTAATATTAATCATTGCAGATGAATATCCTCTGGTAACTGTGCAGCACGAACGCAGACCGAACGGCGTAATGGTCCGAGTAGAAACCCTAGCAGCAACGGTTGTCAGTTGCTGCCATCCTCCCCTCGATTGCTGCTTAAGCTGTCGGCCGTTTAGCAGCAATTGCTGAGGGACGGCAGCAATGGCGGGGAGGATGGCAGCAACCGGGAACCGTTGCTACCAGGTTTCTACTCGAACCATTACGTCTTTTGAGCTGCGTTCGTGCTGCACAGTTATCAGAGCCAGGGTCAATCGGAGGGCCTTGAAAGTTAGCTAAAAATTCAAAATTATCACATGAACGTGTTCGCCAACTACCTTAGTATTAAGTATCCGCAAGAATCTGACGCAACATGCAAGAAAGGTTGCGTACAAAGCAAAATAAATAAACGAAAAATAAGTTGTCAATAAAGTCTGCGAATGAAACTTTCGCTGGTTGCATGGGGCTAACAATGAAAATCGCTGCTGGGTTATCCCGAAGGGTTATCGGCACCTGTCAAAAGTCCAGCGGGAATAAACAGAGATCGTGAGATTGCAGGTCCCTTTGAGATCGAGGGGATCAGCGAACACCAATAGAATCTCTTTTCAGTCGTGATATAGAAAGCAACAGGGCCATAATTGGGAAAAATGGGAAAAAATATAGCAAATACACTGAAAAAAGAAGAGAAATGAGAGAAAAAAAGAAAAGAACCAACCGTGATTACCACCGCATCCACATGGGTACGATCCAGATCCTCTCGTTCACTAGCGGCATCCTCCTCATCGAACAATCCAGGCACCGCAGCTTCCTTTGATTTTGATCGAGACGATGTTGAGTCTTAAAATAATCGAAGGAGATATCCTAGCGGTAGCCTTTTTGGTTGATTTATGGATTTCTTTCCGAACCTTCGACTTGTGAAGTACCAGGCGCTGAGGTCACCGTGCTAGGAGTCGGCTTTTCCTCAGGTTTACTTGGTCGTTTCCAAGTGGTGTCCAGTTCGGATTTTTGCACTTCCTCTTGGACTTCGACTGTAAACAAAATATTCATGGAAAGAGACCCCATAAGGTATTCCTCCGTGACAATCTCCCTTACCTATCTCATCAAAGTAACTTCGCCTTCTCGGTGCCACTGGCACCTCATCTTCATCATCGATGCGTGCATGCACAATATCTTCATCAGAGGAAGAGAACCTGTTTGAACCAAAGAATGAGGAAAATTCAAAAAGCTAAAGAAGAAAAAGGGCAAAAGAAGGGAAACTGACTTGTGCTGCAACGGCTGATGAGTTGGACGAGGCTGCGGTTTGGGAATATCAGGATCGAAATCCCCTGACGAACCCATTATGGAATTCACGCTCTGGAGAGATTTCCGCGCCTTTTCTCTCTTCTCAGAAACAGACGACGATGACTGGAAAAAGACAGCTAGCTAGAAAAATGAAATTATGAAATTTTAGAAAAGCATGTACTGCTAGAGAAAAAATCTCACAATCGCGCTAAGAAGTCATAGTATGTTTTGCCAGTTAGTAAATAAGTGAATAAATAAATAAATAAATAAATAAATAAATGTATGAAGAATGAATTAATGAATGAATAAATAAGTAGGTAAATAAATAAATAAATGGATGAATGAATGAGTGAATGAATGAATGAATTAATTAATTAATTAATTAATTAATTGATTAATTAATTAATTAATGGATGAGTGAATGAGCGAGTTAATTGATAAGTTAGCATTTTTTTTCCAGAAAGCTTCTTCTCGCTGAAGCGGCCGTATACTTCTATGTATTCCGTGAAAAAAATCCCACTGGAACGAGAAGACAAAGAAAACTTCTTCCTTGCCACTTTACAAGTCAACACACTTTGCGGAGAATGTATAAAATTTATTTTCAAGTCTTGGGTATAGTCGTAATCTACCTTTTCTTCCACATAAATGTAAGAGGTAATGAAATGATCAAGAGAATTACACTCCACCCAGGCCTACAAACTCAGACTGCTCCCAGGATTTTGTTGAAAACATTCCATTAAATTGTAAATTTCATCACAATGGGACTAACAGAACTTGAATTACTTAGAAAAATAATCAAACAAGAAAGCATATAAAAAATCCTACTCAACGTTGGAAAGCCATAGCTCTTTATCAACTCCAAATTAGCCTTACCTCCTCCTCCATAAACGGATCCCTTCCGGACAATGTGCCGCCGCCAAGGTGGTCGATGTCGTCATCGAACGGCGTCTTGTTCCTCTTCACCTCTTTCACTTGCTTCACTTCACCATTCATCTGATTATTTGGTATCGGCTTTATTTCTTGGATTTGACTTGATTCATCATGCCTAAATTGGGAGAATGTCGCCTTTCGCACATTGCCAGAGATCAGGAGGATAGAGAAGAAGTGGAAAACTGACTTATCAAATGAAACATCTAGATCTATGGAATGCTCCTCTATATAGGTTTCGTCTAACCGTGTGCTGTGTCCCAGCGGGCTGCCAATGGTATCCATCGGTTCTTCGTGGATGACTGGCGGAGGGGAGGATGACGAGCGTGGTGCATCTAGAAATTTCGCGGAAATTCTCTAACAACACAGATTTTCTCAAAAATTTTCCGGAC
Source organism: Ancylostoma caninum (assembly GCA_037903475.1). Taxonomy (NCBI): domain Eukaryota; kingdom Metazoa; phylum Nematoda; class Chromadorea; order Rhabditida; family Ancylostomatidae; genus Ancylostoma; species Ancylostoma caninum. The sequence goes on along the minus strand of JBAJFG010000140.1, from coordinate 1,968,434 downwards.
CTTCTTAGATTCCTAGTTAATATAGTCCCGAAACTATGCTGAATTGCGAAATCAAAAAAAAAAACGAAAAATAAGTCGAAAAAGATTTAAAAAACGGCAACACAAAATTTTTTACTGTTTCAGGAAGCATATCTCTGATTCCTCTCAGAAGGTCACTAGTAACGGCAGATCTCAACAGCGCCAACCATTCGGAAAGGGTTCTAGTACTGTGGAGTGTTTGTATATTTATCTACCTTTTTATTTGTTTACCTATGAATTTATTCAAATAATGGGGGCATAAATAATGCATCAAATGCGACATACCACTAAGATTAACTATATGAGAATGAAATAAACAGAAAAAAATATTCGCGAAGCAGTGGCGGACGCAGAAAGTGGGCGGGAGGGGGGAGGGGCGTGGGGAAAAAGTGGGGTCTCCGCCGTTTTGGGGACCCAGACGGATATTAAACTTAATAAAATGTCAATTATAGTAATAAATAATTAACAAAAATTATATCAAAAAGTAATAATAAAAAACAAACAATTAAAAATTAACTAATTCGAGATTTTTATTTGTATTGTAAAGCAAATTCAAAAATTTGCCGACCCATACTCGGGCTGGGGGTTGCCCCCCCCCGCCGCCCTCCCCCTGCGTCCACACTGTCGCGACGATAATAATTTCGTCTTTAAAGTTTAGAACCACACCTTTTTTGGAGTCGCTGTCGTGATCCACAAAGAACGGTGACGAATCCTTCTGCGTGCTACGTCCAGAAGACGTTGAAGCAGAATGTGCTTAAAAATTATGATTGTATTCGCTTACAGGTCAAATAAAATCCTGGGTATTATCATTATTTGCGGTGTAATAGCTAGTATAACAGAAAATGTAAAAATCAAAGTAGGAATTTGGTTTATTTCTTATTTAAGGTGGCTGCTGTTATTTTCAACCTCATTTTACTTTATTAATTTCGTTTCTTATTGGCTTTGTACCATTTCCTTTGTGTGGAGCAATGTGAATGTTTATAAGTGAATGAAGATACATCTATGAATAGGTGAATAAAAATGGAAAAATAAAAAAAATGGATGGATGAGTAGCATGTAAAACGCCGAAGAAGCACACCTCTAGACTCCGTTTCTTCGTCCTCATCGAAGAAATCGACAGCTTTCTTCACAGTTGTCTGAGAGACGCTGGACGCACTGGTCACTGTCACTGTTGGCAGGCTGCCATTGGCTAACCTTCCATTTGGTGGATTACCCAACAACGCTCCAATGTCGTCGTCATCTTCATCCATGGAATAGTCGCCATCTTCCAGCTGAACACAGGGTAATTCAATAGGATTTCGCATAGACTGTGGAAAGATAGGGGAATTTTCCGGAAAATAACATGTGTATGTACGAGGGGTAGGACTAACCTGATTGGTCTCTTCATCTCCCATGATTTCTTCATAGATAGTGATTAGACACACTTTAGCATCTCGCCCTCGCAACTGGTTCCTGAAAGGAAAAGTCTAAAAATTTGAACTGGCTCTAGCTTAGTTAGGAGTTATGTTTTTTGAGAAATGATTTTTCCTATAGTCGAATTATTTCCCCAAGATCCCTGAAAAATCTGCAGAACTAAAGTCGGCTCCTGTTTCCCAAGCAAATCCAGCTCCTTTCTCCATGGTTTTCTTTCCCGCATAATGTCACTTGGCCCATTATCACGGGTGAAAACGACCGTAACGCGACCAGGTTCCCTGCGCACGAAAAAAAGTGCCCTAAATACCTGGCACGAATGAACGGCGGTACTTAGCCTCGTTACGAAGGGTTTGTTGTCAATTATCAGGAGCACTTGACACGCGTCTCAAGGAGGAATGCTGGATTTGCAATCGATAATCGATCAAAGATCTTGACAAATGCGTGAACATATATAGTGGAACAGCTACATAGGAGGTGACTGAGCCGCAACTGCTACGAAAACATGCATATCAAATGGTTCTCTTCCAAAACTGGGCATCATAAACTCTGTGTTTCATGCCTACTCGCCCATCCTACTTCTCTGATAATATGGGGAATACAATTTTGATGGGAATATACCATGACTGGCAATGTATTCAGCATCGAACATCATCGCATGTTACCCCAAACATAAGTTTTCGTGTTCCTAGTGCTTCTCATTGTTTTCGAATAGTTACCAAGTTTATCTAGCATTCCATTTTATTTAAATGTCAATAACTCGGTGGGGAAAAGTACAATATGCAGGATTCCTTTTTTATGGAAGCAGAGTAATCCATCGCGGTTTGAAAGATTAATGTACAGTAGCAACGGCAGAAACATTATTGATAAATCATAGTTGGGAAACGCTTGCCTTCAATACTATCCAGATTGAGAATTCGACACCGGCAAAAAACTATTATATTTACTCGGTATTGCCTATAACACTAACCATTTGAACTATTTATTTATTTATTTTTAGTTATCTACTAATACATGGGAAGACCAATGGGCAGAAATAAAAATGTATTCAACATATATTATATATCACAGCTGATAGCAACAATAGTGCATGAGAAAAATACAGTGCATTCTATTTGTTGCACTGCTGTTGACGCGCATATACTCATACAGGTAGGATGACCCCTTTGAAAATGCTCCCCTTTTTGTAGTACCCCTGAGGAATTTGGCCAGCGAGCCCGTGGGCAAAGGCCAGCTGGCATCACCCCAGAAACACTTTGGTAAGGGTTTCAAAAAAAAGAGACAACCGAGAAAAAGAAGGAGACATTTAGGCAGAATTTTGCAGGCAGGTATTTTTCTTGCAGGGGAAGACTAAGAAAAGAAAGAATAACTGTAGTGAGGAACGAAAACCTGGAAGTTCTTGGAATAGTATTTTTTTCTCGTGTGTGCATAGCGGCAGACTAAGCGTGAGCGCTGGAATTCGAGCTGCGAAAATAAGAGCAAACTTACTAGTTAGTCTAAAACAAATTAATGGAAAGGTGTCTACCAGTGGCTTTCTTGGTCCATACTGGTCTTCGGGAGAACCCAGACCAAGCTAAGCGGGAAACACATCAAAGACGGCAGGAAACACGATGTAGAAGTCAAAAGAAGAACGAAAATTACGCTGGAGAACTTTGAAAGATATATATTTTGAATCATGTTAAGAATGTATTATATGTAGTGTGTTCTACATGTACTGTAGGTATAGAGTAACATTTTATTTATAAAATTTTTACTTCTGTAATCATACATTTAACAACCGCTGGTTATGAGGAAGCACTTGAATCAAGAAAATTTCACGTTTGTCAAAAAAACATTTTCAGAGATTTATTATTTAGGGGGTTTATCATTTTACGCAGCTACCGGACAGTATCCAGCTACCCAGTTTTTGGGTGATTTTTACTGACAAGAAAATCATAACTAGGCCAAAAAAGACTAGTGATGAGTAGGTTTATGCTGGTTCTCGTGTGTTTCCCTCACGATTCTTTTGATATTTAGGAAAACTAGTACACATTGAAGATTTAACCTTCCATTAGTCACCTCTAAATCAAATGCTCATCTCAAGGGCTATTAATCTTTTGAAACATTGCAGATCACGAGGCCAAAGTACTTAGAAAAAAGTATGCCAGCTCACATAAAAACGGATGTAGCGGTTTTTTTTGTGGAAGCAGTGTAACCCATCGGGGTTAGAAAGATTAATGTACAGTAGCAACGGGAGAAAGCAGAAACATTATTAATAAATCATGATTGGGGAATATTTGCCTTCAGTACTATCCAGATTGAGAATTCGACACCGGTGAGAAACTATTATATGTATTTACCCAGTACTGCCTGTAACAAGAACTATTTCAACTATTTAAAAACAGCTTTCTTTCCTGCTTATTGAATTTAATCTCTATGCACGTTTAATATACAAAGATATTAGGAAAATAGGAGAGTAATTAGGTTAATGAGATATTTTTCCCAAATTTCAAAGAAAATAGCAAGGTAGCAACGATAAAATGATTCATTATGTGGTATTGCGATATAGTGAGACTGCATAAGCTAAGACATTACAGCTCAGGAGGGCTCGACGCCAATGATCATGCGGAACTTTTTGCTGCAACTTTACAGCTTACATGCAACCTTTGTCATTGTACTGGATGAGCCTGAACCAGCCATAGTTATCAACCTCATAAAGGATTAAAAAGTACTAGGCGCTGATGGTGAGGAGAACATGAAATGCTCTGGAAAAACAAGCGAAAGAATAGAATTTTCTCGGATCATTAAGAAATTGTAGAATGGTTTTAAAACTATGGCGGGAAAGCCGCTTTTCGCTTAAGGAAATTCTGTAGGTTCACACTATGGTTTGAAGCAATAAACTGTTTTAAAAAACAAAAACAGCACTAAACAAGCAAAAAAAAATTCGGCTAAGACAACTCTAAAACCCAAAACAATCTCTTATGGCATAGGAAATGCCTGTATAGGAAACACAGAGTAAGTTAGGCTGCAATTTAGATGAGGCTAACCAGTCTCTACTATAGTAAACGACGATATTTTGTTCACTTAACTGCACTACCCCAAAGTATGGTCGAATTATAAGGAACTGCGGCGCTCCATAACATCTCATAGGCTATGGAGAATGGGAACAGTGATATCAACGAAATTTGGGGATGCGCAGACAATCAGAGTGTCAAAACACAGATGAAGCGGTGCGTGCCACTGGAAATGGCCCACTTGATTAGAATCCATGAATACATAACTAAACGAGACAAGTGCACGAATGAATAATTGAGATTTCCCATGATAAGTGTACTAACGTAACTAACGCAAAGCTACGCTTTACCTGGCACCCATCGTCATTGTTTACCCATGCATGACATTGCCTATGTCCAGCTGCTACCCACGGGTAATCATACCTATGGGTGTGGGATTACCCATCTTTACAGTTGTACATCCAAATCCAGCTTATAGAACAAGCTTCCACATAATGTGTCTCCTAACATTGTATACTCTACGGTATGGGCAACTACACTAACCACCTATGGTTTACGAGGTTAATGTTCCATGAATCCTAGAGCTAGAGTCTTTTACAAGTGTAGTAACATAGGAAATAACCCATAGTATAGGAAGTATTCACGTCTGGTTTTTGAAATTAGTTGCCATCGAAGTTGCCATCTGAGTAGTGTCCTTAACTTATAATCTTGAGGGTTGATTCTGAGCGAAAGGCTGGATTACAGCCTTAGAGGCTAATGCTCTTACGATGACTATGCATTAATCTCTAGCTCTCCAAAATTCCATTGAAAGGATGGTAGAGATCCCCTCCGAGGTCCAATACTAAAGTTGCAGAATATTCTTCCACGTGAAAAGTGAAAAAAAACAAAAGAGAGCTATGTAATAAAAATAGAAACGAACTTCGCCATGAGACCCATCCGATGAGCCGTTGGCCTTGTGCCGACCATTGCCACCGTAAGGATATTCACCAGCGAGAACAAATCGACGTCAGCTGCTTGTTCGGCTCCAGCAGCACGCAGCACTAAACGAGGTGAGAGCAATTATGGACAACACTTCGGAAATGTCCAAAAAAGGTCGAATCGCTCAAATAGCCAGGGAGGAATGTTATGCGGCCCGAGTGGAAGGGACGACGTGAGAATGTTGCGCTCAAGCGGAACACCAATCTTAAGAGACTGGAACATGCTTGAGAGAGAGCCAAGAGAACCTCCTAGAAAAGGGAGGAGACCGAAACTTTGCCTATTATGGAGTGAGGAAAGCCAACGGTTTTTCCTAGACTGCGAGAAATGCTATAATGATCTGTGGCAAACGTCTGTCAGACTTTTTCCGAGGAGTTTTTCTCACAACCTGCTTAGAAATCCCGTTTACACACCATTACCCACAGAGTGTAATGAGGTTCAAACATTTATGGAACAGCGGAGAAAGAAGCTTGGGCAGAAGGAATTCCAGCGAAACACACCCGCTCCCATGCAGAAGACGGCTGCCGCTCCAGGGTCGTCGTCGCCTTTCGACCATTCCGGGGGCACAAAGCAGGGGTCGACCTTGGATTGCGGCACAGTTTTGATCTGAAATCGCCATCATAGCAGATATTTGTTTACTTCTTATTTAATTATACATTATAGCAGTGCTATAACAAGAAACTACTGGGACAATAAATCTTTAAAGATTGAAGGAAAATGTTATCACATCGAAGTTCTGCATGAAAGAAGCTCAACAAAAGAAGAACAGAAGTTACAGATGACTTTTCTTGATTTACAATGTGAAAGAACCTTTAAAAACAAGCACAGCTGCAGAGGATTCAAGTTGTCCCGAACGCAGTCAAGTGAACTCCTTACAACGAAAAACGATAAATCTAGAAATAGAACTGGAACAGCTCATGAAGGAAACTGGGGTTGTCCTTTTAAATGCAAATCAAGAAGCTACGAAAAATCGGAGAAGTGGGGTAACTGAATGAAGAAAAACTGGAGATTTTGAAAGAAACTGCTCTTTTTTCCCAGTGGTTTTGAGGAACAACAGCTATGCAGAGCAGGAAAAAAACTTGCAGCAGCCGAAATTTGAGTAAATGTTTATTTTAATTGTAGTTCTAATTTTTTTGCATCTTTTTATATAACACTACCCTGACAATTCTCGCAGCGCTAGAAGACAAATTAATTGATTTACTTGTTCATTAACTTATTTACTACAGTAGAGATAAGCCACGATGAACTAGACAAACTGAACTTTTTCGTCAAGCACAAGCGTGGATGAGCCTAGCAAAAACTGGAGTACAGAAAAAAATAAAAGAAAATAATTGAAAAAGTGCTCTGTTGACATACAAAATGAAAGTCACCAAAAGTACTGGAACAAAATGAGCATAAAATCACGGAAATACAATAAATAAGAAAATTTATTCTAAAAAACCGAATAAAAGATCATTAGAAAAAAAAGAGGAAAATATGGAAAAGGAAATATGTACATAAAAACAGTTGGAGGCTCACCTCAACATTCCCTCTGCTCGAGATGAAAACGTTTTCACAATCGAACACGGTGCCTTTGGGACAGGGAGGCAGGCTTTCAGCAGCAGCTGCTGCTAAAGACAGCAGCTCATGAGCTTCTAATCCAGCACCTCGTACCTGGAAATTGTTTCTATTAGTGGTGGATATCCGTGAAAGCCAATGTGGGAAAAAGTTCTATGTGTATGTTGCTGTCGTAATAAAATAAATGGCGCTGGCAATTGCCAATTTATTGCATACTTGGTGGAAAAAATTAGCCATATCCCAGCGCGATTTGGTCCTATGCTACTCGTGGCCAGCTGGGCCATGTGTAGGAAATGTACTGGTATTTCAGGAGCGGCCGTGCACGAACCACTACTTTTGACTGAATCGCGCAATAAACTCGATCATTTGTTTGCAAAATTGACCGAATCATTCGTTGCTGATATGGCTAACCGGGTAAAATCCAGAATACGACTACGTGAATTCACCCCCATATTCCACAATACCCCACCAATGGTCTTAGATCACTCTGTCCGTGATTACGACCTTCGCGCGTTTCAGCTAAACGCTCTGCTTACTCAGGCGGAAAATCCGGAAAATCGAAAGAAATCGAGCTCACCTCGCATACTTCCGCTACACTAACTTTGATGTCTGGTGTAGTTGCGACCTTCATCGGGATGAAATCGACGACGAATATGTTAGGTTAGACCATCCACGTGATTACAATGATGGGGTGGAAGGCAGTCTGGAACGAAAAACGTGGATTTTCTCCGTCGAGAGCCGATTAAAACTGTTGACGCTGAGCGGAGAATTCAATTATAAAGTAGAAATATGCCGTGGAGAAGAGCAGCTGCCGAGTTGGGAGTCGACACTGCTGCTTATCAGCGTTAGAATGCATGGCGTCTTAATCACCTAGGTTATCGAGAATTTTACCGCCCACGTAAAGGTGATGATGAATAATGGTTAAAGGAAGGACTTACAAAGAAAAAGGTGCCAAGAAAGAAGAGGAGTGACCGTGAAAATATGAGGAAACGAAAAAGTATTCGGAACAAGTGAGACACTGGAAGAATATGAGAAACCGTTGGGTTTCATAGGAGACGAAGAGAGAAGGTTCTTGATTTCATAGGCGTTTCCCCAACATGGGCCGATTCCAGGAGTGGATCTGGGAAGGCAGAAAGCCAGTGGATAGAGGTAACCACAAAAACCAAAAGTAGAAACTCATACTGAAGTTATAAAAGTAATCAGAAGACCCGCAAAAGCAGGTAGGGATAGGTTACCCTATAAAAAGAGTGCTCAAGTGAGAGATGCAGACAATGGAAGATTCTAATGAGATGTTAACGATTGACGAATACGCAAAGCATGAGCGAGAATGGCACGAAAACTGCTAAAACCAAGTCATCTTTTTACCAAGGTGTTCGAATAACATGGAATTCTTATATGTTTCCCTTTAAGGGGATCCTTTCTAGGAGAAGTAATCACAGAGAGGAAGGAGAGGAAAATGGGAAACACTAGACGGCAATAAAGTCATTGCTTCACAATCCAACAGCCTAACAGCAATAGTAGCATCTGATGAAAAAGGAACGGAGGCATTTTCCCATAGAACACAAGCCATTAAAGAGATATAATGGTGCAACATGGGCAAAAATTGATTGAAATTCGGCTCGCCGTTAAAATTCCGAACAAAGCTCAATGCGTTTGTCAAAGCTTCTGCTGATCAGTTCCTCGCAATACTCTCACAAAGCTTGCATACATGGTCATAGCAGAAAAATGAACTTATCCTGAAACGAATACATGCTCAGGTGATTTTACACCGGCACTTTCCGCTTACATTTTCAGAGAAATTAGGGAGGAATGGTGCAAATATGTGAAATATGTGAAAATCGCCAGGAATTCAGATGGAAACGTCAACCATTTGATAGAATTTACTCAAAATTCCAGCGAAATCCGCATTTCACCGTAGAACAGAGAACCATGCACACTTGAAGCCCAGTAGAAATTTTCCAGAACCGCAGTTACTAAGCTCATTGCCATAGTGGACGCAAGCATTACCACGGCCGGTCTTACCCGTGGAACCTTAGGTCATTATAATTATTCAAGGCATTAAATTCATGCTTCAGCTGTAAGGGCAATTTATGCTAGATGCACGCGTCAATAGCATCCATGTGCGGAGGATTTTCCACGAAGACTGATCAAGGTGTCATGTAATTCCAGTAAATAGCGCTAGGGCATAAGCGCATGCGTTTCGCCTGCGTTTGAGCTGCGTCAGGCACGGCTGGACCTATCCTTCATGGAGAACAGGCGGTTGATCCGATTGGATTTTCGCACCTCTTCCTCCCTCTGCTAATTACCACCTGAGGACATTCAATTAAAGGTGTGAGAAGGAAGACAAAAAAAATCCAATCGGATCAACAGCGCCAGAACTATCAGTGCCCAATGATTATGTCGCAGACGCGAATTTGTGGACGAGTTGTGCCACATCCAGTATGCTTAAATACCTTAGGGGTAGCCGTTATTCTAAACATACGACTCCGTAGGTTTTGCTCTCTGAGCTCCTAAGGTGTCATGATCGGTAAAAACAACACTGGCTAAGGAGTAAGGATAGGCAGGAAGTAGTTGAAGTTGAAGAATGAATACGGAGAATAAAGTGTAAAATGTAGATTCGATAATATTCTAATTATATGGAATTCAAGTGATAGTGTGCCGCGGCCGAAAAAAATAGCCAAAAATTTCGCTTATTTACATAAGCCAAATAAAAATACTAACCGATTTCTCAAAACCCATGTGCGCCGCAGTCAAATCTGGATTACCAGTAAGTTTACAGCTTGCGCAATGTCGCCTCTTTGTTCCTGTCTATTTGCGTATGTATGCACTTTATAAAAAGAAAACCAGTCGCCATTGAAAAAGTTTATAGCAATTGTGGTCCAGAGAGGATATGTGGTAAACGAGCACCTAGAAGGCCATAACAAGGCGAACAGATGCCCACTCGATATTCATGTTCATCCACCGTCATTTCTTTTTTTGACAATCACGTAGTTTTGCACAAATGGAGACCACATGCTGTAGAATCTGTTGTATTGCTTGCGCGATATCTGTTTTGTACGATCACCTGGCAACCGATGACTGATAACAAGGTCATATAAGGCATCCCACACAGCATAAACAAAAGGGTGAGGACATAAAATTCCACCGAGCACGAGGACAACTGAAATGGGTCTTGATTTCAAAGAAAAAACACATAGTGGCTAAAGTACAAGGTAGTTGAACCTTGAAGTTCTTAACCACATTGTGTATAAGTTCTGGAACACCAAACGAAGATTTGTCATTGAGATTACCCATGGTAAACGCAACATGGCCGAACTTACCCTCCATTGACCCGTTTGCCCATACATGACGTTATCTATGCACAGCTACTACCTACATAGGTAACCAATATGGGTAATCATAGGAATGAAATCACTCATTCTTCCAATGATGCATCCTCACCAAGGAAACAGTGACGAAAACGTCTTTTTTTACACAAGAAACGTTAGTTTTGCCGCTCTACCTGTATACTTTCCAGTTCCACACTCGAATGTATCCCAACAAAAGGACAAAAGAAGGCCAGTCGAGGCGCAATTACCGGCGATGAGCAAAACGTCAGACGTTTGACACCTTTGTTTGACCGAGAACACGTAAAAGAGGGATGAGAAGGGAATGAACTAGAACGACACTAATCCAAGAGGAAACCACCTAAACATGGAGAAAAAAGGGAGTGTGGAAATCTTCTCAAGGAAGGACATACAACTTACATAATTGAACAGGTGAAATTGAACCGAATTTATTATAAATCCAGAATTCGGTCATTTGAAGCATCGATTATTTGGAAATTTAACGAGCATGTTCATAGGAAATTTTAACAAAAAAAACATGGAGAAAATCGACTCATCTGTATGAGAAACCAACTGAGACAAACGCATTTTTCACAACTTCAACTTCTTTACATTAATAAACAAATAGATAATGAAACACATAGAAAACTAAATAAAAACCATTAACAAATAAACAAAAACTTTGAGTCTATTATATAACTTTATCGTCAACATCCTCATCAAGACAGGTAAGATTTCTGATATTCAACGTCTAACGACTGGCGTTAAAACACTTTAACGACAAATAAAACAACGCGTAAAACGGCTACTAAACAAAAAATGACTACCAAAAGTTCGCTCTAATCAATCATGCCCACCCAGTCAATTGAAGGACAACTTAGCGCGAATTCCTGGTCATTTTGTTCTGACCTTAATTGCTCGTGAAAGAAGATTGAAATTTCGGCTGAGAAACATGGCGGCGACGAGCACAGTGGACGACAGTGGTTCTATTGATTTTTATGGATAACCCCGCTTGATCTCCAACAAGATATGTTCATTACAGCAAGAGGTCGGGTAACTTTGTTTTCTTCGTCACCCTAGGTAAAAAAATATATATACTAAAAATATAATATATATGATCCTCCCACTATAGTATTGCTCAAATAAAATTCGAATAAAGTTGTTCAACTCACCAAATAATTTTGGAGAGAGTCCGAAAAATTTGAATGACCCAAAAACGAAAAGCTTTGTTGCCCTTCTTTCCATTCCTCTAAGGCTGCAAGGCTCACCCTCCTCCCAATATTCCAATTTCTGACTTATTCGAAATCGAATATTCGAATATCGAATATATAGCGTATGAAACGAAATTGAAGCCCATTCGACTGTAAAGAGCTTCGCATTAGAAAATATGAAGAATGGCGTAATCAAGAGATGAAAGTCCGATGTTAAAAAGAGATTTTCAGCAGGTTTCCATCATGCATACGCAATTTCGATTTAGCTGAAATCTCATGCAGCCTGAAGGAACACTAATATCATTTGCTACATGCGCAACAACACAATGTGCATAGGATGTGCACGAAGACTGCATGTGATTTGGATGATTCCAACTAATTCAGATACGACATACCAATGTAAATCATGCACAACAAAATAGGCTTTAAACGATCATAAGTGGGCAATCGCTTGGAATTTTCTTCGGTTCGAGAACGAAAAAAGTGGAAAGAAAAAACGCGGAAGTACTCCAGTAACATCGCTGTAGCGATTGTTTATTCAAGGAAAAAAAAACCTCTGTATACATATGCTGAATCTCTTCGGATTTTAGTTGATGTTGTTCAGTGACATGCATGTAGGCGAAAAGGAGGAAAAGTCAAGAGTAAACAAGCAGTACGAAGTAGGGGATAAACAAAGGGAAATGTAGGGAAATAAACTTTGATGGAGACGCTTTAAACTTTCGATGCTCATTTTAATACAACATTTTTAACAAAATAAATTCAAAATTCAAACTGTCCCTCTCTCGGTAATATAATAATTTTAATCTAATTTTCTCTATTTACAAATAAGCTTCGTATTATATATGGTGTTTCCGACACAAGAGGCTGACTCCAAATAAAATAAATGGATTAGACCTGAATCAAGGTAGACATAAATATGCGTAGAAATTCAATGAAAAGCTTATCAAGATATATAATAATATAGGAGTATATTTAACGTAGCAAGCACAGTTTTTACTTACGTATGGCCAGACAACAATCGCTCGATTGTGCCTGTAGAGTGTGCGGGTTTGATTCAGTGCGGAATTTTATCAGTAACGCACACGTGAATCGCCGCCTTCCTGGCGATGAACAAACACGGAGCGCTGCTACGGCTTTTTTGTATTCTATAGCGTTGACGTTCGCCAGTGAATTGTTCGCTGGATTTGCGAGAAATCAATAAATAAGAAAATCAACAAGTGTTTTTGAAAATATGTACTGTACTTCTATGGCAACAAACTATCATATATTCAACTGATATATGGGTACGGTGCTGTGGAAATGCAATAGTAAACTAGGACAATAGGACGAATTTTTTGACAACACAAAAAAAATTTATTGGAATTACCATTATTATTGAACTAATTAAATATAAACGACTCAATAATAGCGGAAAATCGTGCTAGATACAAAAGTATGCGCAGCCTTGCTAACTGACCCGCCTCCTGCAATAGAATAAATGCTCAGAGAGCAGACAAGCAGTGGTTCGCATGAAATACTGCGCTCATCTGAGAGAGCGCCAGACGAGCAGAGCAGATGAGAGAACTGTAGGCGCTGTATCCATGAAGTAACATGGATGTATGTATGTATTAATGGTATTACATTATTATTACATGTATTTATTACACGTACATCTTTTCGGATTTTTTCTTGATGGTGCACCATAAGTGTATAAATAAATAAATTAAATAAATAAATAGTAAACCATGCATAAAACGGTAAAAGAGAAAACAACGAGGTAAAACATGATCATGTGAAACTAGTAACAACAATCTGAATGAAGAATAAAATCACGACTTCAATTATGAGTTCAGCACCATCTCAAATGATCTGAGTTCAGAAGGAATGGGCTGTTTTTTTTTTGCTGAGTCTTTCGTAATCTGTACCTGCTCTATAGGGCAAAAAACCGTCTTCTTACATTTTTCCTTGGCCTCGAAATTACCAGTTTATTGGCTTAGTATAATAGTCATCTAGTACAATAATCGTATTTCTTCATGGTAGTCTTGCTCACAGATCAATAATATAGTCCATTCCAAAAACGACGATAGTTGAGTAATCGTGTCAGTGACATGCATTTCCCCTCCGTCTCTCCGAATACGGCACTATTTCTCGCGTTCTCTCATTCTCTAATTTCTGCGCGACTACGTTTCCCCGTGAAACACACTATATATGGAACAAAACGAACAAGAAAAACACACGATATCGATCGAACTATCACTTGATGGCCAGGTTCCATGGCTGCTTAGGGATCTAACAGATATCAAAACATGTCGATAGGTCTCATGAACATCGTAACATATCTCGCAGACAATTACCATGACCTTGACTTCGCGCTGTACGGATGTTGTAATGATAACAATCGTTAAGGACCATCAACCCCACTCTTCTCATAGCAGCATAGTGAAACTGATAACATCGAATCCTGGTTGAAACTAGACCGGAACTTTATGGGGCTGTCCATAGCTCCTAATTTCAGTCCCAAAAATGTACATTTTTTTCGTGGAGAGGACAATGGCCTCAATAATAATGATGGAAAAACGGATTAGGGTTAATCGGATGTGGATACCATCAATTTATTCATGCAGTCGTATACATAAAGAGGGCGGAAGATGGCAAAGCAAGTACAGGACCGAATAATTCGAATTCGAGTATTCAGTTGATCAAAGCTCTCTTTCTACTGAACTTGAAAGAACAGAAAAACAACTGTTTACAAAGAGCTAAGCTACTGTAAAAGAGTTTTTGTTGTAAACGGAACGAACAGATTAGCTTATAATAAACCTACAACGGAAGGAGAGGAATGCGAAGCGTGGCCCAAGCAGGAGAAGTCCTCGTTTTTCAAGGACAATGGCTAACGTGTTCGTTTGTAGGCATGCTTGGAATTCGCTACTGATAATACGATTAGTGATGAGAAAGAGAAACAATCACTTCTGATAAAAATCTCAGCTAAGCGCGTAAACCCGCTGTGAAATCCGTGAAATTTAATTTTCCAAATTAATTCAATAGGGCAAATTCAATTGTGGAGCTTCTAGTAAAATCTACGGCGGATCACTATCTTATGTATGCACAGTATAGTGTTGCTCGAATAAAAATAGAATAAATTTGTTCAATCCATTAAGTACGTGGTCTAGGAGCACATCTGAAAAATAAAGCATCCAAAAAAAAAAACTCTACGAGCCTTCTTTTCTATACTCCAAGGCTGCGACGTTCTCTCTTTCCTGAACATTCCAAATCTTGACTTATCCGAAGTCGAATGTTCGAATATCGACTGTATTTTAGACATTACGTCGACACACTAATGTACAGCTCTATCACTCTTACTATTATTACTGAAATATGGCAAATACTTCATTCACGGATGTTATGTTGGTTTTGTTCTGAGGAACTGTCTTTTGTATCGTGTGTAAACAAATAAGTAGAATAACATTACTTAGAAAACCTAAAAACTGTTTTGCATAGGTATGTATGGGTTCCGCTTTTTCTGAGAAAATCGTAGGTTTTGCACCGGGATTGCATCCGATTTGAAGACGTTTGGGGTTTGCATGGATATGTATGGATTTTGCATGGAGTTGACTATTGCTGCTATAGAACTGCTGTTTCCAGAAAATTGTATTTTGCACGAGCACGCATGTCTTAAACGTGGGATTTCCATCTTTCAGTCTAACGCAAAACACGGTTCCTAGGTTTTCTGGGTATTATCTGAGTGAAACTGAAGAAATTCAATGGTCCTGTTCAGCTCCTTTGATGAAAAATTCCATGGACCAAAAAAAAACGCCGAATACTTTGCGTCAAAACAAGTCCGCAAGAATATTTGAAATGGCTAAGCAATAGAAAGTTAAAGGAATCGTCATATGTATGATGTGCATTCATAATACATTTTCGCATGTTTATACAGCCCTCCTGTATTGCACGATACATAACGGAGAAGTGCAAACTCATTAAAGTGCAAAGTATCCAATAGAGCGAGAAATATTCGCTGCAAAGTTAATGGCAGACTGTAAGATTTTGCAATAAAAATCAAAGTGTTCAGAATGGCATTGAAATTATTAATGTTAGGTGAGAAAATTTGTTGGAAATATGTTGGACGATTGGAAATATGGAGATGTGAACTTCCTTAGAGAGATAGGCACTCTGACAAACACAAATCTTTTGCAAGAAAATCATAATTTATCGAGAAATTTCCAGTATTAGACAATATTTCATTTCTATCAGGAGGGTAGCCGGCAAAGCATTAAAGGTGAAAGGGTTGAATATGAATGAAAAGGAGGTTTCCACTTTTGGAGTAATTGTAATTGCTCGTGTAAATTGTAATTTGCGTTAAGATTAATACATTTCAGCACACTTTGATAAAAGTGTAATAGAAAGATGCTTGGTGCATCACTGGGATTAGCGAGGGCAAACGTGCTGACGCCCGTGTCAGCGATGGATAAATTTGTGTGACTTTAACACGTTTACTCTGGGTAGTTTCAGTTACGCATGCGGCCTGGTTTCGAATGCAACATTAGAAGGATGGGTAACCTCATACGCATGCGTGCTTTTACCAGTGGATAGAAGCTGGACATAAGCAACGCCATGTATGGGTAATTATTACAATGAGTGAGCGATATATTTGGGTACGCTGACATGTCTACTATGGGTAATCTCAATGATGTATCCAGGCACTATACTACGATTAATGTATGGGTGCTAGTAAGCGTAAGAAGTATACATGTGACCGAATCGAATATATTCGACGGAATTTTCGAATATTCGAATAATTCATTCGTTCCGTTCGGTTTTTCAAATAATGGTCATATTCGAACTATTCGCTTATTCCACTTGCTCATAATTAGCGTTATTCGAATAACTCATTCATTTGGACGCCTCGAGGGACCTAATATTCGAACAATTCGCTCATTCGACCGTCTGAAAAGCGGCAAATTCGAATTATTCGTTTAATCGACGTGGGAACACGCGACACTCAAATAATGATGGTGTGGTGGCTATTACAGAGAGCCATACGCATCTACTACCGAGGTCATGCCTCAAAGGCAAAGTGGCGACCACCAACCATTCCCACAAATCGTCCGATGAGATTCTGATATGACCCGAGGCCGATCTTTGTAGGTGTGAGTAACAGAGACTGATAATGACGGCTAGAAACGGAAACCTTGAAAACTGTAGCATTTAAATGGTAGTGGACCGAATATTCGATTCAAATAATTCATTCATTCGGGTAGCCAAGAAAGTCCTACATTCGAATAATGCGTTCATTCGTAAATTTGCAAAAAAAACCTTATTCGAATTATAAGTATTATTCAAGTGTCCGAATATCTCAAAAAAAAGCCTCATATTCAACTAATCAGATTTCGAATATTTCAAATTTTCCGTTTTTCGAACTATTCAAAAATTCGAATATTTTAAAAATCGTCGAATATTCCAGTGTATAGTAGTAAGCATGTGTAAGGATTACCCCATTATCCATCTTTTTTTAATGCTCATTTCAGGAAATTTTCAATCCAATCTACTATAGAAAACCACTTCAAAACTGCAATAATCTCGAATACATAGTAAAATTTACATGGATAACACTTTTTTCAGTTATTATGTGAGAATTTGTACATACGTACCTACTTCAAGATGTCACAACACAACTATAATTCGTTAAACGTTAAAGAAGACAAAAAGAATGAAGAGCTTGAAGGAAAAAGAAAAAGAAAACTATGACCACTGACTGGTTCTTTGCAAGCCCATATAGGGAAAGATAGCAAAACGCTTTAATGACTGATGTAAGCCAGTGAATATGGAAATTCCTGGAAAAAGATGAACAATTCAGAGGGGAAGCGCGAAAATTCACAGGAAACAAAGCCGAACTGTGACGGCAAACATGAAGAAATCAATTCGGATGACGATGCGATGAATAAGAATCGGTCGCCGGCTGTTGCGATTGGCAACCACCATCAGAGCCGATTATGAAATAGTATAAACACAACATTATAGAGTCATAAATTTATGGAGGCAGAATACTTGCGATGACAAGTTCCAACACAAAGAAACGTGCAATTCATTCGACATGAAACGAGCATCAGAAACCATAAACACGAACGGCAGCAAATGGCTCGTTCAATGTCGGAAGTTGTTATGTCATGTGAATGTGGACGTGCTGTCAGCGGAAAAATCCGGTCCCTAGCGGGGAGAACTCGTCCAAAATCCACAGACATCACATAACTGTGTAAAACACGCATAAAACGCCTAGGCGTCATCCGTAGGTTTCCCCGTCCATATTGCCAGGTGTGGCAAGGTGGACCAACACCGCCACCGTATCGATTGCCGGCCGACCCCGCTTTGCCTGTAGAGAAGGCATTTTTGTGTCCACCACCCCCCCCCCCCCCCGCGCACAATGCAAATACGACGAAATGACGGGGAGATTAACGAGATGACAACAATAGTCAGTGCTTTTCCGTAGGGAAAACCAGCAGCATCGTGCCGGTGTCCAGAAATTTTCCTGATGAACTGGAAAATTCAGTAGGATTAGCGGAGTGCGATCAAATGTGCGCTCCTGGAATGAACCATGGGAAAAAGAGGGGAGAACTCGAAAGGGTCAGATTGGGAGAAGATGGTTTTCTCTTAGCGTGATCTGTTTTAATTTGAGTAATGATCCCTAAGAAATTAAAAATAAAAGAAACATAAATAAAAATCGCTGATATTTAAACAGAATCTCTGAAAAAAGCCCAGAAATTTATACAGGAAAAAAAACAAGGAACGAACCCAATAAATGACGTTCATACAATGTAATAAAAGCAATAGCCTGTAAAATAAAAACAATAATTAAAATAATTATTAAAAATCTTGATAAAATCAAGAACAACAATATTAGATTCACTATGTAATATTTCAAATTAAACCATATTCTTTGTTTTAAGAGTAAACCTTTTGATTAACAGTTGTAAGCGATTAACTTTTCAAATATACGTTGCTCCCACGTTCCACGAAAATTCATCCTGAAAAACTCAGAAATTTTGCCATGTCCCTCATCCTACAGGTTCCTGGTTAGAACTCTAATTACAATTTCTCAACATGAACTCGTTTTCTTTGAACAGTAAGAGGCTATATTGATTTATTTTTACAGATTGTTTCGTGCCGCTCGTTAACCTTGCACGATCGCTCGATTTCCACTTTCCAATGATAATTAGACGCACTAACGACCCTGAAACAGCGAACACCCCTTCGATTTGCATATTTTGCGGGCATACTTCGACGTTTTCTTGCTCCTGGGACGTATGTAAATAGGCATATAGTGATTGTTATTCACAAGAATTGACTTATTTGTAGTCGCCAAGGTAGCCTGCTTGGGTGATAGATGATATCCCATAGAAGGAACTATAGCTATACGGAAATAGGACACGTAACTGGCAATAAATCCATTCCTTTCCAGCGGAAACACTACAGAATTTCCTCTGGGCTTTTCGCGTAATAATGCAGTGGTAATTAAGTGTCCAGGAAGATAGATGTTTACCTGACGGCGAAATGCACGAATTTTTTTGAGGATTGTTTGAAATTTGTCCGGTATGTCAGCTTTTCCAAAAATGTTCAGAAAGCTCTAGCAAAGAGTGACAATCTCACCTTATGCGGACTGCTTCCAAGCTAAAAAAAGGAATAACCACATTGGATAAAGCATGGATTGGTTCCACACATTTGCGTAAAGATTATGGATAGGAAAGGAAGAAAGAGAAGGAGATTCATCAGCAAAATTTTCCCACCATCATTTATTCAACCACCACCCGTAATTTCATTTTCACACGGAAAAAGATGAAGCAAAATCAAAAACAGAATGCGCAACAAAAATGAATCTACATGTTGTTTTATCCTAGAGTGACAAGGAATGGCTTCGATGTTACGAAATTTACCCACGATAGAGCAGAAATAGAATACAGGGCGTTCCATCGATGGGAAATCAATTGCCTGAGCAAATTTGTTCGAATAGGACGATAATGGCACTGTGCATTTTAAAGTGACCTCAAAAAAAGGAAGGAAAGAAACACATCTTGTGCCTACTTTGTCCGGAAAGAGAGCAAATAAAAGGACTACCTCAGCAATCGATCCAACAATCCTTTTAAAAATTCAATAATTGATTGAAAGAATATTGATAACTTTTTGAGTACAAAGCGTTAGCTAAGGTAAGAGGTGGCTTCCACACAAAACTTGACCAGGCGGCAGGGGGTGCTTGGATAGGAGGTGGGTAAAGCAGCAAAAAAAATGAACAAAAAAATGCATATGCATAGTTTTGGTCGAAATTGGGTCATAACAAAATGCAAAAAAAAAGAGCGATTTTCGAAGGAACACGCTCGTAGAGACAAAATTCACATCGAAGATTGAAATAAAGGTATTGATTTGATAAGATGCGTGGACCAAAGCATAGTTAATCCATTTGGTGTTCCGTTATTAAATACAATTATTTTACTAAGTAGAGGTGCATCTGTTACGTGGGCTCACCATAGATTACTTAGTAATAAAAGTTGTACATCGTCGAAAAGCAAGACCACGGTGACTAGGAGAGGAAAAATTCCAACAAAGTGAACCAAATGCCTTCGGGAACAAATCGCTCCAGCCAAATTTCCTTCTCCCTGGCAGTTTCTGCTATAAAAACCAGTAATTCACAGGGAAACTGCAATTCGATTCGTTTACACACAACCACTCACTTCTCAGCACTTCACACCATATTCATACGAGTTTTTCACGCTGTTCAACGACGTGCTAAGAAACGTCGGTAGCTGGAATGTTGAGTCAGCCGCAACTCACGTACGTTCAAACGCTCGAGCGTTTAGGAATCGCCGAATTTGCAGAGAAATCAATAACGATTGGAATGGCGAATAGGAGAAGGAGTTAATTCAATTAAAGTGCGAACCTGCACTAATCCATTGATGGCTCTGGTACTTAACGAAAACATTAAAGGGGCAGTTAATGGAATGTTGCAGGCTGGTTCCCTACATTCTTCTATGTCCCTGCAGGATTTGACGGAACAGTCACATTTGGAGTTGTTAAAATAGCGGATAGATGAGGGGTAACGTATGAAGAGCTAATGGTGGAGAAAAGAAAGGAAATGAACAATCAAGGAAAGAAGAAAGGAATAATGAGAGTGGGAGCCGGTGAAAGAAAGTAAGGAAAGATTGATGAATCAATAAAAGAAAAGAATAGAAGCGCGAATGAATGGGCGTGAAAGAGTTGTGATATGAACAATTGGACATGCAAATAAAAAAAAACTAAGGAACAACATATCTGTACTTTAGATAGTCAGAAAACGCTGCCTTAATAGAAGCTGCGCCAAGAATGAATGAATAAAAAATGAATGGATAAATGAATGATTAAATAAACAAACAACTAAATGTCCATATGTAAGAAAAAAAGCGTGCTCTAGTCTGTTTCACCAGGGAACGTAGCTGGGAATATTTTAGAGAAAGAGAGAATGCGAGAAATAGTGCTGTGTTTGAAGAGGCAGCCGAGAAATGCAGATCATAAGCACAAATACTCAACTATCGTCATTTTTGTAACGGACTTTGAAGAGGAAAGTAATGAACACAGGATAGCTAACTTCTGGCAACGTTAAGGCTTCCCAAAATTCATCCACGGGTATTTTCTGATTGATGTCCTCATTATCAGCACCGATGAAAGAGAGAGAGAGAATAAAAGAAGAGAAAGTATGGCTCCGAAGAAAACTATGTATAATGGACAAATAAAGAAAAAAACAGAAGAAGAGTAAAGACATACGGCACAAAATATCATGTAGGGAATGGAGATGACAAGGAGTAAGTGAAGGAAATTCAGGCCTGGTATGCTTTACCTGGTGAGTTTCCCGATTTTTTCTTTCCTCATGTCTTTTCTGCCGTGAATACATTGCTACAGGAACTTCACTAATTTTTGGGTGTGAGAGAACAAGCAAACAAAGAAAAATTAACAAAAAATAGTTTTTCAAGTTAAGCTGGGTATTTGATCAAGTAAAGCAGAGTAAAGAAAACTCCTCAAGGTGTGACCAGGCTGTTGACGAGCGAAATAGAGAGAAAGAGAGCTATTTTCCCACTTGCAACGCACAAAATCTTAAAACTATGTAAGCAGCAAGAGCAATCCAACACCTCGTGCAGAAAAAAGCGTTCCGACACGGCAAAGAAGCCGATCCAGAAGACTTCAAACTGCGGCAGATCCGCAAAGCAACAAAGGAATCGCCGAAAAAAAAGAAAAAAAAAAGGCTATAAAATTGCAACGACAAACTAACAATTACACAGCGAATTTCGAGCCGGGAGCGACCGGGAACAGTTGGCAGTTAGCAGCGAAGTGGGCGCGGTCGCCGCACGCCACAGGAGTCAGTCCCGTCGTCGACGTGGTGGTCAACTCTCGCGCACCCCCCACGCTGTCGTCGCCGCGCGGTGGGTGGTCGCGATCTGGGACGCGTCATCGATCGATAAATCGAAAATTGATTGATAAGACGACCCAGCGGAGCACAGCTTCTCGTTCATTGCGACTGCGCAAAGACATATTTCGTGTGTTTGTGCGTGTGTGTTCGTGGGTGTATGGACGGACTGATAGGGGAGGATGGACGTTGTCAGGGGGAGAAAACGCTGCGTCTCCACGCGCCGCACACTATCTCTGCGCTAGCTGACCACTGTTTGTGCGCAGCGAGTCTCCCGTTCTCTCTCACTTGACGTAACGAACAGTCAAATCGCTGCGGTGGCATTGATTGACCAAAACGGGGATTTCGAGAAGATCAAACATTACGGTAATGAGGAAATGAGCGTAGCTGCGGATAAAGGGGAGTGGGTTTGAAGTGCGCGGTAATCGCTGAGTAGATGAAATTCTGGAAGAAATTCCTGGAAAGTTTCGAGAGCTTATGAGGCGTAAGGAGCTGAATTTCAAGCCTTCACACCTGCCGGAATTTTTTTAGAGCTCCAAGTCATCTGATTGTTCCGTAAGCGGCAGGAATGTGAAGAATCCACTCGCTACTGTATCGTACATTACTATGAGTCACAGTTCCTTGAAGAAGCATAGGAAAACCTCCCATTTCCGGAGTATAAAACTACCAACGTTGGTAACTGGATATTCCACCATAACTTCACCCTTCCAGATGTTCAAGCAAATGAGCAAAATTCTGTGATCTGTCACTAAAATTCAGCGATTTTCCAATCAACTTTTACTATTACTGCTATAAAAAAACAAATCGTCAAGTTCTTGCCTATTCTAAAAGATTTTACTACGGATCACTCAGAAGCCCCTTTTCTGAGATGGATTTTTCGGTGTACGGAATTCAAAAAGTGCATTTTAAAAGGAATTAAAGCGTCAGCTGCCAGTCTTACATGAACTGCCGACGTTCTCAACAAGCCTATGTAAACCCGTGTGAACTTTGTCCATCAAGCGCTTTGCAAATATATGAGAACTCTGAGAATTATTCTATATACGCATGAAGAGGTGAGCGAGAGCAATTGGTACGTACATAACTCTCCGGACAAGAAAAAGCTCCGAAAAATGGGGAAAGTATCAGGTGAAGCATTTGAGTAAATGAAAACACGAACGAATAGAGGAAGAAAATGATGTTTTCCTCGAGGAGCACTTAGGATTACATTACTTATTCATTTTTTCTCGCTACCTATTTCCGTCACAGTTGTTTGATAAGACACGATGTATGGTCTATTAGCTCACAGAAGGCGCCTGATACGACTTTGTCCGCAATTGCGACTTTGCCCTCAGAACGCGTATGGAATGATATTTTAGCGAATGGCAGTGGAGAAACATAAGAATGGAAGGAACGACACCATATGCATATCAAAAAGGTGCAAAAAATAGATCAGTTAGTCGAAAAATGATGAGGTCGTAGTTGCGGACAAAGTCGGATCGGGCGCCCTCTGTGAGCTAGTAGAATGTAAACATATGCGGATTCTATTAGAATAAGATTTTAATTTTCTTTCTTGTCCTAATTTTTTCACTGCGTTGGAGTTCGATACTGCTACCTACGTATTTCTAAAATATTTAATATTGCCAATGTTCCGGTTCATTTTTCTACGAATGGACGATGCTGATGAAGAAAAGAAGGTATTCTGGCGGAAACCGCAAGGAAGGACACATCGAAGAACTATAATAAGAAGCTGCAAAGAGTCGGAAAAAGAGGTGAACAGATAAAATCCTTTTTAAACACCCACATAAATTGTGGATGTAAATTCTCTATATAAAAGACATCCTCGCCAATTTTCCGTGCTTTGATTCAAAAAAAAAGAAAAGAAAAGGAAGGTTGATGTGTATATGTACAGTACAACTGCTCAACCAGTAAACACTTTCTCTCAAACACTTTGGAAGTTACCCATGCTTTATCAATACCCATGCTTTATCAATTGTGTTTTCCCTGTTTTCGCACTTACACAGTATTCGAAATGTAGCATTTTATGGTCCAACTCTTGCAAGCAGTGCGCATAAGCTGGAATGATCATTCCTCAGTCTAAACAGCAATTTGGGTCCAATTTATTCGCTGAGGATTCATCCAGTATATGCGAAGAGATCTACGTAACCGACTGATAAGGATTCTTATGTCCTGTGGACATAAGAGCTGGATAAAAGATAGATAAGATCAATGTTCAAGGGGTTCAAAGGTGGTAAGGCCATCTTACAGTAATCCTCCTCAGACGTAAGATAAATTGTGCTATCTTCATAATTAAGTTTCATATGCAAACTTTAGAGGTACATTAGTAAAATCTGAACGCGAGCTTTTCGGAAGCTGCTTTATCGACCAGAAACCAGACCGCGAAAGGTCAGGATTGCAGTGCATGAACACCAGAAACCACTAGTTTCGAAGCGGAAGCCTAAAGCAACTTCTTATTTTCTCAAGCGAATGATTCATGGGACGCCAACACGCCAGACGTGAGTTGAACTGCGAATAATTGCAGAGGTCATCGATCCGCTGAAGAAGCACTGTAAAATCTCTTTCTCTGATCCGAGCGCCACCGCCGGATTGGTGGTTGCAAAAGGTTCCTGGCGCGGATATTGCACGGATATCACTGACACGGAAATATCCGCGAAAACTTCACGGGAATCGGCCCGCGACCGAGTGTGGAAAGGCTGTAAATTATCGTAAAAGTCCGGTTTGCGCCGGTAAACGTTTCGGACGCAAGAGTCCAGCTGAAGTTTAACCCGTCACCCCTCTCGTTTGCAATAATTTCAGCGAATCGCCTATAAAGCGGTGTCAATGGTCCCATTTAGAGGAGTGATGGGTATCAATTATCCTGAATTAGCCTGATTTTATGTGGACGTGACGGATGCGAACAATGAATCCAGATTCATCCAGAAATTACCCGTAATTGAGAGGTGAATCCTGCACAACAGATGACAGGGATGTCGAAAGGAGGCGTGAGCCAAAGAGCGATGTTCAAACAAGAGGCATGGTTTTTTTTGTTTTGCTACAAATATCATTTGTAGAAAAGGTGAAAGTAGGTCCCGAACATAGGCGAGAAATTCGCGCAAGCAAAAAAGGAGCTAAGGTTTGAAAAATCATTTTTTGGAGGAATTTTTCCTGCAGTTGTACATGAGGTGAGGTATTAGACGTTTCTTAGAGCTTGAGAATGTCTCAAGTCGTTTTCTGATTGTCCCAGCAGAAGTCAAGCAGCGGCTGATGAACATTATCAGGTGAGAGCACCTGGTAAAAAGTGATTTTTAGCTGTTTGCAACTCTAAACAACCCAATTTCCTAGACAGTTACAAAGTAAGAACCGTGCTGATTCTATACAACCGGTTCATAGCCAATTTCCAGCAGAACTTCTCCCACATTGCACATTCTCAGGTTTGTGAGATGAGAACCGACTGTTGTACTGGCGCGTAGGATTCTAGGCTCCTACCTTCACACCAGTTGCTAGTGCGGAGGGATCTGATCCCTTAGACGGTGGTTCAGTGATAATAACAAGATTTATCTGCGATTTTATCCACAAGTGCTCGCTATGAGCTACGAAAACAGAAAATGCGGGAGGGTAATCGGCTTGGTGAGATACCGCCCTCTGTCTTGATTATATGTTTACAACATGGACCACAAAGTCTGGGGCTTTTAGAGCGTCCTGATGCAAATATCAGGACACGTGTGAAAAACCATCTCCACGCAATAAAGCGTATGTACTTCTGAATAATGCCCTGACAAAAGGACAAAAAGAGCTAAAACATCCGTAGGAATGCCTGAAACGCTCCCTTTACATCGAAATAACTATAAGAATTGGGCTAATATACGAAATCCTGGAGAACACGACAAAAATGAACATAGAGCTTGGGAAACGCCGTTCTGCTCATGAATGTCTAGAAATTCCGACAGAGAGTGGGGGGAGGGGACAGCGCGTTCCACTTAAATTTCCAGCTAATTCTGAATGAATTCTGTGGTTTCCTCACGAATTTCAGGTTAATTTTACTTTTCTACCCATTCCCGTCTAACGGATCATTTGCAGAAAAAAGTCGTTTCAGGTTATCTAGGGAGTTCATTGTTGAAAACAACACAAACGGTGTGTCTAATCAAGCTGCGTCTCACTACTAGTACTAGCTCAAAATAGTCCACGGGAATGAAGATTGTTGGAGTAAGGACAAAAGGAAAAAGAAGGACCTTCATCAAAAAAAAAGGACACGGACGGCTGGGATTTCAAAAATAAATTCACTGTTCGGTTAATTTCAAGTCCAAATAACCAATAAGTGGAATGAATATTGCGCTAATTAATGATGTAAACCCCAAATGCTAAAAAAGGGCATGCTGGAAGGTGTACGTCCAGGATTTATAAGCTTCAGGTTAGCTATGCAGAAGTCATAGGTAAGGAAGGATTCGATAGTACGATTCGAGTTCGAGCTCGGTCAAACCATCAGTGTCGTGGTCGCCATGACCATCCAATAGATAAAATGGACAAAGTTCGCAATTTTTCCGGATATAGTTTTCGGAAACTAGGATGTAGTTAGCTAAAAAAACCTACCAAATAAGCCCTAGACCAGTTCAAACGTACATATATTTAGGTACCTAGGCGCACTATGAAGTGCTAGTGAAATTCACCTGCGTACATAATGAAGTGGTAGCGAACGGGGGTAAAAAGTTCACCAGGAGAGGCAGGTACTATTACTACAGGAGCTCCGCCTAATGACCATAAGTAGCTAAGTAGTCCGAGTGGAAGACAGGTCCAAAACGCGCGCCGAGTGACGCTTGACGCGGCGACGACGGGTGCGGCGGTGGTTACGTGCCGCTTTTTCGCCATACGTCGTTACCAGCTGATGACGTCGAGTTTCAGACCAGAACCTTCTACTTTACGAGCGCATCCGGCCAGCACGATCCTTTCCAATGAGTGTACATGATGGAACGTACACATACATGGGGTTACCCTCACGAATCAGCTGTTTAAAAAGCGACAAATCGGCTTAAAGGGATGGGCTGGACGGGGACAGTTAGGAAGAGCGCGACTTTGCACGCCGATCTTGTTTATATTCGTCGTTTCGCCTAAACACATATCATCTAACGTGGAAACAAGTGTTATCGATTGGAGAGTTGGACATTTTTTAAAGGATTTCCATAATGCGTTTCTGACCATAACTGCGGGGTGACATTGAAGTCGGGTGCAAAAAAATATGGTCCGGTTTTATATAAGAGAAGAAACTCATTCTATTATGAAGGTTGAGAGAGCCATAATGAGGCGCCGAATTTCTCAGCAAAAAAAAAACTCATGACAACTTGTGCGGTATAATGATGGCAAAAAAATCAAAGGATATCTTTCTTCCTGAAATATCAGCAATCTTTGAGCCAGTTCTTCCAGGAGTGGTCAAGAAACTCGGGGGCGGCAGAAAAGTCAGACCAGGAAAAAATTATTGAAGTCACACATCACCGAAAAACCTGGGGACCAACAAATTTCACATTCCTCACCTCTTTCAAAGTCTCAGGTAGTGAAACCACCGGCACTGGTTTAATCAAAATTGAGAAAGACTACCCCAAACTACAGCGCAACTTAGACAGGAGCTTTGGATCTGATCCATGTTGGAGAAGGTCCCCTAATGAGAACCTAATTCATGGACAAATCTCAAAAATCGATAGGATCAGACCAGCCTATGTTGACATTACAACCAACAACATGTACACGGCAATTATCCGGCAATAAAACACTTGTGAGCGGGTGATCACCGACGTTTACACTCGAATCCCGAGGTCCGGAGGGAAATTCCGGGAACAGACATGGGTACTTGAGCCTGTGGGTCGTAAAACGTTGATTATCTGTGATGTTTGATCGATTATTGATTTCTACGATTTATATGTGTGCTCATTTATTGTGTACTAAAGCATTGTAAATAAATAAAATAAAGGTAATGCGGAAGAAAATTTGGCGTCAAAAATAGAAAATAGTCAAAGAAATCAATAGATATTAGTTCAACTGGAAGACTTCAAGAGGATTTCGGTCATTATTTATAGAAACTTTCGAGGAAAATTCGTGAAAAATCACACTGATAACAAGAAATTTCCGGGGAAAATTCACTGCTAGAGCAAATATCACTATAGGCTTAAAGCGGACCAAACCTAGGTACCTATACGGTGAAAGACAGACCCTTGAAAAAGAGGAAACACGCACGTCAACGCGCACGAAACTCACTGAGGCACTGCTTCTCGTATGAGTCAGCGACAAAAAGATAAACACAGAGGCAAAAGTGCGCCTCCACGCACAGGACTCTGCACAGAATTTTCCACCGCAACGACGAAAAAACCCGTAAAACGTCGTCTAGAAGAGGATACGTGGGGTCCACTTCAAAGTCGTGGTATGCCCCCGTGTCTGCCCTCAAGAAGTCTCGACCCACTTTTCGGGTTTTTCACCGGCCCCGCTAAGCACCCATTCTGAGACACGAAAATTATGGCAATGACCCGTGCATAAGGTGACGATAAGGCTTTGAAAAGTTTGAACTTGGAATGTGTCTAACAAGGGAAGGATACTGGTTCTCAAGTCTTGGAACACGGTCGTTTAAAATGGGAGACGACTGTTACTAACGGAAATTGGGGGAGAGGGGGTGGCTGGAAAGATACAGAGCCTACTTGCAACTTCAGCAGTTTACAACTTTTTCGTTTTTATTTATTTATACGCTTGGAGAAACTCATGAAAGTTCCCAACTTATCTAGGTGTGATCTACGTACCCATCTTTCTATGTAGAGTGGACGAGTTTTCTCTGCAGAACTGGGCATACTTGATCAAAGAGATTCCTCTCCATTGACAATGATAGTTTTGATGAGGACCGCATTTTTCACCTATTTTTGTTTATTTATTCATGAATTCGATATGCCCCATTTCATCCTGAATAATTATAACACAAATAAGAGGGAGATGAAAACAGTTTCCGAGGAAAAAAAAACATTTTTCCCAGCTTAGCAGCACTGGAGCAGAACAAACTACGCGCATATCACTTTAACTTGGGGAAATCGTCCAATTTAGAAGAGCAGGAAGCTCACAACTTTCCTGGAAGCGTTCATGAATCCCACCATTGGTCCATTAATTTCCCACTGAAGGAAGGCATATGATGGAAATGATGGAATACAGTACATACATCTTAAAATTGAAAGAATAAAACGGCAAAGCAGTCCTACTGTTTGCGTTTTATAGCCCAGAATTAATAGCTCCGTGTTTATGCTCAACTATTCCACAGACCTTACCCCTCTTCCATCCATTTTCAAACAAAAGGAACAAAAAGAAGTCTACTGGAAACAATTTGAGGTTTTTTATCAATTAAATGCTGAAATGGTGCCCATGGTGGCTAAAGTGCTTTCATTTAGTTCCTCTACATTTTTTCTTAGTAGTCTAAAAACTATGGAGAATTTTACAAATAAAGTGCTCATGAATAACTTAATAAATGCAGAGAAAAGTGCTCATTTGAACGCTACGGCCACTCAATTACAATAGTAGGAATGCAGGAATCCAGAGCATTTTATCTACGAAGAACAGGTGAACAATCTGTCCCTCGATAATAGCACGAAGGCGAAGGTCAAGCAAACTTGATCCAGCCTTACCTATTTGCCACCAGTCATTGATTAGTAGATAATTTCAAAAAATGAAGGATTCCAACATGAAAATGAGTTCAATGGGAGTCATCACATCATGAATCTATCACGGAGGAATGTTTACAAGTTTACAGGCAAGGTAGGCGGACATAGGCAGCGAAACAGTAACCTTCAGTTAAGCGATAAATTTTCCGCTCCAAATAGTAGGAAGACTTAAATCTGGCATTCGGCCAGTTTTGCGCCCGCTCATCAAACTCAGTAAACGCAACGATCACATACAAGGTGAGCGAGCACATACACGCAAATAGCTGAGGTAATAATGACGTAGTTAGTAATTCTGGCATGCAATTCCCCCATAATTGATCAGCTGGAGCGTGAAAGAGACTGAATGAAGAGGAAACGATAAAAGTGAGTCATGGTTTGGGGCTCAGGATTTCTGGAGCTCCTGTAACGACTGTAGTTCCTTCGAAATGTTATGGAATTCCTATGTGAAGGGACACTATACGTCCCCATGAACAACACTGAAGAAGAAGGCATGTGTATGTAGAAGAATGGAGGAGATTTGAGGTGATGCCAAGAAAATGGAAAAGAAATGACGGTGAAGTATTTTTCTCTGCATTAATTGTGCAGGGAATAAAGAGCAGAGGAAGAAGTAAGTGCGAAGGTGCGGTGAAGAGTTACTGTCATTACCTGTAAATATAGGATTATCAAAAAATTTCCGACCACGACCTGTTCCGTCCCTTTTTTCTCAAAACTTCGAGCGTGATGGTGTAGCCTGAAATCTTCGAAGCCACCGTGGCGATTTTCATATTCTCAAGCTGGCTCATTTAAAAATTATAGCGCTTTTTTCTAGCCTTAGTACATATGGGGGAATTCTCTCGCTTCTCGACAGCGCAACCGTTCACAGATTAAGAGTTGCCATCGCTGCCACACGAGAACGCAGATTCGAATTATTGAATCACACATCTTATACACCGGATTTGACACCCAACAACTATATTCTGCATGGAACTGTGGAACAGTACATTCGAGCTGTGAGATTCAGGATCAGAAACGAGGGGAATCCGACTGTTGAAGGATACCCTGCCTCGTGTGATAAAATGAGTTCTACGAACGGCTTAGAAACTTGAAATTGAGCTAAGAAAAGTGTGTTAGTGTTCGAGGGATCGATATTTTACCACAGCAAAATCTCGTCGCTGTAGACCTTCTGGAAGTAGTTTGGACGGGAAACTTTTTGATACCCCTATGAATTTACGATGTGCGGGCATTGCGATATAAGGACAACTTATATTAGATGCATGCCTCTGTCGCGCATCGAGCGCACACACCAATTTCCGGAGGATTTTCCAGAAAGACCGTTAAAAGTGGCGCGTACACTCCTGAGTGAAAACACCGCGTGTATTCCACGAATAGTCCTCCCGAGACCGCAAGCGCTGCATCTGAGCTGCGTCAAGGCTGCGACTGAGTCTATTCCTCATAATACAGATGGGCCGCGTCGAATGCACACAGTATGTATTTTCACTCAGGAGTGTACGCGCCACGTTGAACGTCTAGTATAAACGGCCCCATAGTCTGAACAAGTCAATAACTCGATGTTCGCGATGTGTGTATCGACTGGATGGATTCTTCCTGTGTGCTTGATTCAATGGAAAAGTCAAAAGTGAAAAAGTGGCAAAAGAAAGTCGGAGAATCAATGCAATAATTGCAGGATTTTTGCAATGTGAAATTATTAGGTAACACAATAATTGATTGTCAGACGCTATAACTGTACGAAATCCTCACGCTAACCTTAATGTTGATGAAAGGAAATAGAAGGTATGGATTTTCTTAGCAGAGACGCCTAACTATAGTGGAATAGAATCGATTGTAAAATATGGAAGACAAATTCAATAAATTTATTAACCCTTTAAAGATCTCGCGGCCCATCGGTGAGCCGCTCCTTTTTTTCGCATGGCTCAGTTTTAGAGATTATTAAGCCTTAATGATCTTAGCTGTTTTCTTAGATGGTGATGTAATAAAACGACCAAGTCTGTGTGATTATAAAACCCTACATTGGCCACGCATAGAAATTCAGAAGCAGGGTAAGAAGCCAAAAATTGGGAAAATGTAGAAAAGGATGGTAAAGGCACGGCCATCAATGGGTTAGGTTAGTAAGATTCAAGCTGTTCCAATTCCAGAAAATGTACTGTGTACCTGGATCTGTCTAACAAATAGAGCAAAATGGTGAAGATATAAGAAATTTGTGAGAATAGCAACGCACAAAAAATGAACTCCTCAACTATTATGCGATCCCAAGATAGAAAGATCCAGCAAAAGTTAATGACGTCACCAAAGAAAACCTAGTGAGCAACGAAGAGTCCATGAATCACACTGAAGTACGTGATGAGACAAAATAGCAACGAACGAATGGATCACCACCACCGCACACCGACAACAAATCGTCCGCGGCTCGGTAACCGGTTAGCCCGCGCGCGCACGAGCGCGGCCGCGGCGAATCGTTTCAACCACTATGCCATCGAGGTGTGGGCAAATGACCATCCATGATCACCCATCTCCCAACCCTCAGTCACTGTGGACATTTCGGAGAACGTCGCGCGGCACAGAAGATGGGGTCATTAGTCGGTCGATATCCTATCGATATAATACTGTTTGGCGAGAGCGGTTTGTGTATAGGATTGCGGTCGTTTCGATCTTTTTTCCCTGTGTCGACTCATACTGGTTACCAAGGATTCTCCCACTATTTTCCATGATGCGGGAAGTCCCACTTTTGACTTTATTGATGAACAAAAATGTAAACTGGTGCGAAGAAATGGGGAGACAGTCCTGACATGGCATAGAAGAAATGGGTAATTATCCCACGTTATGACGAGGAAGAGAACTCGTGCGGCATACGGAGCGCGTCGTGTAACGCTCATGCTTGCGGATGGGCATTGCAAGTATTCGAAATTTTGTCGAGAGGTGCACCGAGGTGTGCCGCCAAAGAACGTCCTGTCGTCTCGCCACCTGAGCACAAGTTCACGTGGGGTACTGCCCAGCTGGTGTGCGAGTGCAGTACTGCTTGGAGAATGGGTTGTTGTAGTAGTGCTAGTGTAATTGCGCGAAGTATGAGGGGTTTTACTTACTCAAAAGTGTTGCTAATGGGTAAACAACTCAGTACGTACGAACGAAGTTTATTTAATGGAATTTAATTGATTGAAAAATTGTCACCAAGTTAAAAAACCATTAAATTTTAGAATTGAAATTTATTTATTGGGTAAATTGAAAACTCCGGAAATCCTTTATTATTAGTTTCTGATCCCATTTAGACATAGCAGGACTTCACAATAAATGGTGACTGGTCGGGAAGGAAGTACTGGTTGGTGAAGTAGTGTCTGAAAGGTTCGAATCCCTCCAATACCCGTGGTTTTGCACACCAGCATGCGATGCGTACATCTTCTCAGAGCAAGGAGCAGAAATGGAGCATGAATTGAAGCAGCCTGTCAGTCAAAGCTGGCCAAGGACCCTTATACATGAAAGAGGGCGGTGCGGCGGAGCTCTGCGATTGGTCAATCTGCCCAAATAGCCAACAGCAGATCACCTTCATCACGACCAAGCCCTTTTTCAAGCATGGTGCTCTACGCCCACAATGCTTCAAAGTTACGAAAAGAAGCTTTCCTGAAAAACCACATTTATAATGGACTATTTATCTTAGTGTAGCAAGAAATTTTACCGGAGAAAAATCCATTTGAATTGAAATGAGTTGCTGAAAGTTCCCTTACAGTTTCTACAAAATTGTAAGAATGGGTGCCGTTTTGAAATCTTACTTATATACGTGGTTTAGCTACAGCAACATGCCTCAACTCAAGAAAACTACAGATACATTCAGGAAAGCCTCTCTAGTATCGCCCACTCAATTGACCTTTCATCGTTTTCCCAGGGCGTATCACATTCCAATGAATGTTAAACAATTACCTGAAGAAACGTTCCTCTTCCCTCGAGATGCATTCAGAAGTTCGCTCTATATGCGCGAGCAAACTCTATTAGTAATTGTTTTGGGCAGAATTTCTCATGTTACCAAACGAAAAGTCATCACATTTTGACGGAGATGGTACACAATTCCGTCATAGAAACGTCTCATTGGCTTATTCACTTCAAAGTTTCGACAGGGCATTTTGGCAGAAATGTTCCATGGTGGTGATTCCGCTCATAAAGGATTTCTGCCCTTGAGAATTGGTTCACTAATTGAAGGTGTTTTCATACCTAATAGAAGATTTTCTATCGAATTGTATCGCGAGCGATGAACTGCGATTCTACTGGAAAAAAGAGAATAATTTGTTTTTAGGGTGATTCATATCCAAATTCCATGAAGGTCGCTCATCAGGAAATTTGAACAGTTCCCATTTTATCCTATTGGAGACCGAATCTATCGAGGGAATTGTAACAAGCTAACCTAACAGATCAAAATGAAATCGATCTAGATTGAAGCATTGCGAGTGTATAGCACTATGCTTGAAAAAGGGCGTGGTCATGATACCGTGATCTGCTGTTGGCTATTTGGACAGATTGACACTCGCAGTGCTCCGCCGCACCGCCCTCTTTCATGTATAAGTGTTGATGGCCAGCTTTGACTGACAGGCTGCTTCAATTCATGCACCATTTCTGCTCCTTGCCCTGAGAAGATGTACGCATGCTGGTATGAAAAACCACGGGTATTGGAGGGAATCGAGCCCTTTAGACACTACTTCACAAACCAGTACTTCCCGAACAGTCACCATTTACTATGAAGTCATACTATGTCCAGAAAGGATGAGAAACTAATAATAGGTGAATTTCGGGATTTTTCATTCATTCAATCAATGAATTTTAATTCTAAAATTTAATTATTTCTTAATCCATTAATTTTTTTGATTAATCAAATTTTAGCAAATAAGTTTCGTTCGTACGCTCTGAGTTTTTTTAGCTGTAACAGCACTTTTTAGCAAGTGAAATCTTTCATACTTCACATCATTTCAATGGCAGCACTACTCCAACCCATTCTACAAGCGGTACTGGACTCGCACACCAGCTGGGCAGTACCCCGCCTGAACTTGTGCTCAAGCGGAGAGACGACAGAACGTTTTTTGGCGGTACACCTCGGTGCACCTCTCGACAAAATTTCGAATACTTGCAGTCTACGCTAGACGGTACGCACCAGACAGAAGGCGCTGCGTATGCCACACGGGTTCGCATTCTCGTCATAGTGTAAGATAATTACCCATCCTTTCTATGCCACATCTATAGTGTTTTCTCTATGTTTTCCTGTCCATTTTTATGGTTACTTTTCGAAGCGATCAAGCGTAGAACTTCCCACATTGTGGAAAGTAGTGGGAGAATTCTTGGTAACCAGTATGAGTCGACACAGGGAAAAAAAAGACTGAAACGATCGCAATCCTATACACAAACCTGCAGCATATGGCTCAATACAACATTGACTCAACAAAAAGCTCATTCACTTTACATGGTAAACGAGTAGGCCCATTGAAGGCTCTCAGATAGCCTAATCTAAATTAATCTAAATTTAATGCATCAGATCGCCGATGTACAATTGTTATAACGTTAGCTGGTCATTCTGAAACGTGCAAGTTGGTGCATCGTTGGACTCAACACATCGGGATGCAAATAGTCGTTCTGCACCAAGGAATTTACCTATTATTGTGGAATTAGTTGATCGAAATTTCGGCCTTCAATGTTATTAAAGTGGTCCTATATTTTCCGTTCATTTATAAGCATTCGCTCTAACTATAAACTAATTGTTGATCATACCCTTTCAACAAACATTCCACCTTTCCAAAAGCAGCGCTTTCCAGATCCAGTTCCCACCAGCTACTCGCGAAGATCTCATAATTTTTACTGAATTGCGGAATTTTTAGAAAGCGAAGTTAGAAATCAGTCGCTGCCTGTCTATTGCTCCGAAATGGAGGTGCTCGTAGTCGAATCCACTGTTCTTTATCGCAGAGTAAATAACGTTAACGAAATACATGGGTAAATCACATGGTGCTTTGACACAGTATTGCCACAACGGGGTCCAATCTCATTTTGATGTTGGAAATGCACTTCTAGTCCTGCAGCTTCACAAAATTTGTGTGCATTTGCAACAAGTACCACCGACCATGCATGAGGGCTCTGCAAAAGGGAGGTGTGTGTCCAAACGTCGACCCCTGAACTTCTTCGTGCGTTTATTAGAGGCGTCCCACTAACCTCAGCACCTCTACTGCTCCTTATTTTGAAATATTGGCTTGTCAGATAAGCTCATCAGTTTTCTCTCAAAATTCTAAGCTTTATGGGAGGCAAGGAGTCAGTGACCGTAGGAGTAACTCGTCCGTTGTACGTGGGCTCTTTCCATCCGATTCATTCTGAGAGCAGCCTGGGCCAACCTGGAGAGGTATTGTCAGCTGTAACGTAATACCTGTAAAGGACGCCGTTCTGAGGTGCATCAGTCGCAATAAAGCAGGCGTAGGAAATGGTTTTTTTTTGAACCCTGAGATATCTAGCCCTAATTTACGCACCTCGGGCAAACTAGTAGGGTCAGGAAGGATCAAAACCCCCTATTAGAGAAGACGGACACTCTCAAATAAATATACAACTCTGAGAGAAACGGCGAAAACTGCAGGAAAGTAATCGATTTGGAAAAATGCGCGAACTCATTTGTCAACTTAATATCAGTTTCTGCGACCACAACAGGCCTTCATGTTGTCTTGCACAACTCTCGGTTGTTTGTCGCGTTCAGACATCATCTGTCTATCGTATGCAAGTTCCAGAAAACCTGTCCATTTTCCCACAGCGATGTATTGCAACCGCGAATCATAAATGAATCGACCAATCACAGCTCAGCAGGGCATGTCTTGCCAGAAACAGCTCCAATCATATCGGAGACTTATTCATACTCTTCATTTCCTATTCATCTAATGGCACAACGAATATTTCGCTAAAATAACAACATAAATGACAAGTTGTGGAATTCTGTAATATTTACAACGATACATATTTCCAATACAACTGCGAAGAACCGGATCGAGAATTCGAAGGTGGGGCAGGAGCTTTTAGTAGGCGGCGCCCAATACAGTCAACAATTACACGCATATGCAGGACTGAGATTACAATGAAACTGTTTAGTGCTCCAGAATGGAGAAGAAAGAGGACCAGCTACCACTCAGGAGAGGAACGGTGCTCTATGAAGAGTGAGAGTGAGTGAGACGAGCGATGGGAGTAGATTGAGTGTTCCTATCAATCACTGGGGGGTTGGGGTGGAAACGGCGTCATAGACAGGGGGTAGTTGCTCATTCATTAATTTCACAGAAATTTCTGGCAATCGAAAATACCTCCTCACAATTGGAAATCTCACACATAACGTCGTAAACAATGTCATTATCATTAAGGCAAGAGAGCGAAGTGGTGCGTCGGACGGCGTCACCACAAATCACACGAATCGTGAGCACTAACTACTAATCAATTACTCTCCACTATACAGTAGTATTATTTACTTATTTACTTAACATAACCGTATTCAGCAATAGCATAGAGCCTAATGCGAAGAATGATCGATCAATGGAAGTATAATATAAACGAACATCGTCGCGCGGTGGTGCTGGTGGTGGTGGTGGTGGCGATGACGGTGTCGGACGGTCGCAAAGCGACGATGACACATCGCTGACACTTGAGAAAAGGACAAGAGGTGTTAACGAAAGAAACGATGGCGGCCGCGCTACGCGACAACTAGCACAAGCACCTTAGCGACGAGCCGCGAGACCGCAAGCGATGTCTAGAACTTTATGACTTCCTCCTTTTTCGCCGCATTGAACAGGCTACCACGAGTGATCGACGGAGCGAAGCCGGGCGACTCTTTCTCTATGGGCACTTGCGTGGCCGGTGGTGGAGACATCGACGTTGGCCTCACGATGCTAAAAGAGGAAATTTTTGATAAAATCGGGGGAAAATCCAGAAATTTGTAGGATCTCACTTCATCTTAGGCTTCGGTGGCACTGGAGGTGGTGCGCGACCGGCTCCGATTCCGTTCAGATTGTCATAATTGAAAGAACGGCCATTCATAATAACAGGAATCTGAAAGAATAACCCTCGAACATCGGCTTTTTCAGTAACACAAGGAATAGACTAATGATGAGAATGTATATTTGAGAACCAGACAATTTCACCAGGAAAACAGTAATAATAACCCACATTACGAGTCTTTGGAGGCCTGCAAGGTGGCGGTTTCTGGTCGAACTTTGGCGGCAGACCGGGAGGAGCTCGTTCCTGAAAAATGTTAATATACTTAGATTCATTAAGGATTAAGGCAAATAGATTTCTACTAATTGCACGTGATATGTAAAAGATCCTGCGAGGTGCAACTACTTGTTTTCCGCAATCAACCAAAGCGAAAGAAACGAGAGCTGTGTGAAAGATTCCAAAAAGCTGTATAAATATGAAATTGTTATAAAGTGGTGAGTATATGGTACAGCAGCTAGCTTCATGATTGAAAAACAGGCTTAGCGTTTCGTTTGTGTGGTTCAGTAGAGATTTGGCCGGATAGTTAGCTTATCGAGTCGCCCATTTCAGGCTCTGTAGACGGCGATTTGCCGAAACGTAAGCCAGAATAAACTAGTTGCTAATCTCGCTTGAAGCTCATAAAATCAAATAGATTATGAAATTGTTAATTTATTTTTTAGACTGTGCCTAGCAAAAAGGTTAAGAAAAACCGGTAGAAAAGACATTTTGGTTAGGGAAAGTGATTTTATCCTACTTGTTTGTGAGTTCTGAGAACAAGAAACTTTCTATTTTCTAGAAGTCTAGTACGTTTACGCATCCCAAGCTGGGGAATTGAAGCAAACCTCTTTAGAAATTCTGTGGAATTCCGCTTAAAAAATATGATATTTCCGTTCCGCTTGAAATTTTAGTCCTCCAACTATACCTGATCACAAAATAAACAGTAATTGTAATTGTATTTTTATTTTTATTAGTCCTACTTGCTAGTGAAATTTAGCTGGTGCTATTACTATACTATTAACTGATCGTAATTTAAATATTTCATTTTTTCATCCTAGAACTGGTGTAGCAATTTTAAAACCATAATCGAATTTTAAATCTATAAAAGCAATCTTTGAGTCAATTTTTTCAATTTGTGAACGTCAGGCCAGGAAATAACTAGCAATAATGGTAACAGGTGGTTCGTTGCAGAGACATTAGAAAAAAAGAAAATATGGGCCGTTTTTAACAGACTGCTAAACAAAGCAGAAGGTATGCACAGTAATAAAACAGATGCAAGGACATGCAGGATAGTAATAGAATGTGTTGGAAAGAAAAATATCAAAAAGAAAGGAACTAGGAAAAAACTAAATGGAACTAGCAGGTAAAAAAGCCAAAAACAACTGGGAATGGTAGCAGTTAACCATGATTGATGACTAAAATACGATAGTACGCTAATAGTGTAGCATGTACAGTAATTCGAGAATAGTTTCAGAAAAAAAAAGAAGAAAAGGAAAAATTCACGGAAAATGCATCAGAAGATGAACGTGCCCAAAACTGGCACGAAAGCGGAAATGGTCGAACATGAGAGTAACACCCGGTAAAGCAATCAAGGGCAGGGTAGGATCTGTCAATGCAACAAAGGTTCAAACACAATAGATTAAGCCCAATGTTAGCAGAGGAAATATTGAAGTCATATATTTTCGGGGCAGCATGCATCAGTAATATTACCCAAGGACACGTTAAAAGTCCTTAATTTACCCATCTTTGACATAGGCGGCGACACGTTTACTCTGGATAGCTTCACTGATGCATCCAGGCCTTGGATGGCATCAACCAAGTGCAAAAATGTGTGTTTACCCAGTTTGTGGAATGAAACCGTCAAACGAGTGGGTAATTAAGGTTACCGACAAAATGAAAATGGCATTGAGACGATCATATCCCACCTCATCTGTTGACTTCGTCGTCAGCAGCTTTGTTTCAATTATATGCACTCGTTTCTGTGGCGAATAGCTCGTCACATCTTCTACACTCTCGCTAATACTACCCACTGCACGGTCGCCAACCTTAGGTGGCGTGGCGGGTCGCGGCGGCACCGGTGACACCGACGCGGGTTTCCTTTCGATAACCGTTATTCGCTTCTGCAAATTGCAGCAATAGCTAAAATAAAAGTATGCAAATGACGGTGAACTTACCCTTTGCTCAGACGTAGGAGACGAACGTGGTGAAGGAGTATTCGTAAGGTCACGACCGCACTCAACCAACAGCTTGTATGCTTCTTGGGCTTCTGCTGACCAGTCGGGTGGCATTTGTTTAGATTGGCGAGCACTAAACGGGTAACTAATATGGATTTTAGTTCCCGGAGAGGTTACTGCTGACCCTCTATTTATTCAAATATGGAAATTCA
The DNA here is from genome assembly GCA_037903475.1 of Ancylostoma caninum. NCBI lineage: Eukaryota > Metazoa > Nematoda > Chromadorea > Rhabditida > Ancylostomatidae > Ancylostoma > Ancylostoma caninum. The sequence goes on along the minus strand of JBAJFG010000140.1, from coordinate 1,928,557 downwards.
CAAGAACGGCGGATCTTACTCTATATAAAGCGCAGACCCCCCATCGCCGCGCGAGGGATGACAGGTCAGGCTGTCATTGATCCACTCGCCTCGCCCCACCTCTTTTGCCCGCCGCCACGGGCTCAATTGCGAAAATTGACACGCCCAATGACACGCCCATGTATATGTATGTGTACAACATGGAAATCTTCAATTAGGACGTCCAATTTGCAACGAAAACGGAATATCTTTGATCTTTAAAGCAGAATGGGAGAACCAATGATGAAGCGAGTGTGATTTCGCAATCAGAAACGTAATCATCCAAATACAGCAGAGTTGTACGGAAATGTTCACCGCCCTCCTTCTAAAGCATTAAGTAGTAATAGCAATTAGAAATTAACGGTCAGGGGAACAAATGGTGCACTCTATGAGCTTAATATTGTGTTTACAAAGTAGGAATAGAACGTTTACGCACTTTTTTCCTGTTACAACCTGATTGTGCCCGAACCATAACGATTTGGACTTCCAGCGCTATCACAAATGAAAAAGACTTGACCACGTGAGGATCTGTGTTTCTACTCATAAAACGCACCATGTAGGAGCTCTTTATATTGAACATAATAAGAGTTAACCTCCAAACCGTTTAGGAGCTATGCAGTTTCACAGAAAATCACTGTCATCCGCGAAGCGCGGCGAAGCTGAAAAAGGCGAAGCGGCGCTCTGGCTCGGGGTTCCTTTTTTTCAGAGTTAACCTGGCCCGGAGGTAACGTGGCACACGGGTCCGAGTCAGAGCGCCGCGAAGCGGCGCTCTGGCTCGGGGCTCTAGCCCGGAGGTAACGTGGCACACGGGTCCGAGTCAGAGCGCCGCGAAGCATAGTCTTCTTGAGTTAACCTAGCCCGGAGGTAACGTGGCACACGGGTCCGAGTCAGAGCGCCGCGAAGCATAGTCTTCTTGAGTTAACCTAGCCCGGAGGTAACGTGGCACACGGGTCCGAGTCACGAAGCGAGAGACCGCGAAGCGGCGCTCTGGCTCGGGGTTCCTTTTTTTTCAGAGTTAACCTAGCCCGGAGGGCGCTCTGGCTCGGGGTTCATTTTTTTTTTCAGAGTTAACCTAGCCCAGAGGTAACGTGGCACACGGGTCCGAGTCAGAGCGCCGCGAAGCGGCGCTCTGGCTCGGGGTTCCTTTTTTTTCAGAGTTAACCTAGCCCGGAGGGCGCTCTGGCTCGGGGTTCATTTTTTTTTCAGAGTTAACCTAGCCCAGAGGTAACGTGGCACACGGGTCCGAGTCAGAGCGCCGCGAAGCGGCGCTCTGGCTCGGGGTTCCTTTTTTTTCAGAGTTAACCTAGCCCGGAGGGCGCTCTGGCTCGGGGTTCATTTTTTTTTCAGAGTTAACCTAGCCCAGAGGTAACGTGGCACACGGGTCCGAGTCAGAGCGCCGCGAAGCGGCGCTCTGGCTCGGGGTTCCTTTTTTTTCAGAGTTAACCTAGCCCGGAGGTAACGTGGCACACGGGTCCGAGTCAGAGCGCCGCAAAGCATAGTCTTCTTGAGTTAATCTAGCCCGGAGGTAACGTGGCACACGGGTCCGAGTCAGAGCGCCGCGAAGCATAGTCTTCTTGAGTTAACCTAGCCCGGAGGTAACGTGGCACACGGGTCCGAGTCAGAGCGCCGCGAAGCGGCGCTCTGGCTCGGGGTTCCTTTTTTTTTCAGAGTTAACCTAGCCCGGAGGGCGCTCTGGCTCGGGGTTCATTTTTTTTTTCAGAGTTAACCTAGCCCAGAGGTAACGTGGCACACGGGTCCGAGTCAGAGCGCCGCGAAGCGGCGCTCTGGCTCGGGGTTCCTTTTTTTTCAGAGTTAACCTAGCCCGGAGTCTTCTTGAGTTAACCTAGCCCGGAGGTAACGTGGCACACGGGTCCGAGTCAGAGCGCCGCGAAGCGGCGCTCTGGCTCGGGGTTCCTTTTTTTTTCAGAGTTAACCTAGCCCGGAGGGCGCTCTGGCTCGGGGTTCCTTTTTTTTCAGAGTTAACCTAGCCCGGAGTCTTCTTGAGTTAACCTAGCCCGGAGGTAACGTGGCACACGGGTCCGAGTCAGAGCGCCGCGAAGCGGCGCTCTGGCTCGGGGTTCCTTTTTTTTCAGAGTTAACCTAGCCCGGAGTCTTCTTGAGTTAACCTAGCCCAGAGGTAACGTGGCACACGGGTCCGAGTCAGAGCGCCGCGAAGCGGCGCTCTGGCTCGGGGTTCCTTTTTTTTTCAGAGTTAACCTAGCCCGGAGGTAACGTGGCACACGGGTCCGAGTCAGAGCGTAACCTAGCCCAGAGGTAACGTGGCACACGGGTCCGAGTCAGAGCGTAACCTAGCCCAGAGGTAACGTGGCACACGGGTCCGAGTCAGAGCGCCGCGAAGCGGCGCTCTGGCTCGGGGTTCCTTTTTTTTTCAGAGTTAACCTAGCCCGGAGGTAACGTGGCACACGGGTCCGAGTCAGAGCGTAACCTAGCCCAGAGGTAACGTGGCACACGGGTCCGAGCGTAACCTAGCCCAGAGGTAACGTGGCAAACGGGTTCCTTTTTTTTTCAGAGTTAACCTAGCCCGGAGGTAACGTGGCACACGGGTCCGAGTCAGAGCGTAACCTAGCCCAGAGGTAACGTGGCACACGGGTCCGAGTCAGAGCGTAACCTAGCCCAGAGGTAACGTGGCACACGGGTCCGAGTCAGAGCGCCGCGAAGCGGCGCTCTGGCTCGGGGTTCCTTTTTTTTCAGAGTTAACCTGGCCCGGAGGTAACGTGGCACACGGGTCAGAGTCAGAGCGTAACCTAGCCCAGAGGTAACGTGGCACACGGGTCCGAGTCAGAGCGCCGCGAAGCGGCGCTCTGGCTCGGGGTTCCTTTTTTTTCAGAGTTAACCTAGCCCGGAGGTAACGTGGCACACGGGTCCGAGTCAGAGCGCCGCCAAGCGGCGCTCTGGCTCGGGGTTCCTTTTTTTTCAGAGTTAACCTAGCCCGGAGGTGACGTGGCACACGGGTCGAGTCAGAGCGCCGCGAAGCGGCGCTCTGGCTCGGGGTTCCTTTTTTTTCAGAGTTAACCTAGCCCGGAGGTAACGTGGCACACGGGTCCGAGTCAGAGCGCCGCCAAGCGGCGCTCTGGCTCGGGGTTCCTTTTTTTTCAGAGTTAACCTAGCCCGGAGGTGACGTGGCACACGGGTCAGAGTCAGAGCGCCGCGAAGCGGCGCTCTGGCTTGGGGTTCCTTTTTTTTCAGAGTTAACCTAGCCCGGAGGTAACGTGGCACACGGGTCCGAGTCAGAGCGTAAACTAGCCCAGAGGTAACGTGGCACACGGGTCCGAGTCAGAGCGTAACCTAGCCCGGAGGTAACGTGGCACACGGGTCCGAGTCAGAGCGTAACCTAGCCCAGAGGTAACGTGGCACACGGGTCCGAGTCAGAGCGCCGCGAAGCGGCGCTCTGGCTCGGGGTTCCTTTTTTTTCAGAGTTAACCTAGCCCAGAGGTAACGTGGCACACGGGTCCGAGTCAGAGCGTAACCTAGCCCAGAGGTAACGTGGCACATGGGTCCGAGTCAGAGCGCCGCCAAGTGGCGCTCTGGCTCGGGGTTCCTTTTTTTTCAGAGTTAACCTACCCCAGAGGTAACGTGGCACACGGGTCCGAGTCAGAGCGTAACCTAGCCCAGAGGTAACGTGGCACACGGGTCCGAGTCAGAGCGCCACGAAGCGGCGCTCTGGCTCGGGGTTCCTTTTTTTTCAGAGTTAACCTAGCCCAGAGGTAACGTGGCACACGGGTCCGAGTCAGAGCGTAACCTAGCCCAGAGGTAACGTGGCACATGGGTCCGAGTCAGAGCGCCGCGAAGCGGCGCTCTGGCTCGGGGTTCCTTTTTTTTCAGAGTTAACCTAGCCCGGAGGTAACGTGGCACACGGGTCCGAGTCAGAGCGTAACCTAGCCCAGAGGTAACGTGGCACACGGGTCCGAGTCAGAGCGTAACCTAGCCCAGAGGTAACGTGGCACACGGGTCCGAGTCAGAGCGCCGCGAAGCGGCGCTCTGGCTCGGGGTTCCTTTTTTTTCAGAGTTAACCTAGCCCGGAGGTAACGTGGCACACGGGTCCGAGTCAGAGCGTAACCTAGCCCAGAGGTAACGTGGCACACGGGTCCGAGTCAGAGCGCCGCGAAGCGGCGCTCTGGCTCGGGGTTCCTTTTTTTTCAGAGTTAACCTAGCCCGGAGGTAACGTGGCACACGGGTCCGAGTCAGAGCGCCGCCAAGCGGCGCTCTGGCTCGGGGTTCCTTTTTTTTCAGAGTTAACCTAGCCCGGAGGTGACGTGGCACACGGGTCAGAGTCAGAGCGCCGCGAAGCGGCGCTCTGGCTTGGGGTTCCTTTTTTTTCAGAGTTAACCTAGCCCGGAGGTAACGTGGCACACGGGTCCGAGTCAGAGCGTAAACTAGCCCAGAGGTAACGTGGCACACGGGTCCGAGTCAGAGCGTAACCTAGCCCGGAGGTAACGTGGCACACGGGTCCGAGTCAGAGCGTAACCTAGCCCAGAGGTAACGTGGCACACGGGTCCGAGTCAGAGCGCCGCGAAGCGGCGCTCTGGCTCGGGGTTCCTTTTTTTTCAGAGTTAACCTAGCCCAGAGGTAACGTGGCACACGGGTCCGAGTCAGAGCGTAACCTAGCCCAGAGGTAACGTGGCACATGGGTCCGAGTCAGAGCGCCGCCAAGCGGAGGTAACGCTCTGGCTCGGGGTTCCTTTTTTTTTCAGAGTTAACCTAGCCCGGAGGTAACGTGGCACAGAGTAACAGAGTTAACCTAGCCCGGAGGTAACGTGGCACACGGGTCGAGTCAGAGTAACCTAGCCCAGACGGGTCCGAGTCAGAGCGCCACGAAGCGGCGCTCTGGCTCGGGGTTCCTTTTTTTTCAGAGTTAACCTAGCCCGGAGGTGACGTGGCACACGGGTCAGAGTCAGAGCGCCGCGAAGCGGCGCTCTGGCTTGGGGTTCCTTTTTTTTCAGAGTTAACCTAGCCCGGAGGTAACGTGGCACACGGGTCCGAGTCAGAGCGTAACCTAGCCCAGAGGTAAGGTGGCACACGGGTCCGAGTCAGAGCGCCACGAAGCGGCGCTCTGGCTCGGGGTTCATTTTTTTTTCAGAGTTAACCTAGCCCAGAGGTAACGTGGCACACGGGTCCGAGTCAGAGCGTAACCTAGCCCGGAGGTAACGTGGCACACGGGTCCGAGTCAGAGCTCGGTTAGAACAATAAGCGAAAATCGAGTAAAACGAATGTTTTTTGTTTTCTTTTTGGTTTAAAAAATTACCTAAACGACTTCTCGTCTATTAATGGACCTTCTGGCAGCATCTCCTTACGACGTGTGCCATTGAGCTTGGATTCGGCTTTTTTATGTTCACGAGTCTGAAAATGAAAAAAAATGAGCAGTAAAAAAGGCGACTAAAACTACTGACTATTAAAGGCAGTAGGCCCGCATCTGCATAAATCTCCTACCACCCGCGGACACACGCCCTCTTGCAACCCCCTAGGCTAGCACTGCCTTTACTCATTTGATGATGTGAATATTCTTTGAAATAGAAGTAGTGGCAGTGTCAAATGCTGTAGCCTGGCTAACGTAAATAGTGTTACAGTACAATGTGGCCACGATCCTCACGTTTATCATATAGCTGTGATTTGTCTTCTATCGATTTTTTAATCTCTTAATTTGATAAGGTTACCCTGGGTAAGCATGTTAACATGTTCCAATTCAGCCATCGAAAAAATGTAGTTGATGTATATTACATATCATAGTTGCTGGTATGATATATAATATACATCAACTATATTTTTTTGTGCCCACATGGTCTCCCCATGTAATGAATAAATAAATAAATAAATAAATAAATAAATAAATAAATAAATAAATAAATAAATAAATACATTCATTAACCCTTTCATCAGTTATTGAGGAAATTTCCGGGATTTCTGAGCAGAAAAGCGGGAAAGTGTCTGATCATCCTGTTTCTTACTGTGATCTCATTACATCTTTACGGGAAACGTGATTAGGTTAGGAAGTTAGTGCGACTTTCATGATCAGCTCATCGAATAACCCCCTAGAGTGAGGTATAGACTAGAATTCCCAAAGAATGCGAGTTTGATCTCGAGTCAGCTTTAATATTTCTGTGCAGAAGCACTACCCAACAACCCATGACTAAAGAGCTCACAATACTTTCAGCTCAGCTAATTATGACTGTTGAAGAACGATTACTCAGTAAAACGACGAATGGCAGGACAAACATAAACATGTAAAGAACCAAGGCTACGCTAGGAACGATCCTCTACCGTTGAAAACTTTTTCGATTCATAGTCAGAGGAGGGCTCGAGGAGGTTTAAAATTGTGGTGAATTTTGGATCCGGAACCTTATTATAAGGAAGGGTAAGTTCTTACCTATGGGTATGATTACACGCTGCTAGCAACTGGGCACAGACAAGGTCACGCACGGGTTAACATATGAGTGGGGTGGTGCAAACAAGAATCAATCCAACAGGAGGCAACATGTTGATGGATGCCGGATGAAGGGTAAATTTGAGTACGTCACCAGGTTAACCATGGGTAGTCTCAATGATGCATCCGTGCAGGCATGCATCACTGAGATTACCCTGGGTAAAAGTGTTAATGCCAGTGTTGATGGTGGGTGAACTGGAACCTGGTAACATGCTTACCCTGGGTAACCTTATCAAACTAAGGGATTAAAAAATCCGCGATAGAAGACAAATCACAGCTGGTAGTCCGCAGAAACTTGCTAGACAGCTGCAAGCTGGCCTCTCGCCCCTAACCCTCCCTACTCTTTCTCTGCTCTACCTACACTGAAATGAAACGTTTTTTGGAAGAATGAGAATTTTATGAAGTTATATAACACCCCGTATTTACCTACAAAATGGCAACGGATAGCATAAGTAAATGAAAAAAAGCCAATAGACCCATCGTACAGTTTTGGAAATATGTGCCAAGGAGGAAATGACCAAGTGTTAAAGCTGGGCACAATACCAACGACATCGAATATATCTCGTGTGAGAATCACCTCTTTGTCATGCCATCGTTGCATTTCCTCCGGCGTCATTAATCGAATCGAGTTTGGCGAAGGCGTTGATGACGAAGAAGCACTGAAGATCAACAAAATGAGCTTTGATTCCATAAAGATCAAATAAATCCAAGCATTCAATCCGGTAATTAATGCTTACCTACTGGTGGCCCTAGGCTGACCAGTAAGTCTTCCATTATCAGTGATTAGCGGTCGTGTATCATCGACAAGATCGTTCAGTGAAGATAAAGAGAAATCCGTGAGATCTCTTTCTAGATGCCCAACTTCGTCACAGAGTATCGTGTCCTCTGTGGTGGGCGCTGATTGAAAGACGCTCGTGTTCGTGACGTCACGACTGAAAAATCTATTTTTAACCAGAAAACAGCTATAAAAATTAGCAAGTTACTCACGCTGGACTTCTAGCATAAACGGCAGAAATCGGCTTCGACATGGGAACGCTGATGGGTGGCTTATGATGGCGCAGCGCCGCATCGTCGTTGTAAAGAGCGTTCGTGGCAGATGAGAGCTCTGCGAACTCTTCTTGCATACTGCGATTCATGGAATTCACAGCTGATTCCTGGAAAAAAATCGATAGAGATGGATCCATGGTAATTAGGCCTGCATATGCAGTAGTGAGGCTTAGGCCTATTTATACCAGCAGCATATGCGCCTAAGATCACGTGGAGACTGGCTAAGGACGAGTTTTCAAGTACGTATAGTAGTGCTTCATTCGGGGATGAGAACATCTTAAATGGACGAGTTTTCATGAGTGGAATAGTGATAAGTTTCAGTATGTGTAAAAACTGTATGAAATCGCTGTGGGCCGATCGTCATGTATACTGACAATCGTCGACTTTAGGGCACTGCACTTGAAAAGAGCGGAGCGGCTGTGCTCTGAGATTGGCCGAATCGTCTCACCGACCAATCGCAGAGTGCAACTGCACCACCTTTTCCAAGAACGATACTCCATACCCAAAATTAAGCAAGCCGATACAACATTGACAACCCGACAGAGGAATTGTAGCATGGGTTGCAGCCGCGAGTCGCAAAAAAATGAAAACAAATCGTCCAGCTCAAGAGGCGTGTCCCAGTAAATATTAGCCCCGCCCACTTCCGCCTACTGAATTGCGAAATCGCAAGTGGTCGAGAAAAATTCTCTCTCATACAGTAGCATGTTTTTTTTCTGCAGAGAAAAATGCGAAGAAATTAGGTAGGTGGCAATGGCTGTGTTAATGAGGGGTGGAAAAGGGCAGGAAAAGAGGAAAGGTGGTACTTCCGTCGGAGGAAAGCGGACTTGGACGCCGGAATTTGGGTGTGGTGCGTGGCACGTGGAAAGTGGGCGTGGCCAAGCTCTACGACTGGCCAGTTCATCCAGTAGGGCAATAGCAAGGTATGTCAGCGCCGCCCACTCCAGGTACAACGCTCCACACTCCGGAATTTTGACAATGAGTGATCGACCAGAAAGGACTAGTAGAAAATCAGAGTACCCTGAATATACTATTATAAAATTTTAGCCTCTTTTGTAAAGTAATCTCGCAAAATTTTGAAATTACTCAGGGGAAGAGGTTGTCGACCGGGCCATAGCACTCAAATGATTGTTCCCCTACTGCTGGCGCTCTCATGTAAAACCATCTACAAGAAACTTCAGTGGTCCGAACCAGGTCATCACGGTACCTCTCAAGAATGAGAACATATCCATGAATGTGAGGATGCGCAGACAATCAGAGTGACAGAACGCATACAATGGTGTACGAATGAGCATGCGCGGACTTCGAGAAGCAACCTCCCTATATGCATATGTCCCAAAAATCAGGAATAGAGAAGAAGTCATGAAATTTTAGTGTACTTGAGCGACCGGAATTGCGACGGAATCGTATAGATTGAAGAAATTATGGGTTATTTAACCGCAAATGCTGTCAACATTACAGCCTCATGCATTTCAGAGCAAAAACATCAAAGCAGCGTGTTATCAGACGAAGAATCACCACAAAAACGCCCTTATTTAGGGACATTCACCGCTTTAAGCGTCCCACCACATGATTGTTTAGATAAGGCCGCTGCCTTGCGGTGATACGGGGCGATCACACGGTTCAGCTCTGAGTGATTCATGGCAGTTGTCGCGTCATAATTGACGTGTTATCCACAAACACACTCTCGGATGACATACCGTAAGCGGAGGAGCACTTGGTGACACGCTTGTGCGAGGCACTTGTGGCGATGACTGTTGCGATGTGGACGCGGGTGGTTGGGAGGGGGCTCGCGAGACCGGCGGTGACGTCACGTCCCGGAATGTCTCCTAAACCGCACACTGCACACTCACTATTCACGTCAGCCTTTTTCAGGACAACTAGTACAATTCCAAAAAAAAGTTGTTGAGAGCCGGATCATGCATATTAAGTCCTCTATGGCTCACCTTGACGTTGATATTGACATCTCTTAACGACATCGTCTCTCGGACGACACCGTCTCGAGCCACGGAGTCCCGCAGAACAACCGGCGATGAAACCTAGAAAAACCGGAAATCAAACAGAAAAAAATCGCTGGATCCCGGCGATGGTCATGTCCCCCCAAGGTTCTTTTATTGACAGAAACGGAAGCCATGCAATAAGATATTTCTGGAACGCGGAACCGGATTGTAACGAGAAATTGAGCACCGAGCTAAAAAAGGAAACATGCCATAAACCTCAGGGAGTGAGTCAAGCCTAACAAATCCAGAGTTAACCTGCACGGAGATTCTCGAATTATTCTCTTACTCAAAAAGTAACGGTGAGTAATCTCCACGAGAAAAGGATTATAGTTATATCTACTATCATGACTAGAAGAAAGGGTACTTACAAGTTCATCCCCCCCCCCACCCTCACCCTCCCCCCTCTAAATTCTGTGTTTTCGAGCAAAACGTGCCATGAGCCTGATGGAATGAGTCAAGACCAATTAACGCGGAGTTTGGGGATAGGGTCAACTTGTAAGTAGCCAGTTTTTCAAGTAACTAGATATTTTTTGTACTTTTGGCAGATTACTTATCGCAATCCACAGAAGTCAAATTTTGGTAGTCGTCTTCGCATCACTATGGATATTTTCCATAGTCTATGTGGACCAGGTCATCCGGATTCTTCTTTGATTCCCTTGCGGTGATCACTTCGCAGCCGTTTAGCCGCACCGCCGCGGTCCTGCGTCGTGGGAGGGATTCGCCGTTTCTAACATGCTTTAACATGCATGGCATAGCCCGCTAAACGTCACGGTAAGTGGCAGATCAGACGACAAGACACGTTCAGCACGTGCTGCGTCGCGACTGCGGAGACCATGACATTGATTAGTATGACAAAAATCGCGCAATCAGGACAAGTATGGGGTTTTGATGGGAGCCAAAAATAGTGTTTAAATAATTTCAAATAGTGACCGCATAAAAATAATTGACACACACCTGTGATAAAGATGGAGAATGCTGCGGTCGTGCTGGCACACCGTTGGCTCTACCAGACGATGGAGAAACAGACGTAGGTGCGAGATCCTTCTTGTCTAGCTGAAATTCGCAGAAATTTCTGAAGTGAATAATCCAGGAACAAAAAGAAAAGGCTGCCGCTACGCTCAATCGGACCATTGATGTCACCACTGCACAAGCCACCGATAATCAATACCTATCAAAATCGGTATCGCTTGAGCGATGGCGATGAAGTGTGCTATACTCGACTTGGAGTATAGCGGAAGCCTAGAAGGTAGGAGGAACAGTACCTGAAGTAAACCGAATGCAGTTCCGTCGATTCCAACGTGACATGTGTGCCGAACTTCTCCGACTGGCTCGGAGATCAGTGCTTTTCGCTTCTCTCGCTCTAGTTCTTTGTCCTGGAAAGGTTCACCTACATTAAACAATTGAAGTAAGAAATATACAAAATAAAGGGGACCCAAAGCGAAAAAAAAATGCAAAAAAAATCACAAAAATTGGAAAAAATAAGTTCGGGATCATTTTTTAAAATCAAAAACTGCAGAGATACGGGTATACCCGTGTGGGGTTAGCTAGCCGTCACATTTAAGTTATATACGAACCTTCTTAGTCGGCTTCTTCTCCTCCTTCTCTTTCCTCTCTATGTTCTTAGCAACACATCCGCTAGAAATCACTTCCATACTGGATGGATTTTCCGCACCTGAAATTTATATGGGAAATTGTATACGATATCATGTTACAAGAAAAATCAGACTGATCCCCACACAGTTACCAAAAAAGGCAACGATTAGGTCTGACAGGTGATAACCCAACTATTCGGTGGGACTAACCTAAGTGAGCAACTGTATCCGTAGGTCGAAACAAGCCAGTCCGGCCGTTTCTCAGTGAACCAAACCAATAGTACCCGTCAGGATAACTTGAAGGCCTAGAATGGTATAGTATTCAGCACAGCGGTGACCCACAAATATTTGCCAAGCACTGACGTTCGATCGATAACCACAATGAGGTCGTCTTTCCGGAATTGCAGGTGATCGCTGGCTGAGTCGCGACAATCGCAGACGGCTCGTACGGTTTGGGGAAGCCTGAATTGCTACAATAGGATTCCTGTATTAAACACAACCTTTCTTGGATTTATTCTCATATTAAAAATAGCAGTGACACCGAGGTGAAAGATGGTATGGTATATTTTACCCTTTAGGTATAAATCCTGCAATTACGGTACCGGAAATGAATACAAATCTGCAATAGAGGTCGACCGACGACTCAAACAAGGAGCATGTGGGGGCGCGAACGCTCGGACAAAGGATGCGAATAACATTAGCCAACGCCTTGCAGCGTGGGAAAATGTGAATAACGCGAGCCGGAAATCATCGTAATGCCGCCCACTTCCGGTGACAATTGTTAGCCCAAATTTTATGTGAGCGGATTGTGGAATCACAGCCTTGTCGTGACAAATTCTGAGTTTTCCTTGAATAGATCCAGCTTGGAATAAATCCAGAAATGTCACCGATAGTATGCAAATGTGAAGTGCAATTATTTCCGATACTACTTCAAAAAAGAAATAGAAATCTTGCTTAAGCTCATTTTTGTTTATGCTGTTGTTTCTTGTTTGTTTTTATTATTATTTTTCAAATAATTTCAAATAATTATTAACAATTACTTGGTATTGAAAATGATTGAAAGAGTTTTGGTATTTTTATTCCTCCACCTGGGTCTTCGAAATGGCGGAATTACCCATTTTTCTCTTCCTCCTGTCTTGCCATTCCTGTAACCGGCACTGGTAAAGTCCAAACGAAACTTCGCTACTTAAAGAGGAGATATGTACACGAAAATATCGTCATACTTGTGTATGCACGCAATCTCTGGGTAAAAACAAAAGCGACAGTGGAAAACTATGAAAAATAACTACGCAGGAATGAAAGGAACTATGACTTGGTACACTTTGATTATGCGTGATTTGACAATGATAATATACATTTCATCACGCTAGCTTCCTTCTACGGACTATATCTCAAAATTTAATGGAGTTGAGGAGCTGGACTCCAAATCAGAGCTCGCAACAGTGCACTTGCCCAAAAGCATCGAAATGGCTGGAAACTCTACCCACTGAATTACTGCGGTGGAGGACTGGTACAGCATTTACAAGACCTCTGCGGAAGATCGATCTTCAGGATATGCCTATTTTATAAGACACCTAATATTTCACTACAGCACACAAATTCATGTTTATCTTGCACTCATAGTTTTCTCGGTTTCTAGCGACGTGGACGCCTGATTCAGCTGCTAGCCCTACATTAAAAATCTTTCTTGTTCCTCAAAATATGGCAGACAGTCGTTCAAGGAAAACGAAGGCTGGTGAACCCTGTTTGCTGAAGTCTCCCCCCCCCCCTTCCCGTTCGCCCAGATTCCTGGCTGAATTCGTTCTTCATGGGTTAAGTTGGCAGTCCAAGCCCTGGTAGCAGTAGTCCATCAATTGCGTTCAGGATATGGGAACAGAATCTCGGAGTGGACTTCTTCATCTTTCGGAGAAGGAGAACGACCTGTTGATCCGTTACGGATTCGGACAAATCTTCAATGTATGACAAGCGTAAATGCTGATGAAGTTATTCCCCCTATGTTTCAGTATTCCTTTTTTTGGTGCACCCCGAGTGTATGAATAAAATAAAAAAATAAATAAATTCTGATTTGTAGCTCTGCCGAGTACAAGGTAACTTAAACTAGATGCGTGCGTGAGTCGTGCGTCAAGCGCACGCACCCATTTGCGAAGGATTTTTCATGGAAACCTTTCAAGGCGGAATGTAAAGTTTAAATTAGAATACCGCGCGCTACACCGCGGATAACCATGATCGCAAACGCGTACATATCGATCGCACGCTTCTGGTATAAATAGCCTCTATTCGTTGTTTTCTCTTCTCACTTAATTCTCTTCAGCTTTGATTGCTGATGTGAGCTGCTTCGAGACCCCTTTAGAAGTGCCATATTCTTAAAGAGAGGGAAAATGTCACTTATTTCCTTGATATCCGTCTGGAAAACTGAAGGTCATGTCCTTTCAATTTCTATTACCGCGAATTTCACCCAGTTGTAAAACCGTGCGAAACTGGTTGTGCACGCCATGTCGGTTCCCACCCAATTACCGCAATCACGTATTTCTGTCCAATATAATTCTTGCGTATACTCATGCGTAAGTGGGGTAAATTCTAACTAATTCTCAGCTTCACCAGTACCTAAGGTCATTAAGCAGGCGATGTGCTCAGCTGAGCTTTCCTGAAGTTTCTAAACAAGCGCAAGATTATTCTACGTGGTCTGCTGTAATACAAGAGGTAAACTCTCGGTTAGGCGCCAAAAAAGTACAAGTTCCACTGCCACACATCACATGAGCAGCAATAACGTTACCAGTAATCACGCAACACATGTAGACAATGTCAGTGTGAAGTTTAACCCTACCTTTCCGGAAACTGCGTCATAATTTGTGCGAACGTTGGCCTCTTCACAGGCGCATAATTCCAGCACTCCTCCATCATAGCGTACATATCCTCAGGGCATGCAGTGGGTCGATCCAGGTGCTCTCTTTTTTGGTCGATTAATTGAAGAATCTGAAGAAAAACCATAATGTCATCATGGATTTGGGATATGCAGGGATTCTCTCGATATACAACCTTGAATGTTAATAAAAAGAACAGAATCACAAACCTCAGCACCCGTCCTACCATTCCATGGCATCGCTCCGTATGAGAACATTTCCCACAACGTTACGCCGTACGACCACACGTCTGACGCTGATGTGAACTAGAACGAAGGACTTCCATGGTCAATGAACTTTTCAGAATTTCAAATTAATTTAAATGAATTTCATGAACTCATTCAAGTCTGAAACACCAGAAATAATTTCTCAGACTACGATACCTTCAAGAAATTAATGCACTCCGGGGCGCACCAAGCTATGGGCAGCTTTAATGACGTTGTAAACTCGCTACGATAGTAATCTTCTCCGACTCCAAGTGAGCGCGACAGGCCAAAGTCAGAGATTTTCACCTGGAATTGAGCAGGGATAAACTTGGTGCAGAGGGTGATCCAAGAAAAACCACGCGGTTCTCTGCATTAGTACTTAGGTGAGAACTGTTCCCCATAACTTTCCTTCGAAATTAAGAAAGGATGGAACATCTTTCTCCCTTGCTTGTTATTCTATCACTGTTCATGAAATCTTTGGAAACCTTGATAGTCAATACTTTATGATGGAACTGGGAAAAATGAAAAAAACAAGTAAAAAAGCTTGGTCATTGAAAAAACAAGAGAAGAGGAAGGATTTCCCAAGTGGAGAAGAAGAATTAAGATGAACATAGCTAAAGAGGCCACCTATTTGAAGCCCTGTTCAGATTCCACATTGAGGACCCAATAAAAACCACATAGTTTCGTTACTTCATTCAATAATTAGTCACCAGTTCGAGCATTCGAATACTCGAGAAAGATAAAACTGTAAAGCCATTGTTTCTTTTTTCCCAGAATTGCACTGCTTTCACCTGTTAAAACAATCGGATTTTTGACTCTATCAGAGTCAAATATACGTACGCATATACTTTTTACTCGATCTTAACTATAAAAGACCTGCAGGCTGTCATGACAAATCATATACATTGATAAAAATCGGAGCAGTGAGAAGGACCGAGAACGGGTAGAGCCAAAGAGCTGCTTCCAGAAATTGCTGGGAATGCGTGGATGTTTTCAGCAGATAATCAAATCAAAATAAGACATCATTACAACGAATCGCTTCCGACCAAAACAACGAAATGGACGACTGGAAATTTGAAAATCTAGAGAAAAATATAGTCTAGACAGCTCCCTGCAAATTATTCCGTGAATTAAAATTGGAGCTAACCTTTTTGGGACCGAACACCAGCACATTCCTAGCAGCCAGATCTCTATGGATGAGACGTTTCGACTCAAGATAGGCCATGCCTTTAGCGATTTGCTCGGCGTAGTCGCATAGGACGTGGACTGGGAAGGAGTCTCGAAGAGCCGGCTTGTGAAGGCACTCGAGCAGCGAACCGCAGGTGGCCAGTTCGGACACCTAGGGGGGAGTTTCCATTAGAACAATAATTTGGCAGGGAGGGAGAACACCTTAGAATCATTTAAATCCAAAAAACCAGGAAAATGAGTAATTCATAGCAAGAAAAGTAACACTCAACAAAAGAATGCTCACCATCATAACCTTCTTCATATCTAAAACTACTCCATATAACCGCACAACATGTTCGTGATGCATTCGCGTCATAATAGCTGCCTCCTGGAATGAGAATCCAGGAAAATTATTTTTAAAAAAACAGGTCAGGTTAGGGGACCGAGCTCTCACATACATACCTGTAGAAAAGCCGCAGAGCTGGTGATCAGCTTGTCAGGAGCCACGCATTTCACAGCGACCTGGGAAAGAATTTTTCACGAACGAGGACAGAAACTTCGAAGAAAACCAAGTATTAGAGGCTAATGATTTCTGGCCGAATAAAAGGAGTGAAGTTAGTTTAGTGGCTTCTGTACCAAAATTATTGGTCTTAAATATTGAATATTGCTCTTAAATAATATTATAATATAATAATAAAAAATATTGCTTGTCGGAGAAAATGACTCCGCTCCGCTCGCTACTTAGAATATGCGAATGTTAGAAATTCCCCTGGCCTTATGATGTGAACACTTCGACTCTTGTGCAAATTTCCAATGATGAGTATGTAATGGATGTAATTTATGTAATTATAAGTAAGCCATACAATATTGGATTCAAATTTAGGGCAAATCCTGATTTTCATCCGCAGAAAGTCCCACTTTTAACAGAAACTAAAATAGTACAAAAACCAAAAAAGTTCTGCAACTACACGAAGCTTCAAATGTCAACTTAGTATCAGCAATAGAATAATAGAGTCAAGCACTCATCTAATAATGAGTGGTAGTTATCGAATGAAAGTTTAAGACTGTGTAAGTGCAAGTGATCATTTCGCCAGAGCAATACTCAGCTGACGAGAACTGGTCCCCAGGCAAACGCTACGAAGTATTAATGGCCATGGCCCCTGTTTAATGTCAGCTTACATAGCTTAGAAGACCTCTGCCAGTTTCACGAATATTATTCGTACTGGAACTTAAGTTGCTCTTGTTAAATAGGGATCAATAGCTCATTTTCCGCATAGCTGCGCATTGGAATTGTAATTAATTTAGCTTTTTCACTCGAATAGCAATCGATTATTCGAGTAATGGAACTTCAGCACAGTTTCGAAATACTCAAACGCATGACTGTGTAATAGAATATTCAGCTTCTCGAACAATTACAATACATCTACCACATCAGGGGCACATCTTGAGTTAGTTTTTGATGTATAGATCTGGAGAGCTCTTCTACCACCTTTTTGTTTTGATCCATGAATGTACAGCGCACATACGTGCATAGAAATAAATAAATGAATAAATAAATAAACAAGTCATACACAAACGACTGTATTTCCTGAATAGCGGAGCCTCACAAAAATTCGAATAATAAAACCTTCGAATATTCAAATACTTATCCGAACCCATTCGATCAAATGCCAATTTGTACGCGTAGCTATCAACGAAATCTCTTTTGCTCCAGTTACATTTTGATAGAATTATCCTTGACCCCCTATTCATCTACAACTTTGGCTACTTCAGTCTCAGTCAGGTGTTTGATAAAATGACGCGGCGAAACACTAGGAAAAAGTGATTGGAAACGTTCAGCGACCTGAAACGGCAATTACTTTCACAATAGAGATGAACTGCTCGGAAATGTTGTTGAGTAACACCATCTCAGAGGCAAGAATCTGCAGTTGAACGAGTGTTTTTAGCCGCGGACGTTTAATTTTCAGAGGAGAATTGTACCATTATTACTCAATCCAGATGATTTTAAAATAAGAGCAATGGGGTCTCCGGAATCTTTTCTTTCATTAAGTCTGCGCAAAGAGGCTAAGGGGAGATAACAGTATAACAAAAACAGGGAAAACTCATTTGTTCCAAGCGGTTACCTTCCTGAAAGTATTTTTCCAGACTGTGACCTTTCATGAACCATAACAGAACTTTGGCCATTGTTACCCAAGCCTATTTTATAAAGATTGCACTACCTGCATGGATTCTGCGCCATTTGGACCACCTTTCCAGGACGCTTGCCAAACGGAACCGAACTCTCCATGGCCCAGCTCCTTGCAGAGGGTTATCCTGGAAATGTAGTACTAAGCATTTGTTAAGCTCAGTGAGCAGCCACTTATTCAGTCGTTTATTTATTAAATTAGCTATTATCCATAAACATCTTTAAGAGCTTAAGGAATCGAAATGATGAGGAAAGCAAGGGATACAAGAGGGATGCGCATATGCAGGGATGAGAGCATTTTTTCCAGAATCAACAACCATTTTGCAGGGAAAACTGCCGTCGATTTCAAAAATCTTGCATCTTGGAAGCCGTCCTGTGGTAGATGTGACTGCTCTCTGATTATCTTAGATTTGGCTTACGTCCCTCTTACAAAGAATGTAAGTAGGCGTTGAGCAGACCAGTGTTTTTGCAGCTACATACAACAGTGCAAGGGTCAATTATGACCTTTGAAATAAACAATAACTAAATTAAAATTAAAAATTGGAACCTTGCAGGTGTTTGTCGACACTTTTTCGGAGCTCACAAACACAAAAATTTTCTACAGATCGATAATTTTTCTTTGAACGTGAGCTTATCCGCGGGAATATGGGATACTTTGCCGACTATGTAGGAATAAATAGACGTGGAAAAAATAAGCGACTGAGAAATTGAAGAAATTATACCCTTACAAAGCTGCTATACAAGTAAACTCACTTCTCCAGTGGAATCACATGTTGGTCTTCGTCCTCCTCCTCCCTGACCGGGACAATCTCCCTACGATCAGCGCTCTCCGACCTGCCAAACACCTTCTTCAACTTGCCGACGAATCCGCTCGGATACAGCCGGGTGTACTCCTTACGGAGACGTTTCTGTTCAGGTCGACTCATACCTGAAATTCAATAACATTTCATAGACAAGTTGGGGATGTTACTTTTTCAGTAACCCAGTGAGCGGATGAAAATATGCAGTTGATGAAATCGAATTATTGACTATTCAACGGGACAATATGTATTGTTTAAACAACAGCCGGTCGAGGTGGAGGCACGTCACTGTGGTTACCTCGACGTCACTAGAAAAACACGTAATTGACACAAAATCGCGATAGGATCGTCTTATCGAAGATTGACAACTCCACAAAAGCAAATTTCCATGGTAAAATTCGACTTGAAGGGAGTATGAAAAAGAATGCGAGAGGAATGTTTCGCTGAGACACAACATCCTAAAAATTGTTGAAAATTTGGTTTTTTTTTTTGGAGGTGGGAAAAAAGGAAAATGTACAAGGCCTGAAGACGATCAAATTGTTAGGCCGCTCGCTCGACCATTTCCCACTAATGCCACGAATTTTCAGTCATTGGGTATTCAATTTCTTATTTTACCTACCAGCAACGCTTAGCAAAGGCGCCTTTGTCCCCTATGTTCTCAACTTTGTAGTGCTCGTAACCAGTTAGTGAAGAATTGTGAATGACTCATTTAATAGGTAAACATCTTCAGTTTGTGTAAAGTGTACTGACGAGAAGTTTCTTGAATTTTCGAGAGAAAATTGAAAAATTTTCGTACACGTCCGAACTTCGCGTCTATGCTTGTTCGATGCGGTGACCATGATAATCATACTTAGATATGTTTTACCGTAACGCCATTATTGTACGGTTATAATATGGTTACTGTAAGGAAAAAAGGGAAAATGTCAAGCTTGGCATTTTAGGAGAAAATGAATGTGAAACAATGGTGATAATTCATAATCAGCGCATGAAATAACCCAAATGGCAAAGTTTCAGGAGATCTTGTAAGCCCCGTATTTACCGCACACCTACTATAAGCCTACAATAATGAGGTTACGGTACATCAAATAGCCGAAAATTATAACTTCGAGAATTCTGAGGCAGAACCACGAGGATAGTGCTTGAAATTGGCCACATTTCACATTACAAAATCTCATGCACGTAAAGTCGGAAGCAGTTCTATGTATATAGTTTTCATTTCCGCAGATGGACCCATGTATGTGATAGAGGAGGAATGCCGAAATATTTCCTCCAAATGCTTGTTCGCGAGGGAAAATTAAGTCAAGAACCCCAAAGTGTGCAGGTAAAACTAGCACATAAAAAAGAAGCTCAACCCTTCTAGCATAGAAATTTGCCTCAAAACGTCTCTGTCTTAAATTTTGAAATTCCTATATAAGAAATATGGAAGCATATTAGATCAAAATTTTCAAATCAATAGAAAACCTCGACTATTCAACTCACCTATACCAGTAAGATCTTGTTCCTCAACGTACTGCAAATCTCCGGCATGTCGCAGTTTCAGCACCTCTCGCATCTTACTCTCATATCTACAAGTAGAACATTCCAGAATTCTGTGAGAGCAACCAAAATATGTGCGGTTCCTCAGAAATAAAGAAAATTCCACTACCACTCGTGACAGACAACTGGTCCGTTCTTTGCGGCGGATTTTTCGCGACGCGACAAAAAGTACAATCGCGGGCTGTCACCTCAGATATGAAAAGAACAGGCCGCGAAGACATCTGCCGCTCTGGATGAGCGGCAGATGATGTCTAGACGGTTGAAATTTCAAATAATTGTCAGCGGAATAATTAGGGCTGGCTTAGAGAGACAATGCGACAGGAGAAGTCCATTTTTGAAGAAAGAAGAATGTTCTGAAGACAAAGTAGTGGAAGAGGATGATTCGGGAAGGATCTTATATGACACGGAGGAAACCGTGGGAGTACATTTTATGATCTAAAAATATAAGTTTAATGTAACCAGAAAAATTGTAAATAATAAACACCACAGATAAATACAATAAATAAGGTGCAAAGACGGAAAATAGAAAGAAATAAAATTTTCACATGCGACGTTGAACCCCAGCAAAGTGCAGTCACGCTTCCCACACTGGAAAAGTTTCTTCAGCGGGACCGGATGTTAACAAAAGAAACACCCCCCCCCCTCCCCCCACATGTGAAAAACCTTAGCAAACAGCTTCACCGGAAAGACTCCAGAAAAAAAAAAAGAAGTGAAAAAGTCTTGCATACTGTGATAGGTGTGATAGGACACTTGCTCTGGTGGATGGCTACCTCATCGAAGAAATATCCATCAATGTTTAGGAAAACAAGGAATCAAGCAGGTCAGAAGTACCATGATTTTTTTTCTCCAGAATTGTTTGTGAGGGAATTTTCTACCATAGGAATGAAGAAGACCCCGTTCATGTACGTAGTACATAAATAGAGTGGAATCTTGCAGTATTTCCTTCCTCAAGAGCTCTTGAAAAAGAATAAAAAAAAATAAAAAAACTTAGGCAAGTAGATTTTCCTGCAGCTTCTCTATGCCATACAAGTCTTACCAGAACATCTTTGTTGGCCAGAGTTTCAATAATAAGTTGTTTTCAGAATGAGCAAGTAAAAGTGTGAATAAGTAAATTAATAAATAGATGAGCTCATGGGGAAACTATCAGGAAGCAAAGAATCAAAGCATGACGCCTTGAAGTGTGACTTGGCTTGACTAGATGAACATTCACAGTAATCGCAGCAAAGAGTGAATAAATCGAATTCCAAATCATGCGAACAATTGATTTTCCGAATAAACCCAGAACGCGAGATGTTCAAAACATCGAGAAACCCGAAATGACTCGATATACATATGTAAGCAAGGGAAGACAAATCGTTGCAACTTGCACTGGTCCAACACTTTGGATTCCGTATACTCAAAAGCTGCAGTGAACCATGCGCTAACCCTCCAAATCATCTTATTGCCAAATTAGTGCAGGAAAATTCTCCGAAATTCATAATAGCCTGAAAGAAAAGCAAATATAAACATCAAAATATTAGTTTGTCAAACAAATTCAGCTTAGTTGGAAAGTGGGTAGAATAGGCTTGTATAGCAGGAAGATCGCTTTCAAAGTGTTAAAGGTGACCGGTTAAATAAGAAAAAATCGAGGAAAGACAAATAAGTTGAAAAAAAAACTGTGAGAACATATTACTATAATAGTATAACCATCCACTAAATATTTTATTTTTGAACCTATATTACTTTGTATTATTGCATTACTACACCTATACATCACATAATTAATACTGTTTATCACTACACTTATCTACAACCCAGTATGAAATTAGGAAAATGACAAATAATTATGAACTATGAATTTAACATTGATTAAACATTGACAACATTCAAACTTTTCTTTCGATCCGAAATCCGAACATTCGAAAAATTTAATGTCGTTGTCGGTTGTCAATTTACCCGGATGTTCAAATTTGTTCCTCAGTTTTTAATTACTAAACAAATCGAATATCTGACTCTGGCTGAAATTCCGAGTCAGTTATTCGGGTAGACATTCAAAATCATTCGTTCTGATATAAATATGTGCAATTTACTTGTTTATAGGTGTAGTCGATTTCCAACATTTGATCTCAAATAAATCAAAGATTTAAAGAATTTTTTTATTATTTAGGGAAAGGATACAACACAATATTTACTTATTTATTCATTTACACCAAAGATGATGTGCTCGATGCCGATAATAGTTTACAAGACAAAAAGGAAATATTGCAGTGAAGAAAAGATGAGTGCGGTAGTAGGGCATTTTCCTTCTAAATATTATGATCTTTTCTTGGAGTTGGTGTTTTCAATTCGGGCCTGAATCGAATTATACTGAAAATTACACCCAAAATAATCAGATTACCGGTATTTAGTGGGTCCTAACTATTCTACAAAATGTCTCCTTAAACAAAATAAACCACAGAGTCAATTACCGGCAGATGACTAAGTGAACAAGGATAACCGAATGACTCAATATGTACATAATCGACTCGGTGGTGGCGTGAAGATGGAGTGGGGTGGGGTGGCGTCCGAAACACAGTGGCTGGCTGCCACGTTGTGAAATGCTGCCAAATCGCCGCGACGAAAAACGCCGCTGGAGGAGAACTCGTCCGAGAGGAGGACGGCTTTGCACTCTTGCTTGAGTTTTCGGAAAACTAGTGGAAGCCAGAAAAAGCTCGCATAAAACCTTCGTCGTGGAGGCGCTTGCACTCAAAATGAGAAACAACAGAACGGCGAATGCTTTAAAGGTTTTCTCGGTGGAACAACTAGCGTGGGTGGAAGAAACTTTAAGAGAACAAGGATAAAATGTGCTCCACTGATAAAATGTGCTAAGAACCGAAAATGAGAAAAAAAACTCTCAAATAAACGACATGAATGAAGAAAACGATCGATTGGGAATCATAGGAGAACGAGGAAATAGAAAATAGGTGAAATTCCAGAAAATTCCAAACTTATGCCTAGGAGGAAGAGGAAAATTGGTGGGGAGATCCTAGAAAGGTTTCAAGAATTTTCCTATTTTTCTGCCAAGAAAAAAAAACAGAATTCATTACCATTAAAAACTTTCTCTTTATCTATACTATTCTATTTTATACTCCCGCTTAATTATTGCTATAGTTTATTTCCCATTTTCATCCAGTTTTTATTTGCATTTGTGAAAACAGGGTGCTAGAAAAATCACTTTTCTAGCAAAGCAGTGGTCAAAGAATAAAAAAGCAGCAGAAAATTTGCTTCTGCAATCCTTGAAAATTCGCAAATTCCTCGTTGTCACGCTAAAAATGTACTCAGACGGACTACATACGCCTAGACAAATCTCATGAATCATTCGTCGTAGAATCCGCCTTAGTTCTCCAGCGTGATTTATTCGCATAAGATATGAGCCTCCCAGAATAAGCATGGAGTAATTTGTCCAGAAGAATGGCGTTATTTCTTGGAAGAATCCTAAGCACTAGATTAGAATGTGCTCCTATGGATGTTCTATTCTTATAGATCAGATCTTATGGGTACATAGCAGAAACATATGAAATCTTCAGAGATCCCCAAAAATATGTAGTTAGGAAGATTCATGTTTTTTAATGCTTCAGTGTATTTATATCCGAATTTTCAGATATGAAGCGTAGTCGGAACAATTTCACTTGCTTTTTTTGCTTTTTTTATGAGGATATTCAGGGTTTCCGCGTCAAAAGTGAGAACTACGTACCAAGAATTCATGAACAAAAAAAATGTTCTATTAATTTCCTTTTTCAATTCGCTTCTTCTTTTTCGTTCATGTTTATTTGTCATTTTATTTCCTTTTTTTTTTGCATTTTGTCATGATTTGACCACCACAACTTGGGTGTATGGATAAATAAAATGCTAACCGGTAACGGAAAGGTTTCGGAAATTGAAACGTTACTCTGTGACCGTGAAGAAGTTCCCACGAAAAGATAATAAAGACAGAAAAACATCAAACAGTGGAGGAATTCAAATATAAACAGAGGAAGTACGAGTATCCAAACAACACAGCTCGAAAAGGGCTTACCAATCAATTTTCAGCACAGACAGGCTGAAAACTCCAAAATAGGATGGATATTAGAGAGTGCATAAACGTACATCCAAAAATGTCCACAACACCATCGACATTCTATTCACGGATAATTCTCTAACCTTTTGCAGAATACCAATTCCAACTGTTATGAAATACCCTGTACTATTGCAGGTGGATATGGGAAGGGGGAGCTGCTGCAATATTGGCTCAGACGGAGCTGGAGGTCATTCGTTGGACGATTAGCCACGAAATAGCCCCCTTACAAGACTCTGGGGAATAAATCACGACGTCTAGGAGTCTGACCCACAATTTTGCTACGATGTCGGAAGGAAGTCAGGAAAATTTAGTGGAGATACAGAAGGAATTCGGGAAGATTGAAGGAAATTTCCAGAGGAGTTGAAGAAAACTTGTCGTGGCCGCCTCCACCCTCCTTCTTCAGTGGATTCGCAAGAGAAATACGAATAAATAAATAAATAAATAAATAAATAAGTGAGTAAGTGGATTGATGAATATAAATACGAATGACGAATACAAGAAAAATGTAAATATTGTAGGAAAAAAGTGATGAAGCCGCTATAATTAGTTTAATTCAACGAGTCCCGAAACTTTCTTCTTGAATATTCCATAAATTTTCTTTATTATGCTGGGTAATTCTAACGACAAACTCTACTAATCCTTAATTATAGTGGGAATTTGAAAAAAAAAAAAACAGGGCTAGGATTCATGAACGCATAATCAAAGGGAACTGGGCAAGCAAACCAACTTTTGTGTCCTGCGTCTCCTAGTATTGCATAGTCTGTACGAAAACCTACCATGCTAGCCATAGTTGGCTTGCTAGGTTACGGTTTCATGAATCCCAGCCCAGGAAGGCAAATCTTGAAATTTCGAGCCGTAAGCCTGTTCTTAGGTTCCATCGAAAGAAAAATTTCCCAGCGCTGCTTTTCACCTACTCCGATAACTTTGCAGCACGAACGCAGCCCGAACGCCGTAATGGTTCGAGTAAACTCCCCTTTGTTGCTCTTCAAGCTTTCGACTCTTTAGCAGTAATTGCTGAGGGATAGCAGCAATCGAGGGGGGAATGGCAGCAACTGGAAATTGTTGCTGCTAGTGCTTCTACTCGAACCATTACGTCGTTCCGGCTGCGTTCGTGCCGCACAGTTATCAGAGCAAGAACGGCAGCATTTCTCATATAGGGCAATCATTTACGGCCAACCAAAATTCATGGCCATCTCACCACACCTATCCATCAACTTGGTTGCCCATTAATCCTTTGCGCTTATTCTCAGCCAATGGCAGTGGCTCATTTAGATGATTGCTGTATTCTTGTGGAGTTTTTTGGGGATCACATCATAAAATGGATTTGTTCTGAGCGAAAAAAAGTGGGAAAGTAGGCCTATATTATTCAATAGCTTTTGAAAAAATGACCATATTTTCAATACGGGACGTGTGTGTGGAAAAACTGCACTAGGTGGTAGCCTGTGAAAAAAAAGAAATGTAAGGAGAAAATCATAGAAAAATCGTTGCCTTTTGATCGCTTTACCATCTCAGACTGTCAAGGAAGTAATAGAGCACAGATGATTCTGTGAAAGACAAAGAATCATGTCAGAAAAATAAAAGATTTTTCCAACAATTCAACTGTCATTGCAGAAAAATTACCAGGAATCTGGCAATAAATGTGGAACGCTAACACGAAACCAGAAGAAAAGTTCCAGAAACAAGAATCGATTCTGGAGAATCATAAATTTAAACTGTGGTATGAATTGCATCACAAGTACGTAGTTCGGTAGATATTTTCCCGGAAATTTCTGGAAGGAACCAGCATGTTACACAGTCGTATTCTTCACATACCGCAGAAACATATGTTTATTCTCATTCCATGCCGTTCACCAAAAATCAATACTCCGACACATCCATAATTGCTACTACAAGCCTAATAGTCTATAATAACAGAGTTTGCAAGGTCTATAATTAGCGCCATTGCTGAGTAGTGCGAGAGAATCGTAGCAGTCTCGCTGACTTCACTTCCGAGGACGTCATCCGAGGATGTGTCAGCGTTAGAATATGGGAGAGATCTGGATTCGTTTGACGTCACAGAGAAAGGGAACGGGTAAAAAGAAAAGATAGTGGTAAGAAAGCAGAAATAACTGAATATTGAGGAGTTGGAGCGGGCAAATAGAAGGGGTGGAAGTTTGAATTTCCGTCGAGCACATGGAAAACTCCGCAAATATTATGAGATGCAATGAATCAGCTGATCTAATCGCTGTAGAAGAAAAACACTACCCACCTCATCAAATCAGCTGCAGAGAGTAGCTTCGCCAGTGACACCTCACTCTGGAAAATTTCAATTTTCCGGATAAATTATTCAATTACTTACGTTAAAACACCAAAGAATTGTGCTGCCTGGCAGATGTTAGTAGAAGGAATAGTAACCAGTACGAATAAATGAATAAAACTATGCATAGACCATAACTACTGTGAATGGATGTAGATCTCAGGAATAATTGGAAAACAACCAAAAGAACGAGGGAATTACATGGAAAATTCCAGAAACTTTCCCGGCACAAGACTCACATGCGATCCCTCGCCAATCGACAACCTATCCTCATGCGTTGACGCCATTTCTTTGGTGTGTGTGCTGCACGGAACAATAGCGCTACCACTATGACATCAACCTCGACGGCATGGACTAGAGAGGTGAGCTATCTGGAAAACAGCTGATTTTCGAGGAGTCATGAAGCGGAACGAAATTCGCGAGCGAAAAAACCACCAAGCGAGAGGAAGCAGATAGAAAAAGCAGCGCAGAAATAGAAAGACATGGATAAACGAGGGCAATGGCGACGATTGGAAACACTACCTATGCAGTTTTCTAGAGAAAAACTACAGCAAAAGTCTTTTCTGAGCGAGTTGATGCATACGAAGCAAACTGGCCACGATGTAATAAGGAAAACTTGCTGTTGCTGAGGAAATAGAGGCGAAAAGATATGAATAACGTGTAAAACATAGTCCTTACAAGGGATAAAACACATACACAAACAATCCACCAAATGTAAAACACGACCACCACCCTTCAACAAACGACGATTGTCGTCCAGTTGAAGTTTATGGAAGGTTCTTGAAACGGAAAATTCATGCTCAAAAAACATAAATATTAACTTTTTCAGGTGCTATCAATGAAAATACACCGGATGAACATCTAGCTACATAAATAAACAAATGATAGCGAAGAAAAAAAACATGAAAAAATGTCCAGAGAAAATGGCACATGTGTGTAGCAGTCTACATAAAAATTGCTACAGAAAAACACCAATTAGAAAACAGTGACGCCAGCAGACGGAAGTAATGAGAAGTGAGTGAGTGAAAAGGTTGGTCCTCCACTGAAAATAGGAATCGGACAGACGGAAATTCGAAAAAAAAGCGAATTAAGAGCTCAATTCTCTTTTACACACTTTTGAACAGAAGTGAAGACATTTCAATCTTTCAGTTAACTATGAATGTCATCGTGGATAGACGTAGGGCGAGAAGGAGAGCGAAAACTCGATGGCTGGATAGGGTAGAGGAAGCCATGCGGTTACTGAAGCTCACGGACGACGATGCTTTTCATCGGAAGAAATGGCGCAACCACACGAGATACGCCGATCCCAGTTAGGAGGAAGAAGAAGACTTTTGAACACTCTAAGTAACAATGAACAAGGAAATGAAAAACCATGAGTTGTCATGGACGGGGACCAAGCCACGCCACTGAAGAGGTCAAGCCATCTTTGATCTACAGGCGGGAAGAACTGTCCGCCCACCTGGCTGCAGTAACGATGCGGACCCTCCTCGGTGGCGGTCGCCCCGAAACCCTGCTCCGACGCCCCGATATTCCGCTATACACCTGTTTCTATTTATTCGTTGATTTCGTTACTCCAATAAACTGTTTTTTTTTTGTCTCTGTCCTTCGCGTGTGCCCCAGTGGTTTCTTCCAGCGATATTACAGAGTTGTTCAGAAATTAGCTAATGCAATCAGTGCTTTTAAAGATTCTACAAAGCAAAATATCAACTAAAAAGTTGCCGAATCTGCGAGGTGAGAGAGGAGAGGATGGCCATGATTCAATATGAACTCATTAGTAATAGAAAGAATAGTAAGTGAAATATGAGTTTGGATAAGAAAGATAAAGACATTCAATCAGACATGGAAAACAGGGGAAGGGAAAACATGCATGTAAACAAAAAATGGGGTTTTCTGAGACAAGCTAGTAAGCATGAAATAGGAGTCCTCGATGCCAGAAGAAACGACCACGAAGGTGGAAAACTCGGCTAACTGTCACATTATTGACATTTCAATACCGCAGCGCAACAATGCATCGTCACCAAATGAAGACACGGGTCGTTGACAGCGCGAAGACACACGTCGGCGCTAAGTCTCGCGCCGAGTCGCAAGGCCAATCCGCCACGACGAACAACGAACGCAACACGATGCGTAAATCAAACGATGCGTCAGCGCAAGATCAGCGTAAAGAGCAGAACAGAAGACTAGCAAAATCCCCGTATGTAAATGTGCGATGTTGTGACCCTCGACGGACGGACACCACTGACGACGCCGTCGCCGCCGCCGCTTCGTTGACTCGCTATCGAAATTCCCATCAGATGAATAATGCAACGCGTGGCATGAGACTGATGAGGTGGACACACACATGTCGCGGGGAGCTCGTGATATCCTGCTGACAACTGCCATCAAACCTGGCAAAATGGACAAATGACATCAGATGTCCTTCCTAAAAAGGCGTGGCCAAAGGAAATTTAGCCACGTTTGCAGGAAAATTGAATTTCCGGCGGCGCAGCATTGGCAAACTACTTTTCTTCGGGTAGGTACTGGAGAATTCAAAGCCAGTTTTCATTCCAGAGATAAAAATTGGAAGGAAATTGGCAGTTATTTCTCAAGGCATGGTGTAACACCCACAAATCGACCCGGTTTCTTTGTCCGCAGTGCACATAAATTGGAAAATCGTTGTAATGTGAGCGGGTGTAACTAAGGGGAACGGCTTCGCTACAATTTTCAGACGGACGACAGAGTGAAAACAAAAGTGGCTCTGTAAACAAGACTTATCAAAGCGTCTCGAAAGTCGAATCGAGGTCTAAATGTCATTAAAATAGAGATTCTAATGTTTAGTAAGAGCTCATTCTTAGGTGATGAAAGAAGGAGAAGGAAACATCTGTATCTGAGGTATCTCAAGGTTATTTTCTGAGGTTATTTAAAGGGCTTACGGATGACTAGCTCTGTCAACACTGTGTGGCAAGGTCAAAGTTGCGAAAACATCCACCCCCGACAACAGCCGCTGTGAAAAAACCCTGGAAACATAATGGAATCTAGGCTTCAAGTCATTCTACACTATAAATTCTAGGTGTATAGGCACAAAACGGCAAAAATGAGAAAAAAAAGGAGCAAGAAAAAAGTCCAAGAGTTACTGAATACGATGAAAAACTAATAGAGAAGGCGGACAGATTTCATAAGAGACAGTCAAGTAGAAGAATCAGCCGTCTACTTAGGAACAAAGGATGAAACCAGGCGATTTAGGTACGACGGGGCAATCCAGAAGCAATTTATAGGAAACATTTGAATTATAAGCATTTTTGATCGACATTTGTTTATTTATTTATCTATTTATTTCGTGCACCACTGAGGTGCGCTTATTACAGGACATAGTGGTTTCTCGTGGCGATCCCGGGGAGTTTTAGGGCGTACATATGCGATAGCAATTTCGAAAAAACTTTATTTTGTAACACGTAATAACGTGTTGGGCTTTTGGCTTGATTTGCTGATGCAGTTGATCAGGTAGAGTCCACGAATTGTGTAGCCCTTTTAGGCCCTGAAGAAGGCGAATTACGCCGGAACGTTGGCTGGAAAGAAATAAAGAACTTCATCAATCTCAGGTATCGTTAAACAGAAGACGTATTATACAAATTAGTAGCAAGTTTAATTAGTAACAATTAGTAAGTTTTATACGAATTAGTAGCATGCTGAGATTAAATGACACTCGTACATGGAGTCTATTTTGTAACAATTATTAGCAATCTTGAGATTTCCTAAATCAAGATAACTATTGGTATATAACCATCAGAAGCCCTTTCTGCTTGTCAGGAAGCTGAAAGAGAAGCGAACCATAAGAAACTGAGTTAGCGTGGATCAAGTGGGAAAATCCCGGGTTCTCATTCGCACAGCTTCTCAGCGAAGTTCTTTTTCCCTCATGAAATTTCCCACTGAACATTTCTTCGTCGATCATATAAAAATCGCTCGTAGTTATCTGTATTAACACTAACAGATGAGCCAAAACCCATGATTTTCTTGTTCCAGAATTCTTTTTACCAAGTTCCAGAAACTTACAAGAAACAGAAAATATACGACAGGAAACCTTATTTCAGTAGGAAAATCAGGAAAAGAGTTAGAAGACGTTGCAATTAGGACGTCAACACGACATAAGGCGGAATGCAAACGAGGACCTCAAGTACAAAAAACATGAGCACATGAATTTCCCATTTTCTTCTTCAGAATAAGCAAAGCGAAACAAGGGAACGAGCTCAAAAGTCAGAATAAGTACGGAAACATGACAATACGAGGTAGAAAATTACTTCAAGACGAGAGGGGCAGAATGACACTTCCTATGAAGAGGGAAACCAATCACGAGACAATCTTCCTCGTGTTCTGGCCAATTTTCTGGTCGAGAGAAACTTCTGGAAGGACGGCATTCCAAAACCATTACTGTTTGTTATAGCCGTCAGGAGAAAGGCACTTTGCTATTTTAGTGAATGACGCAGAGACAGTGGTTGAAACTCCACTCTAACAAGAGTGTTGTGAACACTAAAAACATAAAGAAACAAGGAGAAACAAAGAGAAAAAAGCCTAAAACAACAACTGTCAAGGTTTGCTACTGGAATTCCGCCAACAAAAACCGGGCAAACTAGAAAAAAGCCAGTGAAATAGACGCGCCTAATAAGGACAACCTTTTTAGCACATTTTTTTTCTGCGGCTAGCATAGCTCGCAGCTATTCAGAGCGCAAACAAAAAATCGCACAATCCAGAATAGGGCAAGCAGAACAATGCCTCAACATTATTACCGAGAAAATACCATAGAAAAACCAAATCAGACGGAAAATAGCGAATTAGCCGTGAATTGTTCTCCATAGGGAACGCTCAGTCGGGCGTAGGAACAGCACTTGATTGAGCAAACAAGCGTTAAGAGGGTTTCGGCGCGAGTAGTGGGTGAACTTTGTTTGTACTCTTTCTACTTTTTGCAGTTTTTCTACAACAGATGGCACGGAACCTGTGAAAAGGAGAAAACAGAAATTTTTTTGAAAAATGTAGGCATGTTACAATATTCCTGTTTCAGTGTGACTTCTTCAGGATTGAAGGGGACTAGCCGCGCTAATATTTGGCCCTTTTGCTGTAGGGATTACTATTACATGCATTATCAGAATAAGTGGTAGTAATATCAGTATTAATACAATTGGGTTAAGGACGCTCTCGTTGATGTTATGATCTGTCACAATCTCTAAAGTGAACAGTTTTCTAGGCTCAAATAGGTATGGTTCTGGATTAACAGACGGTTCAGAAATTTTCCATGGACTTCCATAAATCCGCTGGTGAGAAGAAATTTGGCCGGATTCTGGGGAAATCCAGATGAAATTCATGAGAAATCTTAGATTTTCGAATGTAGTGTGATCCCATCTGTTAGATGCTAACATAACTCCTTGCGCTTTTCTCAGTTGCCATTTTTTTCTGCACCTTTGTTATTTTTCCGTAACATGCTCTATACTCTTTGAGAGCCTATTCCTTCCTCTACAATCCTATCACCATGCGTTTCCACAGAACAGTTGAAATACTTAACTTTTAGGCCTAAGAAGAAAAACGCCAATTGGAGGAAAACCACCATTCCCTCCTTGTATTCAATAGATTCCAGAAAGCACCTATTACTGAATGTGTAAGCTCTGTAGAATATAAACGCGGAAGAACATCATCATTGAACTGTTGAAGGGACAGTTTAGAGATGCTGGCAAGGGTTGGGTCTGACGTTACCATGGAGTAAGATGACTAGACCGTAACGATTCGATCTTTCAGCAGGATTACCTCAGTTATTTGGTGGCTTTGAGAAGTACGATGTTCATAGAAACCATATTATTCCTCTGGAGCGATTCCCAGGTGTTCATGGAAAAAATCTGTTTGGTCGAAGTGGTTGCTATCATTGAGACCAAATATGTATGTCTCTTTGGACTTGGAAAATAGCTGATGATCAGTCATTCCAAGTAAAACCTCTCTTACATAATTAGCACATGTCGTTTGGATAGTTTTTATGGCCTTTCGAGCTGCAGCGGAACGCCAGGATAGGTAGTTGTCGGTTGTGTTGTTTTTCATTCACTCACTGCTCCAAGTCGCACGCTTAAAACTTACGCAAACCGTCGTTTTAGGAACACTATTCATAAAATTCTTGTAGGAGAATAATAGCGCTTCCAAACCATATATGACTTGAACCCAGAGGTTGGAGAAAAGTGCATCCAAAAAAAAGCGCAAGGACTTATGTGAACACCTAATAGTTTATTCCGGGATATTCGATGATTTTCTGGAAAGTTCCGCTAATGTTCTCGCATAATTCCTCACACTTCCTCACGGATCTTCAAGAAAACGCTGTTGTGAAACCAGCAAAGTACATATGTTAGACAGAAATAAAAAATCACCTTTGCAGGTAAAACATTGTTTCGATGATCCAAAAGCTTGGAAAACCCTAGGAAACCAGCGTTTATATCAACATAGAGCATGAAGAATTAGATTTTTCAGAATTAAATATAATGGGCAGTAAAAAAAATGATTTTAGATGTTCCAAGAACCGTTTCCGGGAGAGGAAATATATAATAGAAAGCGAAAAAATAACGAGTTACAATGGGAGAAAAATTGCGAGTTAGCAGTGAGCTAAACACAATATGTATACTTCACAAAAAAGGAAAGACTATACATATACTACAAGAAAATTAGTTCCTGAACTACGAGATTGAGGAGTATACAGAAAACTCGACTAATATCCAGAAAAAAATCCACACCATGCCGTAGATACGTGGAATAAAATGGCGTAAAAAGGCGCAGCGTAGGGTGATATTAGACATATATGATACAACAAAATAGTTACGAAAGCAGAGACTGAGCAGAATATAACTGAATTAGAGACCAGTTAGCTCAAATAAGTTGACCAAAGCCTTCAAAAACGACTCAAAAATTCAAATATTCGAAAAGATGCTGTTTTAATACCCCTCCTTGTCTTTATTCTGTAGTTGTACCGCACCTTGTTTTCCGAAAAGTCAAATTTTAGACCCAGTGGAAAGCAGGTTTTCGATTACGACTACGGCTAATATGCTGTCCGGCCCTAAGTGCAAGATGGACCCTAAAAATAGACCCCTGCTAATGAAAATTCTGGAACTTTTCCAGAGCTATAATTTATTTATAAATCCGCTCAATAATGCGAAGTTGACAGAAAACTCCCGCATAATCCAATTGCAGCAGCAGTGAGCATCAAAGCTAATACGCTAACGGCTCCGGGCACCAGAGAGTCGCGAGTCTTGGCTCATTGAATCAATGCGGTGAGGGATAGCCGCCGCGATGTGAGGAAAGGTGCAATGAAATCATCCAGTTGCAGTCCTCCTGCCGCAGCCAAGCGTGGCTCAAAAGGGCACAAGCACAACAAACAAAGCCAACATGGACGGGAAAAATTAAACAAAAGCAGACATGTACGAGACGCAAAGTGAGAAAGTGCAAAATTTATTTATTTTATTTATTTATTCAATACGTATGCTTAAGGCATAGCGTTACAAAGGTAATACAAGAGAAGAAAAACAAGTCAGTGTTCTGTAACATTAAATACGACATTGTTTCCAGAACGTTACATATGACACCAATAACATATCTAATTGAACATCTCTCAGAAATGAAGTCGGTTTCAAAACATTAGAATGTCTCATACTTGTGTAATATGCGAGCCATACGACGTTTAAATTGGCTTTGCTTCATAACTTTCGTTAGGTCCTTTGTGACATTAATGTAGGCATTTCCAGCTCGAAAAGTAAATGACCTAGCTCTAATGCTTGTTCTTGGGTGGGAGAGGATAATCTTGTATGGCTCACCTCTCGTTCGCGAACATATTAGTTTAAAGAAATTTGTCGGCCCATCTACACTCGAGTTATGTAATAATTTGTGGACCATGCATAAGTCAAATACTTTACGCCGGGATTCAAGAGAAGAAATATTCAATCGTTTGTTTCTAGCCGCTGCTCGAGGAATTTTAAAATAAGAAAACCCTCCTATCCTAACGAGGAGCTTGCGAGTGAAGTTGTTCTGTACTTTTTCGATGTCATATATATCTTTCTTTTTTACGGGGCAAAATACTGTTGTACTTGATCCTACTAGTGGCCGTATATAGGTTTTGTATGCCTTCAAAAGAATAAGTTCATTTCTGACAGATAAAGCTTTAAAAATGTGAAATGTTCGCAAGAGAGCTATCCTGCAACGGTTTTTAATATGTTCTGAGAAGTCAAGTTTAGTATTGTATTGGAAGCCAAGATCTCTGACTGATTGGACATTAGCAATGGCATCACTTTCAATTAGATATGATTGTGTGGGTAGGTTGGAAGAAGGAGAACCTGGTCCTAATCTAATGCAAACTGTTTTGTTTGGAGCCAAGGGGAGTTGCCACTTTTTAGAACAAGATACCATCAGGTCAATAGCCTTTTGGAGACCAATCACGTCATCTTGATGTGAGACCACTTTGTATATTTTTGTGTCATCGGCATAAATTTTAATTGACACTCCAACACCTTCCAAAATCAGTGGGATATCAGCAATATAGATATTGAAAAAAACAGGAGATAGCACACCACCCTGTGGCACACCGCTTTTGACATGCTTCACATCCGAATAGGTACCACCTATTTTCACCTGGAATGTTCTTCCACTAAGATAGTGTGCAACCCATTCTATGAGTAGAGGATGGATCTTAAGTATACGTAGCTTAATTACAAGTTTTTCATGTTCGCGAGATCTGGGAAAATTTGCAAGAAATGTCAGGAAAGACGTAGATTTCAACAAAAAAGTGATATTCTGAACCTCTACGAACATATGTGTTCCATCTGACGCTGACGGACTACGCCTTGGCGAAACAGCTGATGGCACACATGTGCTCCATAACATTAATTTCCATTTGTTCTAGAAAAAAGATATTAATTCGCAGAAAATCGGGACCGGAAGCTAATCGAATTTCGAGAGAGAAAGTCCGCAGACCTCGGGAAGGACCCCGGGCAAGCCTTGGAAATCTCCGAGAGTTACGGAGTCTCGAAATTCTTCAGGGAACATCGAGAGTAACTTCTCTGTAAACTTTTATGGACTGGCCATTGGATCAACAAACATGAAAGAATGAATGAGAGGCGAATGAATGAATGAAGAATGAATGAGTGAATTAATCAATCAATTTATTTATTAGAATGAATAAATGGCGAATGAATGAATGAATGAATGAATGAATGGCGAATGAATAAATGGAGAATGAATGAGTGGATTAATCAATTAATTTATTTATTACGAATGAATAAACGGCGAATGAATGAATGAATGAATGAATGAGAGAATGAATGAATCTATGAATAAATGCACGAACAAGTAAACAAATAAATACGAGTAAGAAAATAAATAAATACGTAAATGCTCGAACGAAAATTTACTTGTATTCTGCAGCTTCACCAAAAAAAAAAACCATTATGTTGCCTAACAAGGTTGTTTTCTTCTGCACTCTTCAAATTCTCGACAAGGAATGAAATTAGACTTCTCGCTAGAAAACAGGGAATTTCTCAATAATACCTTCAAAGATTAATTCGGCCGCAGAGAAGAATGCAAGGCCAAATAAATTAGAAAATTCATTTGGAGGAGAAAATCGCTAGCATGAATGTTAATGGAGATTAAAAATTAAGAATGGAAAGGGTCGGAAAGCTTCAAAGATTGAGGATTGGTTCGTTTTAAGGCTCTGTGAGGGCCATCTACAGTTCAAATGATCTCCTAATGCATAGCGGTTATCAAGCTTACACATTTACACATGATAAATGGGACGAAGATGCCTACACCACGTTGCATAGAAGGTTAGTTAGTTGAAGAGGGATGGAGTTAACCGTAAGTGAAGTATTGTAGATTACCTGCTAACGGTACACCAGCTTGAGTCACTACTAGCAGTCAACCTGAGGTAAGCTAGTCTTAATGCCCATGATACCTATAGCTCACTTTCCTTTAGCTCCATTTCGTGCATTCTCACCAGGTAATAAAATTTTATGCGGCTATTATTTTGTATGTGCATTGCATGCATTGCATTTGCAAAGGAAATAATGGGAAACACAGTAGGTTTGTTTGCCTTCAGGGAATGATCGAGAAGAGTATGGTAATAACCCGTGATAGGGTTCACCTGGGCTGCACCTATCGGGGACCGGTTTGCTCGGAGGAGGGCTATAATGTCGGCTAGGAAGTAGCCAATCAGAATAGTATGTATTTAGCATCTTAATAGTGATTTTTGTTGTAAATGAGTTGATTCACAAAGTATCCTCATGAAAATAGCATGTTTTATCCGAAGCTCCTCTTTATAATTGGAATTGAGAGCATGTATCCCAGAACATTCCAGAAAATTCTGTCTCAAAAGCTACTCTGAACGGTAGCAACGACGACTACATTGCTCTGTGGTAGAGACCAATATCTCCCATGCAATGTGTCCCATCAAGAAAAAAATAAAGAAACACAAGCATGGAAGCAAATGAACACACATGCCCACTGCTCGACCCAGAACCGTCATCTGCTGCATCGTTGTTCGAAATTTTCTTACACAACCTCAAAGAATGCTCGACGGAAGGATGACAGAGCGCAGTAATTACATCAACCCACTGATGCAGAATTGCGGTCGTAACAAGTTTGGAGGTAAATAGGACCGGAAACGAGAGGAGATTGGTAGGAAAACCGGGAGAAAGAGGCCTGAGAAAAAGTTCTGAAATACATTTGGAACGAATTGCGAAACTTCTCGTATGACTTGCGTTTGATAAATTTGTCAGGATGTATTCCAGAGAAAAATTCCATTGGGCACCTTGATCTTATCAAAAAAAGGGAATCTAAGGGAGTTTTTTGTTTGGTATTTTCCTACAAAAGTATGTGTAATTTGGTAGATCATAGAGGGCCGATGGAGTCACTTTGTCTGCAATTGCACCGTACTGGTTCTGTCGATGAGTGAAAGCCGTAGGATGCGTCTGAAGTTAGATTTCACTAAGTAACAGCAGGGAAACAACAAAATGGAGGGAATCACATAATATACATATCAAAGCATAAAGAAAAAAGCGTAAAAATTAGATTAATTGGACAACACCGTGCTGAGGTCGTAAATGCAGACAAAGCCACTTCATCGGCTAACTCTCTGAGCTAACAGACGATATACCACTGTAGTCAGCATCCCAGGAAAATTCTTGTGGTGTTAGAATCTCAGAATTGATTCTGAGATAAGACGGTGCTTTTAAAGCAGACTGTCACGTCCTTTTGCGTGACATTTTTGCCCTTTCAGTAAGGTAAAACCGGTTTCCTACTTTTGCCACGTAAATGTGAAGAAGAGATAAATAAATAGATAAATATAAAGAAGATATGATATCTACATACATATATTTAGATAAGATATCTACATAAATATAAAGAAGATATGAATAATGGAAATATAGAACAATGTACAAGTTTAGAAAACGTGCAAATGAAGGCATAGTTTCATGACACAACGTGAACCTACGCGGTTTATCTCGCTCATCAAGACCTGCTGTCTCCAAAGTGCAAATTCTCGCCATTTTTCAAGCATCCAATAAGAAAAATCAATATTTGCACAGAAATTTCCGGCAGAAAAAGCAGCGCTTATGTATCTTTTGAAAGCGGAAAATGAAGCACTCCAAATGACTAGCAATCAAATTCCTTTTCCAAGGAATACTAGGAAAAAAACCTTCAAAGAAAGTTTTCCTTGGTTCACAGACCGTAACTGGGTATACAAAGAGCTGCTCTATAACAATTCCTATTGGCCTAAACACATAAATTTCTCCTAAAACGAGACGAGGAAGACGTCAAACACGCTTTTGCCGGAGAAAACACGGAAAACATATAGCAGGTTTTCGCGAGGAAACAAATGTGAGACGTCGCCAGAAAGAAGATCGACCCTACGGCTGATAGGCTGCGTTTTACGCAGAAGATTAGCGAGGAAAACTTGCTGTGTGCGACGCCGGGGGTAAAAACCCGAACGCTGCCGAGTGCAGCGGCAATCGCGGAGGAGGATCTAAGATGGCCGCGCAGGCCGTCGTCGACGTCCACTGCTCCTCCTCACTGCCATGCAGCACAAAGAGTAAAGATTAATTGCGCTGATACGCTTGCATTGGGGGCGTTTAGGGCAGTGATGGAGCGCTGAAGTCGTGGGAAAAAACTCTGTTGGGGTAGGCCATCTGATCTCCACATATTTGATTTTTTTTATATTTTTATACATTAGTTAAAGTGCATCATGAAGTAAATATCGTGAGAGACATGTTTACAGTCACTTTCAGTCACTTGATTGGCGGATACGCTCCGCAATCGCGAAGTAACAGCGTCGCAAAGCGGTTTGCTACGGTTCTGACATGTCCTGACATGTATCACACAAACCCCTTACAGGTCCTGAAAGTGTTTCCCACTTTAACCTGTTGCAGTCTACATGGGACGTGTCAGCACATGTCAGAACTGAAGGGAATCTGCTTCACGAAGGATTTAGCTCGCGGTGCCATTTACCCCACAGCAGTGGTGGACGCAGGAAGTGGGCGTGAGGTGGGGGGGGGGGGGGTGGTGGGGAAAAAAAGTGGGGTCTCGCTTGGGGACCTGGGTGGAGAATTAAATTAATAAAAATATTTGTCGTAATATTAAATAATTAATAAAAATTACTTCAAGAGCAATAATAAAAATAAACATTTAAAAATAAACTGGCATAAGATTTTTTTTTGGATTGTAAAGTAATTTCAAAAATTTGGCGACCCATTCTAGGAAGGGGGGGGGGGGTGGCGCCATCCCAGCTTCCGAAGCTGTCCCACGGTGACTGAGGATGACCGCTACTGACTATGGTTGAAATACCTTCATCTGATTTCATTCCACTACAACTCCATCCTTTTACAACATCCTCCTATCTTTTCAAATCCCTATTTATTAGCAACACAACAAAAATTTTTCCCAATCAGGCATGTAAAATTTCAAATCCCGTAAAACGTCAAACGGAAAACGGAAGGCCAAAAATGGGCGGAAAACGGAAAATTCCGCAGGCCCCTGGTCCCAATCCATGGCGGATTCCACGTCACTTATCCAGATTACAGTGATTACCTTACAGATCAATTTTGATTGTTTCCATTCGTCCACGGGCTTCTTCCATAATATGAACCGCATCCGGGAAATTCGTATTAAAACACTGGAACGAACGCCTTTTTCCAGCTCAACTAGCGTGAATGAAAAGTAAACAGAGGCGAGTTGAGCAACACCGCAACAAGGAACTCGGAAAAAAATTCGAAAAAAAATCCCCAGGAAAAAATTCTTTCACCTAAGGTGTCATTTTAATGAGACACGCATATTGCAATTCCCTCAAATTGTCCGGCCTGTTAAAAAAAGCCAGCGAGTGCAGAAATGATAATTCCAGAAAAGCAGAAAACGTTAGTGATAAGAAGGCCATAAAAGTTACTGCTGCATGAATTGACACATAGTACATCTGACATGAATGTTCTGAAACAGTTAAGTACAGACACATGAGTTTCTAAGAAAAGGCGAGCAAGAAAACAAGGAAGGGAAAAAACAGGGGGAAATACGAGTCTAAGTGGGAAAGTAAGTGGAAGTTTTACCATGAAACTCGTAATTGCTTCGTAGGAGAGTAAAGACGGAATCGGGTAACGAAAAAGAGAGAGCACACAAAAATTTGAAATAATTACAAGGAAAAAACTATGTTTTGAGCAATTTTCATCAGTAAGAATTGCTCTTAATATCTCCTTTTTGATTCCAATGAACATTTCTTCTAGTGGCACCTGATTTTTCTTGCCCTCATAACACTCACAGAATTTTTTGTCCTCATAAAATGCTACAGGCAACTAATTGCAGCCACTAAAGGCGTTTCATCTGCTGAGTTCAAAGATCACTAAAAAGCTAACGCCAGCTAGGATTTAGCTATACGAAAATGCATTAGTCGTAATCCCAAGATCTTTCTAATTAAGTCATCGGCAAGTCGGATATGTTATGTATAGATTCAATGCATTAATATCAATCCGGCGCTACGGTCCTGGCTACCTAATTAGCTCTGGTGTTAGTGGTAGGGATTTTGCAGGAATAGGGGGTAAGGGAATTTGCTGCTCAGGAAGGAGGATAAGAAAATCACGAAAATGACATTGTCTTCGGTTTTAAACGTAGAAAAAATGGAACAGTAAAAGAAAATATGAGGAAGATGGGATAACGATTGGAATGTGGAAAAAAATCTTCTGACTCAAGAAGGAAAGGGTCGCGACGGAGAGCAATAGCAGGTATGCCTCTATACTGCACCAAGTATTTTAAAGCAAGTATACTAAGAAAGAAATTAAAGCAAATGAGAGGGAAATGAATAAAAATGTTGTAGATGAAAAAAATTCTCAGATGAATTTCTTTCCAAGAAAAATCTCCCTCGAGAGAAAACTCCCGAAGACTCAGTTACAGCTGGAACCGTTACACTGTCTCTACAATATTTTCCACAGTGTAATTCTTATAAAACGTAGAAGAAAGATTCAGTCAAACTGAACAAACTTTATATATAGACGACAAGAAGACAAAAAGGCATGAGTGTCATAAATTTCCTGAGAATGTTTGATGAAACTAGTGGATAAGGAATACGTGTGCAATCCCTAATATTCAAGGAATAAAGGGGAAAAAAAGAAGAGGAAAATCAACTCTACTAAAGAAGAGAAGATGCAATATTGGACGGGAGAAGAGTGGCCCACAGAGAATCAGCCTTGATAGATAGCTTGCAGTGAAGGCGCCGAAATTTTTCTTGGCGGGGGGGGGGGTGGGGGGTGGAGGCGGTCGGAAAAAGGGGGCGTGGCAAGATCGGTATTTTTACTATAGTCAGAATTAACATAAAGAAAATTATTTTAAGGCAAATTAGATGAAATAAGGGGTTGTTATAGAAATAAATTAATAAGGAAAGTTCATTTATGATGTCTATAAGTAGCCATAAAGAACCCACATTACATGAAGGTGACGAGCGGGTACGATTTGGGACGAGCAGTTTCTGAAAACTTGCGGACACATTCTGGAAGAAAGACCCCCGGCCCCGCTACTAGTACCTTGATATAGTGAACCCACCATGAATTAATGAAATTTTCCACGTCCTGGCATTGAAACATAATAATGCACTAGAAAAAAGTAATAGAAAAGCAAAAAATGCGTGGGACCGCGCCGTCAAGGCAAAATCCAAGGAAAATCCCTATTCTCTTCCGAAGCCAAATCCAGCTCAAAAACGGTCAGAGACTAGTTTTGGAAACATTATACTACTCCCGAAATCGCCTCAGGCGACAGCAGCGACCCTATAAAAGTAGGACAGCAAACAAATTGCCCTCCAAGGGATCTTCGAGCGTTTCGAGGAGTTTCAGGAAGAGGAGCTCGCGAAAAAAACAAAACGACGACGAGGTCGCTTTGCGGACGCAGCAATTGTGGCCGGCAAATACGCGCTGAAAAATCGCCCTTAGCACTTTTTGCCGCCACGGGGCAGGCGGCGGGCCGACAACTGTCCTTATCGCCCTGCGCCGCTGCCAACTAGCACGAAATGGACCAACAATCAGCGCGTAATTGGGCGTGTACATATTGGGAAAACACTAATTTCATGTGGGAAAGAAGTCCAGAGGAGAAACGTGAAAGGAAGGGTAGGAAAACCAGGAGCAAGAAGGAGGTGACGATCGGCTAGCGGAGGAAATGACGTCATTTGGATCATTTTGGATTCGGCAATGAAATAATGTGAAGCTGTGCACAAAGGAAGAAATTAAACAAGGGAATAAAGAAAGTAAAGACAAAGAAAAGATGGGGAAAAGAGGAAAAGAGCCAAAGAGACGCTACTGGTGTTGTTCCAGATGGATCAATGCTGGCCGGCCGTGCATTTGACAGAAACCACATACGAAGACGACGAACGACGCGAGGCGAATGGAACGAACGAACGAAGAACAGCTGTCCGACGTCACGTGCGACATGATGAAGTGACAAATTGATCATATTCAAGAGATAAAACGCAATCGCCCAACGATACGCCAGAGAACAAATGCTTTCCCTGAGTTACTTCCCTCTAGAACGGAATTCCAGACAAAAAATCACGCGGTTCTCACTGAGGAGGCACTTATTTTCCCAAATAAAGGAAAGAAACTTAACATAGGTCAAGTATTGCAGCTTCCTCAATCCGAAGCAGTCATTGCTCTTTTGTTTTCCAGAAAATTCCCTGCTTCTGAGACTCAGCCCTGAATCATTTGCGTTCTTCGATGACACGTAGCTCTCGCTGGAATCTTTGGATGAATCACTGATATCTGACCAGTGTAGCGCTTTTTTCTTCGAAATCATGAGCAATTTGCTGCAGAGTTTTCCAGAAAGGTGACACAAGGAGAACACAGATGTTATCTATGTAGTGGGAGAAGAAAAAAAAAGAAATGTCTTGAAGGTGTGGAGACGCAGATAAAGGGGCGCAATAATGTGAGACGAGGAGGACCAAGACCTGTAGAACTGGTTAATAACCCATCATAAGGAACTTCTCAGGATAAATTCAAGTTCTTGGGGAGAACTTTAGGTTTGAAATTGTACAAAGTGCACCAAGGTGAAGATAGCTTAACAAATGTGACGTCGAACAAAAATGAATAAATTATTCAATTCAGCCTATGATTCAGGGATTAAGTCGAACATTCGAATATTCAAAGAAGAGAAGGTCCTGCTGCATTACTTACCCTTCCTCTCACTTTCTTTTCCGCTCGCCCGGACACCCGAATTATCTGATTTATTCGAAGAAATTTAACTAGGAAGAAATTTCAACTAGCTTTCGAACTCATTTGAATTCGAGTAATCGAAAATCCGACCTTGTTCATAAATGTGAACAAGGCCACAAAGTTGCACATTTTTGTCCTGTAAGAAGGTATAGAAGGCAGAGCAGCTGGAATAAATTATTAAATTTACATAAAGATGGCAAATCCATAAATAAAGTGGTAACATGGATTAGAAATGACACAGATTCTTGGATTACATTCATTCACAGAAATTCCAGGGCAAAGGCAGGACAACTTAAATTTTGCCGCTTTTCTTGGAAGCAAATAACTTGGACGTGATCTTTAACCATGAAATGCACTGAATTATCATCAAAATCAGTACAAAAATCGAGGTCGTCTATTAATTTTCACTAAGAAATATTTTCCCTTCATTAAGAGACAGCACGGGATAGTTTGAATGATAGAAAAGCAAGCAGCAAACGAGTAATTGGGGAGCACAAGTTTCTAGAAATCAAGAACCATGAAATCCTAGAATAAGACCGAGACAGCAGGATGCTTTTTATACTGGGGACTGAATAAAAATCGAATAACCAGTTCGCTTAATTGTTAGTTGAGGACGACTAGATCCGAAGAATTCAAATGTTTGAAAACGAGTCAAGTCTAAATGCCTTCTCACTATTCCTAGGGAATTGCATTGCTCCCTCTTTTTCTAACATTCGCACTATAGGTTTAGTCAAATCTGAATTTCGGAACTCCGAACAAATCGATAGGTATCCAACAGATTATTCGGTTCCAAGTATAATGCTTTTCACACATTTGCCATGATCATAGTGGTACCCAATTAAATGGAATTTTCTCAACGAATGCTGCCTAAATCTTTTTTCTTATGCTAACATTGGGTCAAATAAAGTTCCAGTGTCAGCTAATAATTAGTTTCACCTATTTTTTGTCGTGCTTAAACAAATTAGGTGCTTACTCAGCAAATGATTTCCCTCATAGATCCAGAATCATCGACCAAGGTGGCATAGAGTCTCAGGAGCACTGCTCCTCATCGCAGTAGTAAACGGTTGCATCATCCAGAATTTGCGACCTTAGCATTACTCGTTCAAAGACTCCGCCTGCTGACCATTAACCGTATATGGCCATAAAAGAACAGGCGCTGCAGAAAGAGCGATGCAATGGGAATGGTGAGTGAGAGCGATTTCTCGAGGAACAACGAGAATGTCATAGAGCAGGAACTCAGCGTGGGTTGAAGCTGGAACTCTCAGCAGGAACACATTCCAAGCATAAGGCCGCAACCTACGCGATCACATGACAAACCATGCCAGTGGTTTATTGTTTATGTGATGTGAATAGCGATGCAAATCAATAAACATTTGAAATTTCTATATAATAGGCAGAAAAACAATAATAACGAGAAAAATGAACTGCAACTGTACTTGGAGCAGAGAAAATCCACTCAGGACGGAAAAGATGGAAAAATATATTGTCATGTTCTTGCAGAAAATGGTCTTGATGGAATAGGCTCCAGGAAAAGTCAGAGAAGCCCAATATTTCCAGAAAAAGAGAGAATACAAGAAAATGA
This sequence comes from Ancylostoma caninum, assembly GCA_037903475.1. NCBI lineage: Eukaryota > Metazoa > Nematoda > Chromadorea > Rhabditida > Ancylostomatidae > Ancylostoma > Ancylostoma caninum. The sequence goes on along the minus strand of JBAJFG010000140.1, from coordinate 1,884,002 downwards.
GCAATGAGCATCGTAGAATAGAAAGTGAGATGCTTTTCTAGGAAAAATGTTTCCGGAAAGAAATTTCTAGACAACCCTCTATCACAGGTCACCACATGGCATCACGTGTCATCACAGGCAGGTTTCTATTTACTAGTGCTAAGAAAAAAGGAGGAACTAGACCTCTACACAAAGAAATTTCCCGGATATTTTCTCGTCAAACGTGAAACCCATCATGAAAATGTACTTTTCTCAACAATGTTTACATCTCTCCTTTGGAAAAAAAGAATGCACCGAAAATTTGACGGAAGAAAATTGGAAAAGTGATGTGGAAAGGAAAGTAAAGAAAAGAAACGAGAGGAAAGGAAAGAGGAAGAGAGGGGGGAGAGATACCCTTGCCAGTGGCTATTTCGTCGCTTCATTTCCCGCGTATGGCGTGTAATATGTGGATTTCTCATTTCGAATTCAAGAGAAACTACATAGGCTTCGAGGAACTCACTGCAGTCTTCGGAAGTCTATTTCTTCCAATCAACTCAAAAGAAAGGCACGAGAACTGGTCCCCAAGTCGTTGAACCTGTGCCACTACATACCTTCATATACCTCTGCATATTTACATATACGTTCGTCGTTTTAACGTTCACTGATTAATGGTAGTTCCTACATATAAACTCAAACAAAATGATGTATGCGAGGCTCCTGTGACTCCGTACCCGCGCGTCTTGCCGTTCGCGTCACGAATCTCTGCTCACCTGCGCATCTACACGTTACATTGATATAATCGCTCTCATCCTTTATCGATCTTGTGGTGTGGCCAGTGTGAACGAGTCTCGACCAGTGAATTCTCCTAAGAAAGTCAGCCAAAGTCTAATGTTTTCAGACGTTTGAGGCACTTGGTAAACCATGGGGACCAGTTCTCGCGCTCCTAATGGCAGAACAAATCCAAACAGAGACAAGATAATCTAAAAAAAATTTCTGGAATAGTGGACTGGAGAAACCCTCTGAGATTGGTAGAATTTTGTAACAAATAATTAAAGTGTAACACAGGCACAACAACGCCGAAGAAGTTGGCAAAAACTCCCATCAAAAGCAGTTATCTAGCACAATTGCACGTTTTCAAGCCCGTTTCATAGCTGTCAATAGCGTCACGTCGGCAGTGACGAACTATAGAAGACAGTGACTGCAACAGGAAATACCTGGAGAAAAAGGAACACCTCTAATCGTCGTGGGGGTTCTTCACGCGGAATTCCGGTTCTAAACGATGTCTCTCGGCGGCTGGGTGTAACGAATCGAAGGAGTCGTCGGTGGAGTTGACGCATCTCATCACATCGAACTCCGACGCTGATGAATGGCATTAGCAAGCGTGAAATTGGAATTCCAGAGAAAAGAGGAAAACCAAGCGAGGAGCGCCTTTCAAGGGAGAGGTTTCTTGTGTCTTGGAAAAGAAAATCAATTAAGAATTGCCCAAGAGTGTTTTAAAGTAAGTTCCAGAAACTTCAAGGAAAGTAAAGGAGTCACGTACGTGGAAAAAATCTTGTACCACAATAGTAGAAAGTTTTAGAAAGTATTTAGTAGGGTTATAAATTTTGCTATTTATTACCATTAGTCGGGAATTCTCCAGTCGTTGGCCAAAATTGGAATACATATCGAAAAAATATTGAGACACAACTCTACAATTCATATCCATGCTTGATTTTCTTTTCGGAAAATTTTCTGAGAAAAACGTGACAACAAAGCAAAGCCAGCAACATAGAATTGGGCCATTCCTCATCTCTCTACTGGCGGAAAAATTAGACTGAGGGTAAAAACGCCAGGCGGCATTTTGCCCGAAAGGCAGCAAAAAGCGGCCTGTCATCTGTTCTGCAGATGGAAAGCCGTTGCCAGAGAGAAGCCGAACGGGTCACATGGGGAATATTCGAGGGCAACGAGGGTGTGGGAACAATTCAAAGGAATAGAACAGCTAAAAATTGAAGGGAAACCACTCATTTCGTGGATATGTACATGTAGCCGCCGTACTGCTTAAACCGATAACTTTTCCTAGCAAACGGGGTTTCATACCCTCAATATTCAAAGAGAACATTCAACGAGGTCTAGAAGAAGAGGTAACTGAAGCAACAAGTGTGAAAAAAAAACTGTACACTGGCGTTTTACAGCCGTAACAGTTTGACGAAATTCCAGGAAATTCAGCATGAGTTCAAGGATCGTCCTAGAGAGGGATTTCCCTTGAAACTGCGGAAGTGAATGATTTAACGCGAAAAAAGTAGTCAGTATAGTAAATACGGAAATACGACAGTGAACTTCAGGAAGCGACGCGAAAAAAGTAGCAGTTTTTGATAATTTAGGGGGGGGGGGTGGAGATGGGGGAGATTTCTGCTCAGCAGGTAAAAACGAAGGGAATCACTGCAAATTCAGAGCACCAGCAGCAGCACACACACATCAGCACAATGGGCAGAAACATATAGTAATGGCCATGAAAAGATCATTTTTTAACACATTGCCGACAACGTGCTGCACATCACGACCCGTCGTCCCCGTGTCACCACCTGATGCAGCTGGTGCATCACGCGAACTGTGCTCCTCATGACCACAAGACGTTCCGATGTGGTCAGGCTGTGCAAATGGTAAATTATCAGAAAAATATCTCTTTGGCCACCCGCGCTCACCATGCAAAATTTGCTCGGTCCGCAGTGTATTAAAGTTTTGCTAATAACATACCTATGAATAACCTTGAATGGAGTAAGGCTAGAACTGTCCCGACATCTTTTGTATCCTTCAAACGCATTGCTAAAGCGACAATACCTAGCTCGGAATAAGATATTTTATAGTGCTTCTTCCACGTTTCATCCAGTTTTCATGGATTGTAATAAGAGGTATCCTGAACCGCATTGCTCAAGTGTTTTCGTAATGTGTCACTATTTTACAGCATCTGTCTTAAACAGCGCAAATAAATAAATAAATAAAGCATAAACATCTAAATTCGGCTAACATGCGCACATGTAGGCATGTATTCACTAGCAAACTGTGAAGGTGAAAACACGTCGAACGCGCTGGTTATTTTCGGTAATAATTTTACTAGAAACTCTATTATCTCGGTTTTGTTGGCACTTGCATGCGGATAAAGCTTGGCTGTCCTGATTCTTCGATAATCTGCTGCGGTTTACTCGCATTACCATTACCACAATCTACCTGGCTTTTCATCACAGCCCTCTAATTAGCCTATTCTTCATTGATCTTTTCCCAATTGATCACGTTGTCAAATAAAAAATGTGTGCTGTAACGAAACTATACACTGAACTGCGTTGTTTTTTTTTTTGAGAGCAAGTAGAAAAATTCAAACCTCTATAGTCGGAAAGCCTTCTGCATGGTTGTGACGCAGCTCCGAGTCAAAGTGTAAAGTTATCTACACTTCCATCAGTAAACATTTTTCTACCTTGCATTGCTGAAAACTTGTTGAAAACGACTGTTGTGCCGGAGATGCAATCATTTTCTACATTAATCATCCTTTGAAAACAGGTTTTAGCTGATTTCACTCCTTCAGCACAAAGAAATTTTGCTGAAACCTCAACTATCCTTTAAATAAAAACTTCCATAGGTATTTTTTTCAATTTCACAAGTAGCAAACAATACGTCCAGAGTTAACGCTGTCAACCTTGTTGCTTCCTTTCTATAAGCTGGGTTTTGGCCTAAAGAGGCCGAGGCCAGCAGATTAGGGCCCCATGAAGGAGCTCATTTGCAACAAATAGAAAAAAAAACGAAGGAGAGAGAAGTAGCGGGTAAAGGATGTATGTACTTAGCAGTGGCGGACGCAGAAAGTGGGCGGGAGGGGGGGGGGCGTGGGAAAAAGGTGGGGCCTCCTCCGTTCTGGGGACCCAGACGGAAAATCTGTATATATAAAAGTCAAAGTTTGTGTGTGTGTGTGTGTTTGTGTGTTTGTGTGTTTGTGTGTTTGTGTGTTTGTACGTTTGTATGTTACTTATAGAAATCGCGGAGGGTGAACGGATCCGGACCAAATTTTGCATGCAGGTCCGGCAGGGGCCGGCGGAGGTTATAGGCTACTTTGCGCCTGGGCTTATCGATTGATTTATCGATTATATCGATTTTATTGATTTTTCGCTGTTTTTGCCCAGGGATTGGCGAGAACTTGCCTACTGGGGTTTCTCATTACGCTGAGTACGAATATGACAACCGTTTCGTACGAAATATTGATTTATTGATTTTATTGATTTTTCGCCGTTTTTGCCCAGGGATTGGCGAGAACTCGCCTACTGGGGTTTCTCATTACGCTCAGTACGAATATGACAACCGTTTCGTACAAAATATTGATTTATTGATTTTATTGATTTTCGCCGTTTTTGCCCAGGGATTGGCGAGAACTTGCCTTCTGGGGTTTCTCATTACGCTGAGTACGAATATGACAACCATTTTGCACGAAATATTGATTTATTGGTTTTATCGATTTTTTTTCCACTTTCGCTCGGGGACGGACAAGGACATGTCTTCTGGGGTTCCTCAATACGCTGAATACGAATATGACAACCATTTTGCACGAAATATCGATTTGTCGATTTTATTGATTTTTGGCACTTCCACCCATTGGAGCGGTGAAGACATGTTCCTCTGGGGTTCCTCGATACGCTGAGTATGACATCGATTCAATGTCACCGGAATAGCTTTGCTAACTTTTCGCCTACAAGTCGATGAAAAAGGGTCACCTGTGCTTCGCTAACATGCTGATCACCAAAATCCTGGAGATTTTAATGAATTCGTTGATGATAGTAAGTGACCTCAACAGTGTGATGTAGCCGAGGTAGTAACACACCCGAGCGAAGCCGGGTACGGCGGCTAGTAAAATTAATAAAAATATTAATTATAGTAATAAATAATCGATAAAAAATATGTTAAAAATAATATAAAAAATAAACAAGCAAAAATAAACTAATGCAAGATTTTTATATGTATTGTAATGTAATTTCGAAAATTTGCCGACCCATTCTCGGGAGGGGGGGAGGCGCCCCCCTCCCTGCGTCCTCCACTGGTACTTAGATACGAGAGAGAAAAGGACACTAAAGACCAGTGGGAACGGATATGTTTTCCCTTTCGTGGTCTAATGTATTGGATAAATGCCCAGCTCTTCCACAGTTGCGAAGCTGTGCTGTGAAGTTGTGTAATACAAGTTGGAAAATTTATCATATAAAAGTGTAACATCGTAGTTTACTTAAAAAGCAAACTCCAGCACAAAAACAAGCTTCTCCTTCAAAAGAACTGTTTTTTTTTTTGTATATCTGCCAGGTGACTGGTGATGAGAAAGTTTACGACTCTAAGAAACCTGCGGGATTTATTGAACCAAGCCCGAAAGTACTCAGCCTCCGGCTGCGCTCCGGATTTATTATTTATTGATTTGCATAACGCAAGAAAATCGGGTGCCAGAATCTCTCATCTTCGACCGCAACTAATTAGAAACCTTCAATCAAAATTGGCAAACCGAATTCCTATATGTAGAATGCTGTGAATTTTTTCCCGAATAAGATAATACCTAGGAGTTGAAGCAAATCGATCTCAGTTGAGTATCCATTCAAAGGGTCATGAAGGAGAAAATATGTATATCATATTAACTAAACTTTTGTGTTTAACGATACCCGAGACCGATAAACTTCCTTATTCCTTCTCGCCCAACGCTTCGGCTTAATCGCATTTTTCAGGGCTTGAAAGCGCTACACGAAATAAAGAAAAGAATAGAGAAAAAATATAGAAAAGAAAGTTTTAAAACGCTTATCGATCCCAGGTATCGCTAAACTCAAGAATCTACCCGAATTCGGAACATGCGGAGATTGATTCACAGACGTGGAGTCCAATATTAAGTAGTGTTTACAGAAAAAAATCAAAAAGAGTACACAAAAGTCTTACTGGTAAGTGGTTCCTTGAAGTTCTGGATTTTTCAGCAAAAGGCCAGGAATTCCAAGCAAAAAGAGAAGAAGCATCAAGAGTACAACACATTTTCGAGAATCTATGCATCTACATATGTGTTTATCAGTGATGGACACAGAAGGGAGCAGCCAAATGGGAGCGGGGGGGGGTGGAGATTATGGGGGAGAAGACGTGAGAAAAAGGGCGGAGTCTCCGCTAGTTTGGGAGCCGTGCACCCAGAACTTCATACGTAAGTGAAATTACCAAAAATATCACTTTTAGTGTCAAATAACTAAAAATTATTAAATTAAAATTAGTTAAAACCAAGCCGGTTACAAAAACAGTGAATTCCAAGTAACTTAAAAAAATTCCAAATAACTTAAAACATTTTAGGAAGCATTTCAGGGAATACGTAAATTGGCGACTTATTCTCATTAGTTTAAACAAGTGGTTCTCTCGTGTCCGCAATTCTAAGTAAAATTTGAAAAAAAAAAGAGAAAACGAACAGGTATAGCCTAGGCGTTCACTACACTTTTTCAAAGTGGATAGTAGAGTCGAAATGAAGAGCCAGATGCTAATTACTTTTTCCAATTTTACAGCTCAGTAACAAGCTGTTGCTTCTTTTTGGCAAGGCCAAAATCAGGGTATTTTCCATAAACCAGGACATACCCTTGTAAAAGAGCAAACCTCCAACTAAATAAAGAACTGCCCGAACGACAAGGGATCACCGGCAGCGGCTATACAACCATCACAATAGAATCCGGAGCTAATCGCGGCAAATGCCAGCCACAACAGGCAGCTCGTTCTGTTCGTGTGACAGAATTGGTGCTCATAATCCGACGGTGTACACCGTTCAACGAGGTAAATAATGTGACGATGGATCCAGTCGAGCACTACATTTCCATAGCATTACCAGCAGATGAACGATGTTGGGGAGTGGAGGGTTGCTGGTATGAACGTGACTTTTCTCTTTTTCCTATTATATTTGACAGAAATACATGCGGTTTAGCTCATGGGGAATAAGCGTGGAGTAGTGGCGAACTGGCAGAGGAGACATGAGGTCATGCATGAGTCAATGGAATGTTCCGATGTAACAATCACCGTCGTCCTTATGATTGACATCCAATGGATTACATGCTTACTCGTATGAAAGAAATGCAAAAATTTTTTTTCCCTAGAAATTAAAGTTAACAACGTACCTATCCAAGCACAACTATAGCATAAATAAAAGTATGTAAACTCTACTATACCACAAGGACAAAAAAATAAGTAAAATAACCACCAAAACAAATTAATAAAACAATAAAAGTGAAAAATGAAAAGACTGATGTTATAGGTAATACCCACAATAAAACAGAAAGTCCTTGAGAATAACAATTGCTCAGGGTGGCTTGATAACATGGAAAATATTTGTTTTTCTGAAGAAAAGGTACGTAAATTTCTAAAAATTACATGGTGTCCATGTTTCATACAATTTCTCTCAAAGAACAGATTACTATCCAATTATAATACCATGATCGAAGTTGGCGCAGCCGCGGTTTCACATGAAAATCACGAAGTTAACAATAATTCGCAAGCTATTTAGCTGGTCAACGTTGATAGACTTCCACTGATTTCTGAACGATACCCAGTGGAATCACAAAAATAACACCATAGCATTGAACGGATGTGATATCTGTGCTCAGAACGCCAAATATTTCCATTGGGGTAAAGCTTTCGAGATGAATGAGAAGTTGTGAATGGAACATGGATGATAGAGGTTGAACAGTGACATTTTTTTCGTCCATGGATGAAAGTGAAAGCAGCACGATAAACCGGGTATATCCGAGGATTTCGCCAGCAGAAAAAAAAACGTTTTTTCCAGTTTGACAGTGTTTTACATTCGATTTCGTTTCGTTTCTAACTGAATATGAAAGAGCATGACAACATTGAAGACGGGCATCAGAGCTGAGAAGATGTGGATGAAAATAGGGATTGCCGTTCAAATGAAGAACCTGGACTGCATCAGTAAAAAAAGAACCAACAACGTTTAAAGAATAGCCAGAAAGGAGGACGAGGTGGAGTCAGAAAAGCAGGGATCACTGCGGGAAGAGTGAGTAATTCGGAATCGCATATCTGAGTGTGATGGACCCTAGGCCATCCGTGAAGACGTGCAGTCTAAACCGGAACAAAATCTGAATCTGAAAAAAAAAACAAATCTGAAGAAGACGGTCCTTGTCGAGACGTAAGGTCACAATAAACACTTCCACCTTAACAATCTGGTGTGGCAAAGAAAAGATTGTATGAGTACTACCGAAGATGCCCAGGTTTCAAGAAGAACGAACATGGAATCTAAATCGGAACAAATAAAAGCAGCAATACAGTTCAGACCTATACAAGACATTTGGAAAAAAAGCAACGCTCTCCCTGAACAAGGCACTTCGATGGGAAGCGCCGGAATAGGTTGAGTCTACATAGTGTCCCAGAGTAACACCTTCACTTGTCTCCAATCTAAAACTCTAATCACTAGAATGACAATGAAAGGAAGATTATACGGCAGTTTATACTAGATGCGTGCGTTTTGACGCGCGTGCGTCCACGCGTGATCAAGGATGGGGCCAGTCGCATCGTTTGCGCAACTCAGACGCACGCGTTCACAGCCTCAAGGTGGTCACTCGTTCTTTCCATTTAGTGTGCACATGCCATGTTGACCGATCTTTATGGAAAATCCTTCGCAAATGTATGCTTGCGTCTGATTAATATGAATTGCCCTTATAATCACTTCCATGTCTCGCGTGCAATTTATACTAGGAGCGTAAGTTCGACGTGCGTGCGTCTTATGATGAAGGAAATGCCCAGTAGCAGCTATTACGCAGGTGAGACGCTGAGAGTTTTCGTCCACGCGGCGATTCGCGTAAGTGATGTAATGACGGTAATGTCAATGAGGGTGTACATGCATAGTAATTGGCCTTCATGGAAAATCCTCTACAAAATGAAAACGTCGACGATGAATGATTTGACGCAAGACTGACGCACGCATCGAATAAAAATTGCTCTACATATACCTAAGAATAACGTTCGAAGTTACTATTGAAATAGTGTTTTTTAAAGCTAATCGTGGGGAAAATTACCAGAGAATAACTGTACGCGGGAGACTTCACTAGTCCGGACCCGCCCACACGCGTCGCACCAACTGCGTGGTGACGCTCTCACTGTCTGCGTACCCACGATTCCAGTGTTTTCATCATCGATTGATCGATGCGATGTGGGGCGTGCTAGCGGGCATGGACCACTGTAGTCTCTTACATCTGACAATAATCATTTTTTAAGGTGCAAAAAACCTTCTTCGCATGATCCATATTTTCTCCATGAATGTTATTATAAGAGTGGGAAAAACGAGTTCCGTCATTTTTTGGCACGCACAAAGATAAAGATCAGCAGTATTAAAACGCGGCTGCTGTAAGGACAACTTCGTGCCAGGGTCTGTGCCGATAGCTCATCAATTCCAAGAAATTTTCATCGGACAAATGCCATCAACGACGTGTGTCACCTCAGCTGACGTGACTGCAGCTGTGTTCGCAAATCAAGCGAGAAACGATTCCAGAGGGGAAAAGGGCGTTTGAGGTGAATAAACATAGAATGTAGCTTAATATGCTGAACGAATATAAAATATCCAATATGAAATATTAGGTGGCTCAAAAGTCTTGCATCAAAATTTATTTTCGATCTAGAATTTCTTGGTATTAAGCTGGAATTCTTTGGCAGTAAAATGGTAGAATGTTCTACTATCTCTCACTTGTAAAAATTGGCTGGCCAGGTTCCACCCATGAATAATAACATTATGGCTGATTTTGAAAAAAAGTGTAAAATTTGATGGAAGACCCTCGGACCAACCTAATTGCTTTACTTTTAAATTTCTCAATACGATCACTGTTGTAACTCCAATGTCGGAATAATAAAAAAACAAACTATAAAAAATAAATTATTTTTGGGAGAGCGCAAGACTACATAGACTTGAGCGACGGATATACTAGCTAGGAAGCGTTTTTTTCTTAGGCTTGATCTAGGTTTCAGATTTCAAGACTCAGCTGAATTCCAAAAAGTGGACAGGATCCAAGAGTGAGGCATAGTATGTACACAATTATGGATGCTATACGATGGTCAAACTTTGCTTTTGCATCCACAGAAGAATCATACCTAATCCAGGAAGTAGCAGCAATTCCGTAGGGATCATTTATATGTAAAACTCAGCATTTACTTTTACATTTTCTCAATGTAAAATAGCATCAAATATCTGGGACGGACAGAAAAAAGGGCCACTAAATGATAATGAAAAACGCAAGTTAAGAATAGAACATCGAAAAAAAAAATCCAACACTTCATTGAAATAGAAAAATTCAACCCAGCAAATATGTAGAGTGCACAAGAACAAGATGCACAGGGTGGCTCTGAAAAAGAAGGCATCGTAAAAGAACCACAACAACTCGAAAAAGCAGGCAGCTGACAAGGCATGTTCATGTCCCTTCCAGAAAATAAGGAACAGTTGTCGCCACAAACTAAGCTTCCAGGGAAAAAAAAGCAGGAAAGAGGGCTAACGGATGTCATAAACCCGAGAAAACACTCTGGAGTCATGTGCCATCCGAGCTATCTTTGACCACTTGGGAATCGATTTCTGATCGCATCTTCGAGCGACAAATGTGCATGTTAAGGTTTGACTGTGCTGTTTTAGGGTAAAATTGGAACCTTGACAGGGTAATCCAGACCAGGAATTATGAACGGATGGCCAGGCTAAACCAGGCTAGGAAACCAGATTTTACGTCATTCTTCTCTTAGCACTAAGCAGCCTATATCATAAGCATTATAGGCATTTACGCTAACTATCATAGATTTGCTTGGTTATCATATCAAGAATCACAGGCCCGTACTGTTCTCCATATATGTATACTCTTTCGATCACTGATAATCGTACAGCACGAACGCAGCGCAAACGGCGCAATGGTTCAAGTACAAACCCTAACAGCAACGGTTCCTTGTTGCTGTCATCCTCCCCTCAATTGCTGCCATCCCTCAGCAATTGCTGCTAAAGGGCCTAAAGATTGAGCAGCGATCGAGGGGAGGATGGCAGCAACTGTCATCCGTTGCTGCTGGAGTTTCTACTCGACACATTACGTCGTTCGGGCTAAATTCGTGCTGCACTGTTATCAGAGATATAGCACATTTATGCCGTCCCTCAGGTATTTTCCATGAAAAAAACTGGAAAATTCAAGGATTAAAATCAGGTGAAGCTATTATAGTTAAGAATGCCAGCAAAGCGAGAATTAATGAATGTGAGCCAATTCAAAATAAAGTGAGCCAATAAATTGGACTGTATGTACAGTGGACGTCAATGGCGGTGACCCATCCGCGGTCTCGAGAAGGACAACGCAGCGCCGCGCGCGCCGTAACCGACGTTTTCTGCTGCTGTTATGCTATATCTAGCAGTTTTTCGAAGCGATTTTAAGGATTTCCGACCATATCGGGAAGAAAGCTCCTAGAAATAGCATTCCTGCGGCAGACGACACCGATTCCGGTGCGCGCGGCGCGGTCGTGCTGCGTCCATCTCGAGGCCGCGGATGGGCCGACGCCAGTGGCGTTCACTGTATGAATTTACATTCCTAAAAATTAAGAAAAAATGAGGAAATATAGGATGAGTAATAATTCGCTGTAAGCACAAAAGAAGGTAGCAAAGGCCCAAATGCGGTACCCATCAACTGCAGGGGTTAGTGAGCTTTCCTGGGGATTTTTTGAGCTACCCGTTTTCCTGAAATCGGTCGAGTTATCCGTAGAAAGACAAGTAGATTTGGTCCAAGCCACTCAACTAAGTCGATGACGAGAAATATGTATAGCAGTAAATATTGTGAAATGTATCTCATTCAGCTTGAAAAAAATCTTGCCCACACTGGGTGAGCAGAAGAACCAGAACCTTTTTGGGAATGTTCATGAATCCCACAGATGGCGAACAACTACTAGGGGAACTATTAGGAGAAGATGTTGCAGCTTGGAAAACACATTTTTGCAATGAAAGAGCACGAAATTGCCAAAAATTTTGCTCAGTGAGCAACCAAATAGGCAAACCAAGCAGAATCGAGCCGAGCACTGGCCAGTGTCAGCAAAGGCTTACCCTGTTGGACGTTGTGCAAACACGAGGCACAGGGCATCCACGTTCCTTTTATCTCGGTGCCCACATTACAGCGCTGCTTCCGCTGTCGGCGGTCACACCGTAACGTGAGACCTCGCTAAGAATGGAATTGGGGCAAAGTGTGAAGAAGCGTTAGCGTCTTCGTGGGCTCGAAAAACCGTGGCAACATCCTCTAATAAGAACGTTCAATGACAGATTGCCTTAAACTGGGGGGCTCTCGCCGATTTCAGAAAAATGTTGCAGTCAACCTTCATCAGGGGTTGGAGAAGAGTTAGATTGTATGAATATGCCTCAATCAAATTAATGAATAACAATAAGAGATTATAACAGATGTATTAAATATGCAAACGAATTAAAACTGAAGTAATACATAACTGGGTACCTCAAGACTTTGCTTGCAGTGGCTACCACAATTTTCCGGATGGAAGTGATGAGAACCAATGGAAAGCGATTTTGTGATGTCCGAATAATGCAATGAGAACCAATGGAAAGCGATTATGGTGATTTCCAAATAATGAAATGAATATGTTTGGTATTCGGATATTCGAATGAACTGAAAATTGGGATGTTCAGCAAATGAAGAGCCCTACATCTTTTGGGAAAAGAGAACAAGTGCTAGAGAACATTTATTTCATGAAATACTCGGTACTTCTCGGGAAATCAAAGTTTTCTAATAAATGAATTGAATTCACCTTGTTTTTATTCACTCAATTCCCTGAATGTCCGAGCTATGATGTTAGACTATCGATACGCATCATTGCCACTATCGTCATCACTTCCGAGGCCTTTCATTTTGATTAATTTCAAATTGGCAAAGCTGGGAATATTCCTTAGTAAGGAAACTGTGAGAGAGGTATTTTCTCAATGGGCTATTTAATTTCAATCAATTAATCAGCTGACACACTATTCGATATGCTTCAGAACCATTTGTGATTAAATGTCTGATGAGGTACTTGGGTGTGTCATCAAATCTCAAAGATCCCTACTCAAAGATGGCAAAAAAAAACTAGAAAGAAGGTTGAAATTCTCTACAGTAGCTCCTTTTTAGGCCGATGCCATGGAAAACATCCACGTATGTGTTTAAAAGACCTGGTTCTGGTATACAGAAAATTTTTGGTCATTCCGTTTACTGTACGCCTGTGAAAGGGGAAGTATTGACTTAGGGAATAGTAGCAAGTACTTGGAGAAAGGCTCTTTGTAGCTTATCTTTTATTGTAACGACGAAGGATGAGAGAATGCCATTGCAGCATCCTTATAATCCTGTAACTGAAGGAAACGGGATAAATGATGTTAAAATTTCGAAGAAAAGTAGCTACGTACGAAAAATAACTTTTGAACGTTATAGGAAAGCTAATGTTTTACCGTTCTAAAGTACACGAGTCCTCCCAGTCGAGTTGATTAGTTTTTTGATCCATATTTTAGGTTGAAGCTTAGGACTTCCCCTCCCTTACTGATGAGTAAGTCCTACGCTTTCAGCTCAGCTTCCGTATCAGGGCAAAGTAGCTTCCGTATAAGGGTAAAGTACGAAACGAAAGTTGAGCCATTTTTCCGATTGTTTTTTTTTAAATTTATGATTTGTTTATTGATTAGTTAGAGGAGCAGGAGGAAAACACTGAAAAGAAACAGGATCAAATTAGATTGGAAAGCTTATTGTTAGAAAGTGGTTTATTCCTTAGATCCTTTCAGAGGCAAATATTAAAAAATCAGAGCAACTCCATGCTATAGACTGATGACTAAGGCTGTATGACGAAGTATGCATTGTAAACGCTCGCACAGCTGACCACCAAAAACGCTCACCAAGCATCTCAGTAGTGTCCAGGTCCGGTTCTGCCTGTAGTACCAAGCATAGGTTTTAGGGTATCTGGATTACCACGGGTGATCAGGTTACAACTAGTTCAGCTGAGCGCTCCCATTACACTCTAAGAAACTTTTGTTAACTGTGGGAATATCTCGAAGAGGTACGTACTGGTTCTAATTTCATGGCAAGAAAAGCGCGGATTCATCCACAATGGAAAGCGCTCCGCGGGCATCAGGAAACACTCCTTGAGTCTTGGAAGCATGCCCGAATGGCAAAAAATTCGACCAACACTGATCAACATGCACTATACGAGGCCTCCATTGAAAAGTGCTGGGCTGTGGGCGTTCAGGCGCAACAGGCGCTTGTTGCGCTCCGATTACACTTCACTTCAGCCCTACATTTCGTTCCTGCGTTTTCGTCCGTGTTCGTCATTGGTCGGAAGTGATGAATAATTCATACGAATTCAGAAACATTCACACCACAGAAAGATAGCAAATAAAATACAAAGAAGCTAGTAAGGTAACATAGCTAGTGATTAAATAGCATAGATACGTAATATGCATATAATGTAATAAATTCATACTCAAGTTCTAGAAAATTCATGCCTATTGGAGAGTAGAAGGAGTATCCAAAAAGTCCACCGGACGAGTTCTCGTGCCCTTGATCCATCACGTATTTGGACACGTTGGAACTGGGGATGGGAAGATCGGACGAGAACGATTCGGCTACATCAACGGATTGTGTGGATGCGCAGACAACGAGAGCGTCAATACGAAGTTGGTGCGCGCGTGCGAGCAGGTTAAACCTTAACTTTCAAGCTATAAAATAAAGGAAATGGTATTGGTGAGGAGAATTTTTAAGCTTTTTTTTAAGCTAATTTAGAGCTTTCAAGGTAAGTATGTGATAAGAAGTGATATAGTTAGTCCGTAGTTAATTTTTTTTTGGTCCAGTTTAGTTAGTTCAGTATAGTTTTTTGTTTATTCTAGCTTATTGTTAGTTCAGCACATTACAGCTACCTGGTGAGCAACGTGCTATATATTGAAGCTATTACTGAAATAGTTGTGAATGTGTTTGCAGCGTGAACATTTTGTTTACGCCCTCTTAAGTTAATGAATAAGTAAATAAATAAATAAGTAAATGTCTTCAGCGAGGTGAAAAAAACATCAGAAATTCAGAAGTACAGCAGCTAACATCTGCGTCTGTTATGGCCTTACAAGGTACAGTGGTCCTAGAGGATCATATCGTCAATCTAAAAAAAAGCAAATGTAAAAGTAGTAAATCTAGCGGAAAATTGGGAGATTTTCGTGATCAGCACATGAAATATTCTTTGTTGGCAATATCTAGCGCTTTTTTTTGATTTCGAGATCGCTGGGACGGAGCTAGGCGGAAATTGCCGAAGAGAGCAAGTCGGAACTTCCATAGAGGGAATACGCCTCAATCATATGACTGTGGCCGGAACGATGTTACTTTTTGTAGCTATTATTGAAGATAAAGAAATATTCAGTAAGGAGACCCTAGGAACCTAGGAGCTTAAAGGGATCCTTTATTGACGATAATTTTACTTCAGTGCTGCTGGGATGTATGATTTCACAGAAAAAAATGCGAAGATCCTTTACTACAAAAAATTTATCTAGAAATTATATGGATGGAACTACGCACCAGAGAGAGAGAGAGAGAGAGAGAGAGAGAGAGAGAGAGAGAACAACTGCACTCAATGAAGCGAAGCTGTGAGATTAACGTAAATGACGAGGAATTGAAAACATCAAAGTGTTCCTGCTGCTTCACGCTTATTCTTATCCTGTGTTCGTGGAAACGATTAAGCACTTGTGTTTAAAAGGCGAAAATTCTCCTTCTCTTCCGCCAGAAGGTCCAATCAGCCACCGGGAAGTGGTCCTCTCAAGCCGAAGGACACGTTTAGGGCCACTTCAGCGTTTAGAGCCGTGGTTTCTCTTCATCTCAAAGCGGCTTCGATCTTATAGACTCCTCGCTTGAGAACCAGCTCTAATACAATAGTAAGGAGGAAGGAGCTACTATTAGGTAGTAGTGGTCAGCAGTAAATCACAAACAGCAAACAGGTGTTCCGGCAAGTGGCGAGGGGCTATTCATCGCCGCTGACGAATCGGCGACGGAAACAAGCGATAAGGATTACGTCGGACAGAGGCCGATAATAGTTGGGAGGAGCGAGTCGAAGCGGAACACGAAGCTGAAACAACGAGAGGATCCTCGTGTGAACGACGTGTTTATGTGGGTGAGAAGAAGCGAGTGCTTGCGTGTATGTACGAGGCCACGCAACAAAAACATTCGTAGGCACAGATGGCGTCTACTGAAGACACGCTGCGCAAGAAGTTTCAACGAATTGCTCGTCTGCCAATTGTCCAATGTGGCTAGTACGTTGAGTGGGTGAGGACAATTCACACAAGCAAGGGAAGGGCTAGAGACAAAATCCGCAAACAGAAGAGAAACCCATCCGATCTGAGGCAATGCCTGGCAAAGTCCTTCAGGATATACAGCACATATGGCCTTAGCCTTGAAAAAATTCTCCGAACACGAGCCAACTTATAATAGACGGGGTGGCTTAACGATAACACACTGGAATATTGCGTAGAGGATAAAGCACCAGGAATGTGTTCAACCTACTTATTGGTTCCCTAGATCGTGAATCGAAAATTTTCCAGAAAAATAACAAGCCAAAATCGTACATCCTGGGTGTATGCTACGAAGAGCAATAAGTGGCAATCATGAATTCGTCTGTGCGAACCAGAGCTCCGGCTCGGGGTTCATTTTTTTCGGAGTTTGCCCAGCGCGGAGGTAACGTGGCCCACGGGTCCGTTCATTCCTGTTTGAACTGTGTGTCTTGGCACGAACCCTGAACTAGGAATGTCAGGTAATAGAGAAAGATTGAAAGAACTCCTGTGAAGTTTAGACTTCACCGGAATTACTCGAAATTCTGAGAAGAAGAGGGAGTCTGTGGGATTTTTTCAATTGATTAGGAGGTGTTTAGTCAGTCATTCCGCAACAAAGTTCTCAAGAACTTGAAACACGTCTTGCTATGGTTTTGTACAGTATTGGAAACATTCAGGAATCCTAACCCATCTAGCAAAAGAATCCTGACGTCATCGCGGCAAGCGCACTGACCACTAGCCCACGTGCAAACAATTTCTATATTAGAAAGTTCAGCAGAGATACACTGGTTCGCAAAATGCGCATGAATGTCGCGAGATTCTCGCGAAGTGGGCGCAGATATCGTGCACCTGCTGCCAACGAGTTCGCGTTTTAGGTGTTGCGACATATGGAGTTTAGTGCCGGCTCAGCAGTGTAAGATAGTCGGTGTAGTCAAACACGCAAGCGAAGTTGGGTATGGCAGCTAGTAATTAATAATAGCTGACATTTTACGTGTACAAGAGAACCAGCCACATCAAAATTTCGACTACATTGCATTGTTCAGCGTGTTTAGTCATGCTTACTCGACCTATAGATGTTTGGTTACAATAGTTCATGCTTGCTTGAATTTCTTGGCTTTTTTTCGATTTAGAGTACAGACACCGTGTAAGAAACATGTCCTGGAACCTCCCTGATCTTTGCAGAAGTGTGGTTTATATGTACTAAATAGGGTGTAGGAGAAGTTCTCGAGGTTTCCAATAGTATGGTTTCTTTAATCCCTCGCTGCCTTGCAACAACCTGACTTTTCTATATATAAGGTGGTCAGGTATTGGTATGTGTAGGTATGTACATACAAGTCTAATACTATCGGTATCTGTAAACTCCTGCACAACCCCTAAAAGGAAAGTGGATTTTTCAAAACAGTACATTTGCGGCCTTGTAGTGTATACTACATCAAATCTGGCGAATCAGCAGCCGCATCCACTCGTCGCATTACTGCTGCATTTGAGGGCGGTAGAGTGCCTGAACGGACGGCACAGGAATCCAGACTCCTTCATGTTGACGACATCAACCTCAGTATTTCTGTCGACATCAATCTCAATGATGAGTTGTAGCATGAAATGAATGGGTGTTTTTGTTCACGATATATGTATATCGTTCCCTATGGTAAACCTTTCTTTCACTCTTACCTCCTCCCATAGCAAGCCCGGCCAATTCGGCCATCATTAACAAACAGGCTAAACCAGCGACAATGAAAATCAACCTTCTTGTAGGAGGTGGTGAAACTGATCACTGCGTTCGTTGTCACTGTTGCGGTAAACCTATGGATATAGAAAAGTCCATGAGAACTGTGTTTTTCTTTGGCCCGGATCTGATTCCGGTGCTGAATGGGCGTCTTTTTGTGCCCGCGGTTGTACCGCAGCCGTCATGGAGTCAAAATCAGTCTGTGGCAGTGTTTTTCGCTGACAAACTGAAGAACGCGGCGCGCAACCTTGACGACAAATCAGGGTTTACTTGATAGTTTTTCATAATATTTGGTGCTAACTGTCAAGAAAATTCTAATTTTTTATTGTAGCAGTGAGGATTTCGACGCGAGCAGTGCTGTCGCTCCGCGTGCTTCCCGAGTCCGCGAAAACCACACCGCCAACGACGCTCACTGGTTATACAAGGTGTATAACTGCCGGTTAACTAGGAGGTTAAACAGGCGGTTATACACCTTGTAACCAGGAGTCATCGTGATCTTGAAATGGTCTGGAAAAAAACCGAATTTCGACCTGTTTTCAATAACCATTGTATAACCGGCAAGTTATGCCACAGCCCGTATGCCTTGCCATAGCGATATTGATAGAGCGTGCGCAGAGAGCGCGCAAATGTCATTGGAGCAGAGAAGATGACATCACGGTTGTTAAAAAGTCCCTAAGAGGATTTTTTAGACCCCGGTTAGACAAGCCTGTAAGTGGTGTCGTACCATGATTCTGCGTTAGAAGTTAAGGTATTCAACTGTGCATCGTAACTGTGAGGATGATACAATACCCGCAGTAAGTTTGTTAAAAATGAACATTCAGAACCTGGGCTGGGATTCATGAAACGATAACCAAGCAAACCCAGGCTAGCAAACCAAATTTTGTCGTCTGCGTCTCTTAGCACCATGTAGTCAATACGATAACCAATCACGCTAACCATCGTTGGGTTGCTTGGTTATCGTTTCATAAATCCCAGCCCTGGATTTGCGTTCTTTTCGTTCCAGGGCTATAACTCATCGTAACAAAGCGATTCACAGACCAAACCAGATGTCAGAAGCAGCAGTGGAGTGGGCTAGCATATTTCATGGAACCAGCTCTAAATTTCGATTCTGAACATTGAAATTCCAGAGTCATTTATAGTGCTCGGATCATGCCGCGCATCAAAGTATGTCGTGCGCTATGCGCGGCAAGGCAGAATTAAAAACTTGTGAATTTCGTTGTTGAAAATCAGAACTCAGAGCTGGTTTCATGAAATATGCTAGTCTACTCTACTGCTGCTTCCGAACCCTGGTTTGATCGTGATTGTGAATCGCTTTGTTACGATGAGCTATAACCCTAGAACGAAAATAACGCAGATCTGTCTTCTAGATGTTCATTTTTAACAAACTTAGTGCGGGTACTGTATTTGAAAGATCTAAGAAGTTGAAGCAGTCTTTTTCCGCTTTGAAGCTTTGAATTGTCTTCTTGCCTCTAAAACAGTGTACCAGCTCTAGCAATTCATGCAATCTCATCTTGCAAGTGCAAGAGGTTAATAAAACAGATTGAAATGAAACCTACATGGTTTGAAACTTTACATAACAAGGTTCTACAACATGCATACTAGTAATTGACCAGTCGATATCATGCTTACGATTATGAGGGACCTCCCACGAAATACCATCTATTCCAGTGTGTTACAGTATGTAAGAGAACAGAATGTGATCTAGAGGGTGCAGGGTTCAAATCCTACCGGTATTTGTCATTTTGCGTTTTTGTGTTTGCAGCGTTAATCATAACTGAAATGGCCAGAAGGTTTGGCAGACATTTGTTATGCACGTAGTTCTGCATTAGCTCCGAAATAGTTGCAATATCAGAAGTGTAGTTCAGCTCAGATGCACCAATGCTTCAGAATTGCTGTAAAATGAACACTTTTCATTCAAAACAGAAAAAGGACTAGTCGTAGAAAAAAAGCATAGGCAGGAGCGAAGTTTACACCAGGGGGTTCTTCCGTCATGGCCTTGTTTTGGAAGGCGTACACCCAGGAACATTTTGGTCCAACGCGATGACTGCTACATTGCACGCATGTTTTCGCGCATTTGTTTCCTTGCCGAGGCCGTCTTTTGCACACAAGTGGAAATCCAGTGGATGTGGTTCAGGTGATAGCAAGAATTTGTTCATCATCTTGGTTATAGGTCGGCTAACCTCGGAAACTGACAGCAGTTGTTAGAGGCCACAACTTTCTCTATAACCGTCGGTACCTATGCAGTCACTACGGCCCTGGCTTTGACCTAACATGACTATTAAAATGCTAGCCATAGTCAAGTCAGGAACTATGTTTGGCTGTTTTTTCGGAAGTCCGAAAAAGGAAAAGACCTGCAGCTACGCGTGTGGGTGTTAAAGGCAGCACGAGTCGAAATCCTCGACTCGGACCTGAGCTGCGAACCCTAAAGTAGGCGTCGCGCACATCACGAATCTGCAAGGAACAAGCACAGTAACGACTTAGCTGCAGAAAACGGCGAACTGCCGTCGCGTGCACGCCCGGTCGGCCAGTGCTTTGCGGGGCTCGACGCGTCAGCTTACGCATTTAAGAGCACGCGAGCTGCTACCGATTCCCTGTCTTCGTGCTGGGACCCATTTGCGCACGCAGGGCGCCGCCGGAGTACTCGTCCGCGCAAGGAAGGCAGCATCGCGTTTTTCCGGCTTTCTCGGATGTTTCACGCGATTTCACCACCGGATATGAGCAATACACCGCCAAAAAACCCCAAAATCCGGCGAAATCACAAACACGATGGTTTCGCCGGGTGCTGCCTTTAAGTGTCTGTAGACGGTTCTGGAAAGGGTGCAAATGAGCTGAGCTCTTTTATCTTTTCGCATTCCGCAGATGATTTTCCCCCAGACAAGGAGTGCTTTCATTGGAATCATGTGAAGTCATCACTGTGATTATCCCACCATGTGCACCCGCTTGCATTGTCAGACTACTGTTTTTAGTGGGAATGCAGTGGTAATTGCACGGAAATCTCCTTGCTTCTCATTTAGCAAGTTCTCATTCAAAATCGAGTAGTGTTCTTACTACACAGAGCTTTCCTAGCATTCATAACAGAAATACACAGAGAATACCTAGAAATGTCCTCTTTATTACCTTATTGCCGCAGACAGAACGACGCGCATCGTGGCAGAAGCTTGCTCCTAACAATGAAATACTTTCTCTGGTCTCTTCTTATCTTAGAAAGTCTTGACTCGATGCATGAAGTACATTCTCCTAGACGCGCCCTTGCATTACGTCCTGTTTTTCGTCGTCTCATTCCTTCTCTCACGTCAGATGTGATCACATCCAGAGATCTCAAGAAAATGAGAAAGGTGCCTACATAACAGCAACGGTTGGAGAAGGCAGGACATAGAGAAAAACAAGGGTATCCACAGTAGGTCTGAATATTCAAAACTAGACGTCAAAATACTGTAGTAAAAGAAAGAAGTCGAGTAAGTCTAGAGAAATGCAGGAATTTCCCCACTATTTTTCATCAAATTTTCGACTTCATGTTTTTGTTTCTACATGTTTCAAAACGGCCTCAAAACCAGTTTTTCGAGGCAGAGGCCGTGCCAATTTGCAGAAGCAAAGTGACGTGCAAGATCATGTATCGCTGCTGCTCTTATTAATTGAACAATCCAAGACTTCTTGGCTAACTAGCGGACAACCAGCACAGCCGTGAGAGGACCGCCCACCGGCTTCTAGAAGTGCGCCCTTCAAACCTTTCAATTACTCGGTTTTCGCTACATTTGCGACTTTTCATGCAGATTGTTGAAATCAGCGTGGCCAGAAAAATAGGAATCCGCTGGTAAATCGAGGTGGGAACTGCATTTGCTGCTCGGCTTATCCCATATTATGTAATACCAGGGGTGGGATTCATGAAACGATAGCCAAGCAAACCAAGGTTGGCTAGCATGATTGGTTATCCTACTGACTACATAGTGCTAAGAGACGCTGACGGCAAAACTTGGCTTGCTAGCCTGGATTTGCTTGGTTATCGTTTCAAGAATCCCAGCTCAGAATTATTTTCAAATCAGCATTAACATTTGCCGCTAAAAGTGCCTGAATTTAATGCAAATTCATTCAAGGATTAAACAGAACTGGTGAACTAGGCAGAGCTGCAAGAAATTTCAATCAAAAATAATAAAATTCGTTCGATACATAGTTTCAAATATTTCCAGTGGTTGGTCCAACGGTCATTGCATATGGGGAAAAACAGCGGAATAAATTTGAAAATTCTGGGGAAGGAATCCTCGTTCTTTCTGACTCCCAGGATGTCTTCTCTTACTTCGTGATAAACAGGGCCCGAGAACGAAAACAAAGCCATAATTAATTGGATTATGACCGCAACAGACTACCATAGCATAAATTCCCATGCCACAACTCATAACATCTGTTTGAGACAAATCGTTATCAGATTCGCATTCTATTGTAGCATTCTATTGTAGTAGAGCAGAGTTTCTTATAAAAACAAATCTTGATGCCTAGTCTCACTAGGATTGGACTTCTTGCTGTTACCAGTCTTCGTTACATAACGGCAGCTTTGTGATGAAGCTTATGAAATGCTTCGTAAATTATTTTCCAGAAAATCATCTTATCTCATGCAATTTTCTCTGCTACTTTTTGCTCTACTGTTTGTTTTCGTTTTACATCTTACCCTACACCCCTCAGCTCTTGGCTTTTCCCTTGACGGTGATAAAAATGGTTCAACCTCTGTGTCAATGCCGACACAGGGCTAAGGACGTTGAGCTTTAACCTCTAAAAGCTTTGTTGCCCTTCATGTCCTGGATGAGGGCGAAGTTGCAGGATCAGGAAGACACCACGAACCAATAGCTTCTTGCTTGTATTTCCATTCATCACTATTTCCCATTCCTTCGATTCCTTGAGAATTGCTGAGACAGATACCGCATGACGATTAAATTTGCCAGAAACTCTGACTTTATGTAAACCTCGGCATTTGCATTTTACTCAATGTATTGATTCGTTGCTTGAGCCTCACACGAGGTTGCCAATTGACTTATTGGCCGACAACTCTGCAAAATCGCCTTCTTCAGAACCTGAGACGGGTGATTCAAAGAACAATCTAGTCGACTTGACGTCTCCTCAGCTTCACAAAGGGGATTCTTAGCCTAGGTTTCGATTGCAAGCATGGCTAATGGACCAGATACTCATCTATACAAAGGTTGAGGCCGAGTAGCGACTAACTGACTAGATGAGCTAATGGCATCGAAACTAGGCTTATTAAGAAAGGATACTAGCGGGGTCCGAAAACTCGTATTGAAGTGTATACTGCCAAGTGCAGTTTTCGATGCTGATATCAAATCCGTTTTCCTCATCTGCCGCGGAGTATTCTGTGAGGAGTTGCATAGCATGATTTTGGCTAGTCTAGACCGGCCAATTCTGACTTTCGACTTATATTCTGCTGAAAACATCTGCAAAAACTGTTTCAAACTTGTCTATTAATTGAGATTAAATAATACTTCCTAAATTTTCCTAGATCCAAATAAGTTCCCGTGACCTTCTGGCGGAAAATATCCAAGAAGTCAAATTTTGGCTGCCTCGCACAAGCCGGAATTATGCCACGTAACTTTTTATAGAGAGCTCCGCAGCAGATAAGGGCAACGGATTTAAGATCGGCATTGAAAACTGCATTTGACAGTATACATTTCGTCGTCGGACCCCCTAGTATCCTTCACTGGTTAGTATTACCATTGTGAAGTTATAGAGAGGTTTGGTCGACTAAATTGCATGTTCGTCGCCCATTCCAGAAGGCGATTTTTCCAAAACATCAGCCAATAAATCAACTGACAACATCGTCTAAAGCTCAAGCAAAAATCAGCACATTGCTTGGATTTCTTTCCACATCATAACAAATTTTCAATTACAAAAACTCTGCTGTCACACATATCGCATTTGAATTGCAGAGAATAATTAACAGAATGGCGGTGTTGCTCTGATTATGAGTTTCAGTACGATATTTATTGCTGTCATCACTGCACTGGTGAGTGATATCAGAATAAATATTTTCTATCAGAATATCAGAATAAATAGAAGTACGAGTCACCATACTAGCACAGGAAACTGATATAACGGTGCGCAAAACTATGGAAGCATTTCTAATCAGAACCAAGAGCACATTAATGAATCGCAAGGATGAATGCTTATCGATCACCAGCGAGCTTGCCTCATATATAGATCTTTGTCAATTCTGATCAAGTCGTGGTTGAGCGGTCAGTCTCCATGGCCCGCAACCACTGACGACGAGCGAGCGGTCATCCGGCGCTACTCACCATCAGTGCCGTGTCACGAGGTGTGTACACGCTTTCAGTTGTCTAGGAGCCTTTTCCCGGTGATTGAAAAATGAGTTTTCGAACTTTAAGCTTGATTACTAATGCACTTGATGGGACAGCTTCAACAAGCTGTCTAACCCATTTCAGGCCCTGAAGAAGGAGATAGCTCCGAAACGTTTGACCGTTTAAATAAACTGACTACTAATCTCGCGTGCAGTTGAACATAAAACAATACGAAATTCGACAATAAATATTATTGTACTAGTCTCCTAAAAATCTCCCCCATTTGTCACGTAACTTCGCTCTGAGATGAAATAAGCAATTTGTGCACCTGTTACCTATATTCACGCTGAAATCTGCATACGTTGGCGCTTCAGACGCACAGGAAATACTTCCATCATTTCCTGTATTTATTCCGTGTTTCATGCCAATTCATCATTGTCGGTGAGTTTATCGTCCCTAAAAACCCCGATACACCACGAAATTCCCAACACGGAAAATTCCGTGAGTGATGCCTTCAACAGAGTATGTGGATGCGCAGACAATTAGAGTACCAAGACAAATGCGGCGCGGTGCGTGAGATCAAACCCGATCAGAGGAGCCTCCCTCCTTCATGTGGATGATGTCTCGCCACTGAGATATGAAAATTAATGCCGCAAAAATTCGAGGTCGAATCTAGTGAAATATCACGAGACTTTCCAACCCCCCGCCCCCTCCTCCCACAAAAAAAAACCCTTAAGAACAAGACTACGACGGAAGTACCCATATCTACTATATCGTATTTATATCTTCGATTTGAATTCGTACACATTTGAAACGTCCTTGACTCCTTGTTTGAACTCCTTACAAAATAACAACTAGTTTTGATGCAGTACAACCATGGTTAAGGTGGCTATTGTGGGAGGCTTCCTTAACGGCGTATCAGCTCTGTTGCTGTTCCGACTAAAGATGTTTCGCAATCCATTTGGTTATCTAATGGTCTTACATTCGCTATCGAATCTTGGTCTATTAATACTATTTCTGATTTGGGCAACTCCTATCACGCTTTTGTACGTTTATTTTTCCAATTTCTTCAAGTTATCAATGACAAGGCACTCCCAACTCTCACCATCTGAATTTACAGCGGGTTACCCAAAGGATGGGAGAAGGTCAATGATATCGTGGGGCAACTCTCGTTATTCTTTCAAACATCAAGCTTCCATGCGATGTTGTTCATATCCATGAATAGACTTACGTCGATTGCACGGCCGTTGTCATATTCTAGATATTTCTCAGTTCAAAATACACTATACATTGTTATTTTTGTTATAGTTATTAGTTTCATGTATTTCTGTATATATTTCCACCGTGAGTGTTTTCACTTTCTTTGATTTTTTCAAATGTTCAACGTGGTCCCTTCAAGCGCAATGCAGTTTCTACTTCGACGAGAGCTCCTTGATGTGGTCGTTTTCCTCGACCAACTGTGGAAGTACGCTGGCATTTTGTATAGACTTCTGTTATAATATAGCTTTATTTGGATTGATAATGATTATTGATATTGCCACGCTTACATTGCTTCGCAGAGCTAATCAGGTTAGACCTCTTGCCACCACTCAACTTTCATGGACCCAAAATCTTCACTAATATCTTTAAATGATTAAAAATTACGTAGGAGTGTTATTTGAGGTGCTGATTCCGTCCTTGTCTGAATTCTGATTTTGTCGGTTTTCCATCGTTCCCCCATTTTCGTAGGGATACGGTAAGTATACGGCAGGAAATTGAGAGAAAATGGGGGAAGAAAATGGAGGTGGAAAACACTGTCGGCAACCGTAATCAGCGTCGAGGTCAACTCCTCCATGCAAAATTTGAGAGGATTTTGTAAGACATCATATTTACAGTATTCTTAACGTTCACTTTGAAATTTTTGAAACTGGGCCCGTACCACTTTTGTCTTTGTCACAACAGCCAAGCCCTGCCAAAGCACCTATGAATTCACCTTGTGATGAGAACTGACGAACTTCACTTGTGGCGCATCGGCGATATTCTCTGACATCTTCGTGATTGCTTTCACAAGGAGAGAGCTCTCTGAACAGGAGTGGATATTTTGTATTCGCGGTTATCTTCATTTTGGACATGCATACAATACCAACGGTGTCGCTTGATGAAACTGCGCGATGTCTGCGATTTCGCGTTTTTTTCGTCGTTTCTCCATAACTCCCTTCAATCTCAACCGTTTTCAAAATGGAGCAGATATTCGGAATCAGGATGGTCCAATCTATCTGGTAGTGCAGTTAAAATTTGAAATTCTGAAAAATCTTGGTGATCAGCCTGCAAAATCACCGAAGGACACAATTAAGAGAGACTCGCTGCATCGAGTCCCTCTTGATTATATCCGTAGGTACTTTTCTGAAAATGGATCCCGCTAGCTCCCCATTCATGTGAAGGAGTTGTTACACTGCACTGAAAATACATTTTTCGAACTCAGAAAGTGATTAGAAGAAGAATGGTACCTCATACGACTATCGCAGGATTTCCCAAGAATTTGAATTCAATTTTCGTCGATTTCAACCATTACTTTCACATTTTGAACTTTCTGAAGACAATAGGATTCGTGAAGTCCTCGAAAATTATTCAGAGCTGTCGCGAAAACCTGATGACTGCGATTGCGCTTCTAATCGCGCATGGATGCGATCTAGACAAAATTTCACTTTCTCATCCCCGAAAAAAGATTTTTCAAGGGAAATAATCTTGAACGCACAACTCGCCACTAAGTGTGATTTTTAGGACCCTGTAACGCTAGCAACCGCCCGATTTTGCACCTGAACATGCGATTTAAACAAAATTTCGTTTTTCCGATTTCCTTGAAGATTTTCACTTTTCCCAGTGGATCCTATGCAAGTTTCCACCAACCATCCAGAGAATAAATTTTTCATTGACAATAAATCCGTTACAATGTTTTCCATTCATATTTTCCTCCTGAGCTCTAACCACATCCCTGGCAGGCTATTATCGCGGCCTCGATATCGCTCAATCGATGGATCGCTGGTCCTCGCCATAGGCTAACGCACCCTGCGGTACTTTAGCAGCTCATGGGTGCGACTGCATTTGAAATAATGAAGGATATACTGAGAAAAGGAAACTTGACATGGATCTAAGAAGCTTTTCTTTCATCGCAGAAATACAGTATGAAATCCAATTTTCAGAGTTTTTCGAGCTTTCTTTCAATAATCAAATAAAATGTCAAAAAATTTAACAAGTAGGAGTTTTTCACAGTAATTTCTACCATTGTCAGTTTCATCACTATGGAAATCCCAATAAGGGTCCGAAATTGGAGATTGCCTGTCAACTCGCTTGCTTGACACAATTGAACAGAAGTACAAAAGGTGACTCAGGATCGAACTCGCATTCTTTAGAAATTCTGGCTTGGACCTCATTCTAGGGGTTTATTCGATTTCTGGTCACGAGGATCGCCCTAATTTCGTATCCTAATCACGTTTTGAGATCATAGTAAGAAACAGAGAAAATGTGAATTCTGGCGAGGAAATGGCAGTCTCTCGCTTTTCTATTCAGAAAATCCCGGAAATTTCCTCACTAACTGATGAGAGGGTTAACGAATGTGATAAACATGAGAATCGTAGCCATTTTGTTCTGTAACACCATACGTTAGCCAGGCTGCAGCATCTGACACTGCATCTTCGATTTCCTTGTCGAAGATTGCCTTTTGTTTCGCTCTCCTACACTATTCCCACAGTATACTTACGAAAACGGCGCTAAGGGTAGAAAATAAGTGCGATTTTCGTGTTCATGATTCGCATCGAATAACCTCCTAAAAAGAGGTCCAGACCAGAATTTCTAAAGAATGCGAGTTCGATCCCGAGTCACCTTTTGTACTTCTGTTCAATTGTGTCAAGCAAGCGAGTTGACAGGCAATCTCCAATTTCGGACCCTTATTGGGATTTCCATAGTGATGAAACTGACAATGGTAGAAATTACTGTGAAAAACTCCTACTTGTTAAATTTTTTGACATTTTATTTGATTATTGAAAGAAAGCTCGAAAAACTCTGAAAATTGGATTTCATACTGTATTTCTGCGATGAAAGAAAAGCTTCTTAGATCCATGTCAAGTTTCCTTTTCTCAGTATATCCTTCATTATTTCAAATGCAGTCGCACCCATGAGCTGCTAAAGTACCGCAGGGTGCGTTAGCCTATGGCGAGGACCAGCGATCCATCGATTGAGCGATATCGAGGCCGCGATAATAGCCTGCCAAGGATGTGGTTAGAGCTCAGGAGGAAAATATGAAGGGAAAACATTGTAACGGATTTATTGTCAATGAAAAATTTATTCTCTGGATGGTTGGTGGAAACTTGCATAGGATCCACTGGGAAAAGTGAAAATCTTCAAGGAAATCGGAAAAACGAAATTTTGTTTAAATCGCATGTTCAGCTGCAAAATCGGGCGGTTGCTAGCGTTACAGGGTCCTAAAAATCACACTTAGTGGCGAGTTGTGCGTTCAAGATTATTTCCCTTGAAAAATCTTTTTTCGGGGATGAGAAAGTGAAATTTTGTCTAGATCGCATCCATGCGCGATTAGAAGCGCAATCGCAGTCATCAGGTTTTCGCGACAGCTCTGAATAATTTTCGAGGACTTCACGAATCCTGTTGTCTTCAGAAAGTTCAAAATGTGAAAGTAATGGTTGAAATCGACGAAAATTGAATTCAAGTTCTTGGGAAATCCTGCGATAGTCGTATGAGGTACCATTCTTCTTCTAATCACTTTCTGAGTTCGAAAAATGTATTTTCAGTGCAGTGTAACAACTCCTTCACATGAATGGGGAGCTAGCGGGATCCATTTTCAGAAAAGTACCTACGGATATAATCAAGAGGGACTCGATGCAGCGAGTCTCTCTTAATTGTGTCCTTCGGTGATTTTGCAGGCTGATCACCAAGATTTTTCAGAATTTCAAATTTTAACTGCACTACCAGATAGATTGGACCATCCTGATTCCGAATATCTGCTCCATTTTGAAAACGGTTGGGATTGAAGGGAGTTATGGAGAAACGACGAAAAAAACGCGAAATCGCAGACATCGCGCAGTTTCATCAAGCGACACCGTTGGTATTGTATGTAGTGGTTGTCAGGATGTTGTCCTTTTTACAGTATAACTTCAGTGCGTCAATATTAATGACGCACCCTGTAGATACCGCTTATAAGAGATGCGCCACCCATTTGACTTCATCTGGGAAAAGGAAACTTGGGCATCTAATATGTCGCCCTCTTGATCAGTTTATCTGTATTTATACGTTTTCCATTTTTTATATGTATCGGATGCACACATTACCTTTCAGAGACAAGGTGCGCTTGTTAATTATATGAGAGCTTCACATCGAAAAGAAATTAGATTTTTCTTCCAAGTGAGTTAATCAAATTGTTAGCAATTTGTTGAAAATACGGTGAAAAGTGTGTTCTTTGAAGACACCGTACATCTGTTACCCTACAACTTCAGCAAATCTTTGTAGACCTTTGCAAACTCCATTACATACTGCCTCATGCTTGTCAGCTTCCATGTTATCGCTCGAATTGTGCCACCAACTGGTATTTCTGTTGTGCTGGCTACGACTACTGCTTGGGAATTGGCTCATGCAGGAGGAGGGTGAGATCTCAGCCATTTCTTGAAAAGATGGTGAGAATTGTAGCCATGGCCTTCGCTGCATGGTCTGCACCAGTCATAACACATTGATGTCCGAGGCTCACAGAGAAGATAGGTTTTGCTAGTAGAGAAATCAATTTCTGCAGATAATCCGAAAATATGCACATTTGGGTGAAAAAATTCAGAAAGAGGAGGCAGCTTCTAGATAAAGAGCGAGAGAGTTTTTCATGGGACCTCAAGATTTTATACAGAAGGTCAAAGATCACTAGAAATCTATCGTTTTCTATTCGAAACTACTAAATGAGATTATCGCCTGTAAGAGTGGAATTACTCTTCACAGAATTTGAGATTCGTCTCGAAATAACTAAACCATAGGAATCTCATCCAAAAATTTTCTATCCAGAAAGGAAGTCACTGCTCTTTTCTTCCCTACGAGTGGTACATACAACCCTCCCCTCCCCCTCCCCCCCCCTCTCCAAGAATCTCTGACGGACATTCTGATGTGGGAAAAGAGCAACAGGCATTGTTTTTTTTTTCGAAGGGAGGGGGAGGAGAGACAGCCTTGACCGAATTTTTAATTAGTAGCCTGTATGACAACATTCCACTTGTCTATTTGATTCCTATTGCAAAACAATCTGCCACCTAAAACATTTCAGTTCTCGGGTTATTTACTTCTTACAGGGTGATTCTTGTGGCATTTAACGGTGAGATACGGAAACGACTACTAAGGCCTCAGATGGGTACCACACCAGCGATAACAACGATACCCACGAACGTTTTTCATTTTTCTCGAGAGTTACCTCCTGTCAGCACTAAATGAGGATATTTTGCTCGAAAAAAGTCGCTTCAGGAATTAGCATCGATAAACGTTGCTCTCAATGTGTTTTTTTTTTGCTGTGATAAAGCAATTTTTGCTTGGTGTGTGCAAACAGGGAAACCCATTGAGATGGACCTACTCCCATGGGCTACATTACTGGATCGATCGATAATCAGAAGCCATTAAGAGGATGCGCGGATGCGCAGACAGTGAAAGTCATAGACGATGCGGCGCGGCGTGCGATTCAGGACTATTGGAGTCTTCTAAAGCCTTGTGTTGTGCCGTAAACATGGAATGAAAATCTTCCATGTCCAGTACGTGGATCCCTATAACTTTTCCGAGTTTCCTCGAACCCTCTTGTTATAGCATGTTGAAGACCTTTTTGTTACGCAATTTTGTAAAAGTTACCGATATCAAATATAGCTCTGTTCAAAATTAAAAGCGAGAGTCTCACCTTCCTACTCCTTTGAATTTTCAGGACTTGAACACTTCAACACACACAACTCTCAGAATAATCCACCCTGTTCGGCAAATTTTCAGTAGCACATGACTTTGAAACTGATTTTCTCGATGCAGTTTAAGTTCTTCTGTTCTCAGGTGTATTCTTGTAGTGCTATAGTAGCTCCAAATGGGGGAATGGTTAAACTCAACCACATGTGAAACACATGAGCTGGTCCATACTTTGAATGTAAAACAGCAGCAATAGATCAGGATTTATTTACAACCAAAAAAATTTCAAACAGAACAAAAACGATAGAGGTCCTAACCTATTTTCGTACAAACAACTCACAATTTGAGAGATAACAAGTAACAAATGAAGTGAGACAACAAAGTAAACAACAACAATACAGTATTACGTGTTTGCAAGACAGCCTAGTGCATTAAGCTTTTAGACTGCTTGCCCTGTTTCTTCCTTTGAATTGCCTTCCTGGCCTTCTTCTTTAGGCCAGGGCGTTTTTCCTCGTTTGATCTGAAAATATGAGGAAAAAAAACTCCACTTTCACCTATTTCCCGACCATACCCTAGTATATTTTAGGTGAGAAAAAAAAAACATGATCAGCCCCTATAAAGTCAGTCGATGCCACTCCAACTCATTACTTGGAAGAAAATCCACCTTACTTTCGCGTTGGTGATTTTCATTAGTTTAGAATCGTCAGGATCTAATGAATGTTGAATGTATGCCTGCAAAACTTGTGCGAGGAAATTATTAGCGCTTCTAACTTTGGGATATCCTCATTTCACATGGTATTTCTACCATGTAGCTGCTGCGCTGAGAGATAGCAGCATAAAAAATGTTAGCAGAATAAAACAAGAGCATAGATATGTTAAGGAAAGCCCTATAAATGGAGATCCCGCGCCAACTCTCCTCAAATAGATGGGTTCATTCACAATGAATCTTGTGTATTTTGAAGAAAATCATGCACATTATGTGCACTATAGTGATCAGCAACTCCCGATGATTCTACATGGGAACTCCGGTACCCTCCCATTTCCAGTTCAGAATGCGAGATGCACGACAATTCAACACTCACTTTCTCGTAGAAAACTTGAATTTGTCTATTTTCGCCGACTGTTCCTTGGTTAGTGTCGGTCCGGTTTGGTTGCTCTTTCCGCTCTTTTTCTTCGCCAGCTGCACTTTCTGCAGGAAGAATAACTCTACAGATCACTACTGACATCGTAGCTGAAAAAGAAACTCACAGTAATCTTAGCCTTCTTCATGACCTTCGTTATGCGAAGGTCTCTCTTCTGGAATTGCAGGCCTGTCATACTCAATGCCAGCGGAACCGATGAAGCCGACTGAAAGCATAACTAATCTTTACAAACACGTCTGAGCTTCGTGAAAATGTTCAGTCAAAAACCAATTTTCGAAAAAAAAAAGGTGTAACGAACCTTGAATACCACAAACGCGAAACCTTTGCCCATTCCAGTTGTTTGGTCCTTCACACATCGAACAAAGCTAACTCCACCAACGTTTTCTTCGAATAAATCGGCCAACTCATCTTCATTCGCATCTAGCGGGAGGTTACCTGCAATGTCAACCCTCTTGTTCAATGGCAGAAGTGAGATCTAGATCAGGGAAGTTATCTACTTGCAATAAACACAAACCAAGCAAACAAAAATAGATGGGGAATCGGAATTCGTATTTTCACTTGAACACTGAATGATGCACATAATTCACTGCCGGCTAAATTCCTCAAAACATAGGGATTTTATGGGTGTGGGAGCAAACATTGTAGAATAACTAAAAAGATAACAAAAATATGTTAGAAAAGTGGAATGGGAACGTAAAAGTTGGAAAGAACGCCACTAGAAGAGTGAAATGATAGATGCCCCTGTGAGGTTGAAATGGAACTCACCAACAAACACGGTCAGCTTCCGATCATATTCTGCTTTAGATGTACAAGTGTCAACCCTTATGCGATGTCTGTCCAAGATCGTACCATTGCTATAAAAACATCCGTCGAGACAAGGCTTAGAGTAATAACATTAAAGTGCATCTAGTCAAGAGGGCAAAAGAACCGTAAAGAAACATCATGAGCAAAATAAAACTGGACTCACTAAGCTAAAGCTTTCTGCACTGACTCCTCGTCCTTGAACTTCACATAGAAATTGACAGACGTTTGCTTATCGTGGAAATTATGCGAGATATGCGCGATACGTTTAGTAATCGTCTCCTTAGTAGGCATCACGCTCCTCATACGAACAGATTCGATCTGGAGGTTGAACAACTAGTCAAAAATAAAATAAAATAAAATGACACTTAGAAAAGACACCTACCGGGCCATATTGCGAGAACAACTTCTTACAATCACGTTCATCCATAGAAATTGGAGCATTACCAACGAAAAGCGTTCGTTTTTTCTCCTCCAGTGTCATTCTTTGCTCATGGGCCTTCTTCCTGTTTTCGCTAGAAGCATACAATAATGAGCCATAAAAACCTAATGTGCTACAGAGGCCCCCCCCCCCCACGACTGGAATCTTGTCGCACGTGTTGCACAGTAGACATTTGACTCGACCGAGTAAATCGAGTCGAGTTTCGAATAAAGCGACTTTCCAGTGACTCGAAATATCGACTAACCGAAAATAGTCAAAAATCGAGTTATTCGAAATACCAACTATTCGAAAAAGCTGGTAAATCGAGTTATTCGAAATGTTCAGTATTCGAAAAAGGCGAAAAACCGAGTTATTAGAAATATCGATTATTCCAAAAAATTCCCATCGAGTCAAATGTCTACTGCACAGAAAGTGGCGCATCACTCAGGACTGCATGCATACCACACTTCCTTCACAACGTCCCCTTTGCATGAATCTTCTCAATTCTGTGGTAGCTGTGGATATGCATTCATTTGACAACAAGGAACATAACAATAACTCATTTAAACGAACCGTTGCTGCACACGATCCTTAGTCTTCCCCTCCTTCTGTTCTTCCTGAGATTTTGTTTCTTCGTTGGCAGGTGCCTGTACTTGCTCCTTCTTGTGTTTCTTCGGTTTTATAACAGTCTCTCCTTTGAAAACAGGAACTTCATCTGAAAATCCGCATTGAATCGAATCCAATCATAGGTATGTTCTAAAGTAAACTGAAGCTTATGCGCTACCGTTGTTTTGCGATGACGTCGATGAACCTCCAAAAAGCTTTGAAAGAGATCCAACAACGTAATCACCTGAAAGAAATCAAAGCTTAATAACTGTATCAGTCGATTCCATCCTTCTCTAGTGTCTTAATGAAAAACCGAATATAGCCCCCAAGCTGAGCTCGAGATTTTGAAGACCTAAACTATAAGACTCATCCTATGAAATCGGAGAATTGTAAGTGTTGAATCCCAAAGAACAAACAAAGAAGTTATTGTGACAAGTCTTGTATGGTATCATTTAAAAAAGCATTAATATACAGCGAATAGAAAGAAACAAACCTTCAGGCTTATTTGTTACAGTCGTCTGAGAAGGTCCAACAGAATTCCTCTTCTTCTTTTTCTTCGGAACGTCCTCACTAATCGAATCATTTTGAACTGACTTGTTTGCTCGTTTCTTCTTCTTGGGAGGAGCAGGGTTTGCATCTTCAAGTAATTTTATGTAGGATGGAAAAGAAAGCTGGGAGGAAAACTGCTTTATTATCCTAAGATTCTAGCGAAAGCGTATTCTGAAACATGAACTCATCGACAGAAAACCGCTTGTGTTAATAATCTATGTAGAACAGTGTTCCCAAATCTTACAGAAGGAATAGAAAGTGTGTGCGCATCGAAAATTTAAGTCCGCCTACCATGCAACATAACGAAGACTTAACAGAATAATTAGGCTTCGACAAGATAAATACCAGGGTGAAATGGAGTTGGGATTGGTAAAAGTCGATAATATGACCTATCCTGCACGTTCTGACTTGTTTGCATTTCAGGTAACTACTAACACGTTTGCGACCTTACACTTTTAGCATGGTGTATCACATGGGACACACGCGCTTTTGCACAAGTGGGACCCGTGCTCAACCGCTCGAGCACGTGGTCCCACGTGGTAGGAATTTTTCCAACGCCGCATAATACCCCGAATTTGTGCAAATCTGAACCCGATCTTTTTTCTTTTGTGATCGTAGAGAGTGTTTCCAAATGTTTGTCGTCCGTTTACTTGATACTGATAGTTGTTTCTTTTTCATAGATATCGTTCTCTCTGGTGTATTTCTCAACCACATATTAAAAAAAGGTTTGAGTGAAGATCTGCTCTGTTCAGTGCATGTGTAGGAATCTTGAATATTTGTTAGTATAACACTACATAATTAGAAGTTTGCTAATTATGATGCTTCACAGAAATATAACTCTAAAAAGAGCATGCTCACCCGGTTGAGCACGCGGTCCCACGCGTCGCGCCTTGCGTGTCAACCGATTGAGCACATTGTCGCGAAGGTGTTAGGAGAGCTAACAAGTCAGAGCGTTCTGGGCGTGTCAGCTAAGTCTGAACGTGCAGGATAGGTCATATTATCGACTTATACCAAGTGCCCCCCCCCCAACTCCATTTTCCCCTGGATACCATCCTCACCTTCAAAAATCTTTGGGGATGATTCCTCCACGGGCTTCTCCTTTTTCTTCTTCTTCGCCTTTGGAGTCGCCACCTCAATCTCTGAGATGTCTGCAGTAGCATCGCCCAGGTGGGAAGCGGTGCTTCCGACAACTTTGTGATGCTTCTTCACTTTCATGGTAATATATGCCGTCTATATCTTAAAAAAATAATTTAACGCCAAATCCGAAAGAGCATCACGCAATGGATCGAGAAACTTTAACAAATCGCGAGGAACAAAAATGGAACAGAGTCTTCAACACACATTTAAGTCCCTAACGCCACTGACGTTCCGAGACAATACAATAAATGTTGCAAAACCATGTCAGTCACATCAAAGCAGTACAAAAAACCCGAGGAAGAGTTATACAACGCATTAGATGTCAATCATGTGTCCTCCTGTGCAACCACACTAACCGCGCCAAGTCTACGACAACGTGTCACGACTATGAATGGCACATTCCTGCTCGCTCGATTCACCACCATTATGTTAATCGATAGAACATGTACAAAACTTCCTTGCGCTATGGAGTAGCAGAAGGAGGCCACGACTCAATTACATGAGGTTTGGTCTCCGATTTGCTCTGTAGCTGCGCCGAAGTCGAAACTGCAGCCAAAACTGGGGGTGCGGCTCCTTCCATCCCCCACCCTCCCAATGACTTGGTTAGATGAACACGCCTGAGAAATGGTGAGAGAGCAATGGTTGTGAACAGTACGCATGAGGACAAAGTGGGCGGAGAGACGGGGATCTATCCCCGCTACGAATCAACGCTATGCTCAGAGATCGCCGTCCTCCCCATCTGGCGAAGTTAGAAAATTCTAGGTGGACGTCATCAGAACGGCTAAGAGTCTATGATTGATACGTGATGTGTTGATCCGTATTAATTCCCACTATCGTCATCGGTTCAGTCGCTGGCTCATTCTGATCTTTTAAATAAAATTTTCTTAGTGTTCAGGAACAACCTGGTAGTACCCGGGATCACAGTGCGCTAATATGTGTTGGGGTTCGAGGTCTGCTAAGCATTAGACTACATAGTTGTCCAGTTCCACTCATCCTAATAGACTTTATTCACAGCATGCAAGACGTGAAAAATAGTTGTTAATGACATGTATGGACAAGTAAATTGTGTTAAGTGAAAAGTAAGGATAAAGTAGTGAGCGGTGTACATGAGATCGAATTCTGCCCCTCCACATCGTGGCAAGCGACGTTGTCCTTATCTTCCTGAAAAAAAAAGACATTTGAAAGTAAAATTAGGAAAACAACAGACGATGATTTCAACCAAAGAAGCAGGGACACGTTACAAAAGAAATTTCCGGAGATTTATATCAAAAGGGGCATAAGCACAATTTCCCATTAAAACTTCAGCGGTGTTTTTATCTCTTTTCCCAGTATGGGATTATGGGCTACGGGATCTAATCGATTCCATACAATCTGTTTTGACTGAGATATACTTGTTTATTCACTGCTATTTTCAATACAGCAAAGAACAAACCTTTTCGAGCTTCCATCAGAAACATCTTCTCCAGCTCCGCCTTCTTCTTTTGCTTCATCTCCTCTTTTGTGGTGATCTCGTTCAGAACTGCCTCCTCAGGATTCTTTGACGTCATCTAAACAGCAACCCTTAAAATCTTGAAGATATTCCCTTCAAAACATGAACAAACCTTGCTTGGAGGCTTCCCGTGCGAAATTCCGTGTACCTCCTCGTAATCGACAAGGTAGTAGCACTGTGAAGGTACCTGTCGATAGATTGAGATCTTCGCACGGGGACCGATCTCTTCGAAAATCGTGGCGATAGTGAAGAACGGCTTCAATAAAGCTTCCTAAAATGGCTATTTATACGTCGAGTGCGATTGGCCACGACCAATGGTCACGCCCACCACGACATCACCACAGGAAGGTAAGTTAACTGGTGCTTACCACAATTATAGTGCCAACTGGTGAGCAATTAATGTTGAGGTCGCGAGCTGCACATGATGACATACATCCGAACGAAGTGCAGACCGTGGCGAGTTCCTGGAAAAGTCTGGATTTTGGCCTCAGAACTAAGACAAATGAAGTTGAGGCTACCTTCTGAAGCGCTTCCTGATCCTCCTGCAGCTTCTGAAGCCCCTCCGGGTTGCCTTTCCCAGATAGGGTGATCATGACGTCAGTGAAGTGACATTGGTGGTCGCAGTTCTTCAGAACCACCTCTGAGTGTACTTCGAGGCAGTCTTTGTGTTCCATCCAATCTGAAATGAGTACATCCTAGAATTCAGGAAGGAGGAAGTGCTTCAGAATCGAATAGAGGCGACGCTACCTTCTTCCCTTTCATTGCAGACCTCATCAAGACCGCTAAGTGCAATATCGAAGATTGTCGTCTGATAACAGGTGTCCTTTTGATCTTCTATACACTGTGAGGAGTTGTCGTAGGTCCTGCAAAGAATGTTTTAAAGCGATTTTTGCTATAAGTACAGTGAGATGCCGTATAACTACCACTACTATCTGCGTAACATTTAGCAGTGAAAGCAAAGATCTGCAGAAATCTAATATTGCATCACTTCTTCAGATTCATTCGGTATTTCTTGAAAATCTTCCAGGACCATTCGAATGTCCTTGGGCTGCGGGTGTACTCCTCGAGGAGTATAGCACCTATCAGCGCCGTCGCCGTTGTGGCTTCATTTTTAATACGTATCGATTGTGGGCGGTCCGAAATCGGCGACTGACAATATGTACCTTGGCGACAGTGGCGGACGCAGAAAGTGGGCGGGAGGGGGGGGGGGCGTGGGAAGAAAAGTGGGGTCTCCGCCGTTTTGGGGACCCAGACGGAAAATAAAATTAATAATAATATTAATTATAATAATAAACAATAAATAAAAAATATATTAAAAATAATAATAAAAATAAACAATTAAAAATAAACTAACACAAGATTTTTATTTGTATTGTAAAGTAATTTCGAAAATTTGGCGACTCATTCTCGGGGGGGGCGCGCGCCCCCCCCCGCCCCCCCTCCCTGCGTCCGCCACTGCTTGGCGATGCTAGTTGCTATACTCCTCGAGACGTATACCTGCAGCCTTGGGACGAATTGTCTACCATCTAACGGAAACCAATGAATTTCAAATCACAGGAAGTTTGCTATCAATAATATTTTGAGTAAAAATTGAAATACAAAATCTTAGAACTGCCTACCAATTACCGGAAAAAAACTTCTCAAGAATTTTCTTGAATCATTGGAAATTTGCCTCTAATTTACATCCTGAGGTGGAATTCTCTGCGTCATGCAATAACTTCAAACTTTACTGATAAAAAAGTTCTCCTTAGTTTGAAATCTAATGAATTTCCGATTATTGTTAGACAGTTCTGCGTAAGATTCTATATTTCAATCCTTTTTCTTTATTACAGATTCAACTTTACCTAGGTAATGTGACAGAAACCCTGAACCATGGTTACCTGCAAAGTTCGCGGAACTTCTCAACAGGATTCTGGAGGTATACCAGCTCAGCGGCGCTGTAGAAGAGATCTGATAGACATGCCTGAATGCATTCAGGCACTCCACCGGCGTCGAGAACAAATGGGAGGTCCAAATCTTGTGCTTCTGAAATGACAACAGTTCGTGAAGTTGCCGTGTAACATTCCATGAGTTTTGGGGTGAAAATGGAGTTGGGGAGGGGGGCACTTCTTTGAAGCCTAAGGCTAAGCCCATGCTTAAGCATAGGAGTAGGCTTAGGCTTACAATGAAGCCTATGACCTTTTATAGGGTGCCCCTTCCCCCAACTCCCTTTTCCCTGAGTTTTGGAATAAGCATAATAGTATACATAGTTAGCTTAAACTCACGTGAAAAGTTGAATATTGTACAGGCGAAGAGGAGGGTTAGTAAAGAGGCTCGCATACTGAAAAGAATGAATCGCAGTCATTTCAAGATTCTTTACGATAATGAAAGGAGATATCATTCAACAGAGTTGGTGAGGAGCGAGAGTGAGCCCAGTAACATAGGGCAAGTGATACAGAGCCCAACTTGAGCACTATGAGGCAAAAATCCAGTAAAATGTCCTTCCTAGATGTAGCCAGAGGACGTGAGATGCAAAGAAGGCAGATGAAGCGACGCTAACTCTCTGGATCTGCCACAACTTTCCCGCCCAAGATTTCGTTTTTCGATAGTGGGTCAAAGAGGAACAGCGAGCGCACTTGTGAATCCATACTTCTCAGGACTTGCTAAGAAACATGGAGATCTTCACGACATGGTTTCAATGGTACCTTGACGATCAAGTGTTAAACACGCAGATATGTGTTACCCTATGGAAGAAATCCTCGACACAAATTTGGCAAGGTGTCCTGCGCCCCAAATATTATAGCACTATAAACTAATATGCTCGAAATTCTTGGTTACTTTTTTTTAAAAACGAACTGGAGCTGTTCTGTAGAATGATCCACAGATTTGCTTTCTGCCTATTTATCATTCAGGATGTACTGAAGGGAGCTTAGTGCATAAGTGCATCCTAAAAAACAATCCTGGAGTGATAGCAATTGGTTTAGTTGCAGTTGCCCATGCTACTGCGTTTTAAAATTATAAAATTATGAAGGAATACGAATCCAGAATATTTCCATCATTGCGAATTTGATCTTCATGCGTCGATTCGCCGGCAATCGAGCGGGAGAGCGGGAGCCGTACAGCGATGGCGTATATAAAGGTGGAACAATCACTATGGAACTAATGGATCCTTACAGCTTGGTCAGCTAGATGATCAGGAACCCCCATCCCACGCCGTACCTTTAGGTCCTGATTGGAACTGAAGCCTCCTATTCCTGATTCCTAGATCAGAGTGGAACCCTAGTCTTTGATCCTGCTATGAAATGCTGCCTCCCAAGAGCAATGAATTCTTTCTTCTTCTCTATCTTTCTATCCATAAACCGCTGGTGTTTCAGTGCTGATTCAAGACCTCTGCTTTTCAGGATGAGGCTAGCCTGGTTCGTTCTCCTCATATCACTCGGCGGATGCCTGGGTAAGCAGCCATACAACATATCCTCAAGCCACTACAGCCTAAACTCTTCCTTTCAGGCATGAGGTCCATCACGGTAACCCGCTCCTTCGACTTGCCCGTGGTCATCGAAGCCAGTGGCCTGCCGCACTGCGCTCGCACCTGCCTGTCGGACCTGTTCCTGAAGGCCGCTGAGTTGATGACGTTGAAGAAGCCTATGGAAAAATTCAACGACCTCTGCGAGTAAGCTAATTCTCCGCCGACTACTGCATCGTGGATAGCAAAGAATTTCCTGTTCAGGATCTACAACAACGCTTCGATTTGCGTGGCTGAACAGGAAGAGTGCTTCAGCGAGAGCACGTTCGACTTTGTCTTCAAGGGAATTGACCAATTGTGCAACGAAAAGCAGGAAGGTAGGAATTTCTGTGGATTTCCTAGGGACCATTCTTAGTTCCAGGCAAAATTCTGTGTTACAGAGTTAAAGCCACATGCGGAGTGTCTGGAGGAGAAGATTGAGGAGCAACTCAATGTGTGCGACGAGTCTTGTGGATTTACGGAATCCTTGGTAACTCTGTCTATGAAAGAGAATGTCAGACGCATCGCCAAGCTTCATAAGCACCATGAGCTCATGGTTTGGGTAAGCTTTTAACCTTAGGTTATGAGAAAGTGTCGTAAAGATAAGCCAATGCTACTCCAGGAACTCTCCCCAATCTGCACCTCGACCGGTTGCATGACCGCCTGCATTGCTGAACAGTTGAACACGGAATGTGGTGAACCTTCTGGATCGATCATTGTGGTGAGATATCGATTTTCGATCTCTGGACTAGTTTGTTCCATATTTAGAATAGAAATAAATTATTTCAGGAAGCCCTTCTCAAGCCATTCATCTCGTCCGCCATCATCGTTGAGGAGCTCGGTCCTCGCGCCAAGATGGCAGCGCTGAGCCAGATTCCTGAGGAATGTCACTACATAATCGAAAGAGAGGAACTGGAGAATATTGTCCAGGGAATTCCACCAGTATGGATTACTAGCAATTAAGGAGTCAAATGTTGTTTACTCATTGTTCACCTGACTTAGAGCACTGAAACTGAGAGCAGCGGAGAAGAGGGAAGTGGAGAAGAAGGCAGCGGAGAGGGAAGCGGCATGGAGGCCAGTGGCGAGGAGGGCAGTGGCATGGAAGCGAGCGGTGAGGAGTGCAGTGGAGAGGAGCCGAAGAGGAAACCACACTGGCTCCGCAGACCCTTCGGTACGTTCCTCATCAGTATAATGCGTAGGATAGTCATTAAAAGGGTTTGTGATCGTTTGAAGGAAGGTCGTAGGACCTTGGTGTCCATTTTTCAAAATGGTTTTCAAAAGCATAGTTATCATAGGGAGAAAATGAGGGGATAACTAATTTTCTAACGTTACCATTAGCTTTTGGAATAATTTTATTGGAAAATGAGCAGTGCAAAATTCACAGGACATCCTGGAGCATCACGATCATCAAGACCAGTTTGCTAGGTTCCACAACTTCTCCTGGGTGGAAACAAAATTCAACGGAAACAGAAACGGAATTTGCCTTAAATGTATTGTGATAGTATTGTCGTCTGAAACCTACAGTCCTGAAAAATTGAAGTAACTTCTTGCTTCATAAACATGGGAATTTTATAATTTGACTTGGTATTGTGATCAAAGTAACAGTCCTAACATTTCCTCACATAATATTTTACCGAAACCGGCATGTAAGAGTTTACTTCCACC
Source organism: Ancylostoma caninum (assembly GCA_037903475.1). Classification (NCBI taxonomy): domain Eukaryota; kingdom Metazoa; phylum Nematoda; class Chromadorea; order Rhabditida; family Ancylostomatidae; genus Ancylostoma; species Ancylostoma caninum. The sequence goes on along the minus strand of JBAJFG010000140.1, from coordinate 1,841,561 downwards.
AGTCCCTCCGACTTATCGGCAAATTGGCTATTTTTCCTAGAGAATGCCCGTTTTTCTACGAAACGTTCACTTTTACCCTATACCTTTCAGGCCACCGCCGCCCACGTCCTCATGGCCTTCCCCAGCGACCAAGGCCAGGTAAGCTTCTTTTTTGCTGATCCCTATTACCCTACAGCAATCCTCAGATTCCAGAGCCTAGGAAATTCCGACATCCGGCAGCTGCTTTCGGCGAGGCGAAGGGAATTGTTGTCGTAGCTGCAGCAGGCACGGCAAGAGGTGAGAGGTTCTTCCTAAGGATTCACTCAAAAGTGAAGACAATTTTGATACACAGGTGCTCGTGTCGGAAGATCCGTTTCACACTCCCATGAAAGCGAGGAGAGACTCCTCATGACTCGTCCAAGGCCTGTCGCTCAGCCAGCTAAACCTATGACTAAACCCGTGGTCAAGCCTGCTCCACCAATGGTACAGCCAGCTACCCCGATGCCTGCGCCAGTACCTCAGCCAGTTCCACCTAGGCCGGTTCCGCAGCCAAAACCCCAGGTGCAACCAATTCGTCCGCTCCCAGGTGAGAGCAACGTTCGAATAAACGTTTTTCACTATGATGAATTTATTACGGCTCAATTTCAGTGCACAGAGACTCTCGTGACAGCCGTGACAGCAGGGAGATGAACCGAGTGCATCGAAAACCTTAGAAGAACCAGGACATGCTTCCATCCAATGTTACGTCTTAACACCGTTTTAGTCAATTCACACCCGCTTGTCTGTGATTCAAAATGTGATATGTGAACGTTTTACAGCTTTTAATAAATTCTTAACCTTAACGCTTGCTGTGCTGTAATTCATGAACGGTAGGAAGTCGATGACGTACCCAAACGAAATATTCATGTACTCTCGTCAAGGGTTTGATAAGTTATAGTACACTACTTCCGAAGGATGCCCAGGTGTAAAAAGCAAAAAAACTAAATGTACCTAGGAACATTCTCTGGTAAGCGGGAAGAGGATATGAGAATCTCGGATGAGAAGTGTGAATATAAGCAGAATTCCAGCATTGTTTTTGTAAAATCTAACCGTTGCTTGAAGAATTTGCACAGATTACAAAGCGAAAATTTATTCATAGTATTCTACATGTACGGAATGAATGAATAAATAAACTACAAGTTGTTCGGAAAAAATCCTCGAAGGAAACAAACGATAAGTAAATTCTGTCGGACCTTTTCTACCTGAGAGCTCATAGCCTAAACTTACTCAGGATATTCATACACTCCAGCAACACAATCGTTCCACCACTTCAAGTTTTGGATTTGAGTAGACTACATTGAACACTTGGAACAGTGGAAAGAGGTCAACGTTTTTGGGGGTGGAAATGACAAAAATGAAGTGCATGACATGTTTAACACAACGTACCTTACCTTATCGTTTCTGAAAAAAATCTACTAGCGAGAAGATTCTCGAATTTGTTCGTTCCACAGGCGTCGTTTAATTCGGAAAAAAATCCTCTTCGAAAGAACTTTTAAATCGACTCTATTATATCCCTTCTGTGATTCGATAGCAACATGCATCGTCTTATTTGCATTTAATATGCACATATCATTAATGTATTGCTTCTATAAAAATATATGTAGATGGAAGCCGCGAACGAACGAAGAGCTAAAAAAAGAAAGATCCGTAGAAAAGCGGGCTCGCTGGACTTTAGATCGGGGTACATAGCTTCTTCGCGCAACGCTTTCTAACTGGATACCAGACCTTTAACTAAGTCACTAATTGTTGTTATTCACTTCGTTCTCTACAGCATGCATGTGGATATTCGATTATCGATGAAAATAAATTATGATTAATGCAAAGCCTTCTGTGTGCCTTGCCGGGATTTTGTCCTCATTTTTGCCTACCCTTCACGTTCTAATTTTCGAGATGCTGGTTTAATTTTATGGTTGTACTTGAACTATCACGATTTTCTCTCATAATCGAAACAAAAACAAGAACAGCTCCTTCTAGGATATAAACCATTGCACCAAGACCCACACAATCAAGCCGAAGTTTTTTAGGATTTGCTCTAACTTGAATTAGATGCTTGAAACGCTGATATGCGAGCTGGTAGAAGTTAGCATGAATGATTATCTAAAAGATCATGTAGTGTTAGGATAAGCAGAAGCCATTGCTGATTTGCTTGAATGCCTGGTTTCTCCTGGTTATGAACTCCTCCCGTATTTGTTGGAGTTCGTATGCGGTTAACTTTAAAAGAAGAAAAGTAGGCCGTGATTCCCTCGAATATCCTGTCATCTACTCGTCTAATCGTCACCTTGTTGTTGATTACGCTTGACTGAGCTGCGAATGACTGACTTCAACTCCGCTAATTACGGAGTTTACATGGCTTCAGAGTGAAAGGGCTGCAGAATGCATTACAAAAGAAACCTCTGCGTCTGTCACTGCTTGCAATTACTTGATACACTCTCCTTCGTAAAAAAAATTCTCTATAGACTCGTTATGTCTTCTAGAGCAAAGGCTGAGAGTAGCTAGTAGGCGTGACGCATTTATGGGTTCATTACTCTCAGCAGAGCTCAACGTCATCGGTGAATTCCTGTTCCTTATGACAGGTATCCAAGGTGATTATGCATGGAGTATTAACGAGCAAATCACCGGAATTATTGCCGCGTTCTGATCAGGAAGTAGTCCACTTCTTTTTGCAATGATCTCGAGGGCTTGTATAAAGAGAAACCATTACTATTAGTTACTTCCACACTTTATATGATGTTATCTACATATCCTCCAGAGGCGTTGTATTAGCAATCATGTTCCTTCATATCGTCTCTTTTTCTTACCTTGTTTCAACGTTACCCAACATACATGACTGGCACTGCACTGTGACTCTGTGTAGGTCACCAAAGGATGCCCTGCGAACGCCCGCCTTCCCTTTTTTTACTTTTTAAGTATTTTTCAACATAAATGTTAATGCGAAAAGCGTCTGTTTAATTCTATTCTGTAGCATGATTGAGGACAGAACCTCACAATTTATTGCAGTATGTACGTATTTCATGATTTGACCAAACAATATAATCACCCTAAATAGCTGAAGATGGGGCGGAAAATTGTGATCGCTTATGAGCGATCTCTATCTCCAGCTACGTATATCCTGTTTTCCCAATTACCACTACTATATTTTTCTCGTGATATTCTTCGTCTTCGTGGTTTAACATACACATTTCCATTACTCTCAAATTCTGTTCTTTTCCTTCGCAGTTTTCCTCTTCATTCCCTAATTTTTTTTCCGTTCTGCACTTTGTGAGGAATAATGCAGATGTTCCTCAAGCTGTGAAGGAGGGCGGTTGCAAATTTACCGAGTACTATTCTGTCGTAAACTAGTTCGAAGGATTGAGTTTTAAGGGATGAACTACGGAAGTTTCGTTATTTCTACTATTGGGAGTTGAAGTTTTTGTTATTCTGAGTAATTAAAACAGTACCTTACCTGTATCTGATAACGTTGGGACAGTGCCTTCGAGGGCCTAAGACTGTTTGAAATTAGGCTGAGAATATTTTTATCTTGCATGTTCTTTTATCCACAACACACTGCTGGTAATCCCAATGAGGGATTGGTCTCAAGAGTGAGGTCTATTCAGCTCTTCGCAGAAAACTGGATCGGGAACAGGGATGTGAGGATGTTAAATTTCAAATCCCGTAAACCGTAAAACGGAAGGCCAAAAATGGGCTGAAAACGGAGAGTGGAAAACGGAAAACAGAAAATTCCGCACACCCCTGATCGGGAATCGCGAAACAATAAAGAGTAAGCCCATCGTGGTTGTCGTTATTCGTTGTCGTATAGATTGCTCATGCCGAGATGCAGGATGTAAAAGTTGGTTTGCTGGCTTGGTCTCGGCTGGCTACACGTTCGTGGATCCCGGCACTGGTTCCTCCTTGTTCGGTGTCCACGAATTCTAGCCCGGATTGGAGAAGAAACAAGGGCTGACCCAAAATGAGCACTATGGACGAAGTACGTATTAAAATCCTAGTGTTTATTTGGGAAACACCTGGGTAGCGTATGATCAATTCTACTGGATGGTTATGTCAAGAAGTCAGCTGAGCTCATCACCTGAAGCCTCCCGTAGATAGTTTTGTGCCGGTGTGATGAAGAATGTAAAGAATAAGCCTTGAACTATCCCTGCGATGATGATCAGTGCCATAGACAACAGCTCTGAGTTGCTCAGTTCAGTAAACACTGATTAGTTGTTGATCTCCTCAAGGGATATTTGTAACCCGAGAGGAATCCGACTTCAAAAATTCACGAAGCCTCATTCTACTTACCTGCATTTTCCACTAGCAACAGAACTGGGATTCTTCAGAGGTTCATTCGTATATGTTGCAGTTTATAATAACGTATAGGAGTCAAAATCAACTTGGAAACTCCCTCAGAAAATCTAGTCGACGTTCAAAAAAAGCTTCTCATAATTTCATGAAGCTCATGCACCGTGGATATGTTATTTCCAACTTTCCTTGAATGAGAAGATACGTTATTAGCCTTTATCAGCCATCTTATTGTGCAGCGAACAATGACTATTTTCCTGTTAATGAAGCCCTCTGCAAACGGACACCGTAGTAGCGAAGGTCTCACAAAACCTGATGTCATACGAAGCCGTAGATAGAAGCTCATCTCCTAGTACAACAGGGTAGCCAGAATGACAGCGATTGGCTATATTAGCCTCATCCACCTTTTTATTGCTATGAATTTCCTATTCAAGTCTTTCTCAGAATATCATCGATGTATGCTAGGAACTATCGGTTCACTACTGATTCTAGAAAATCGATAAATCGATTAGTGCCTCGTTCCTAGGCACTCTTGTAACGATTGCTAGGCGATAGCAAAAAAAAGCAACAGGTACCTCGAGTATCTGTATCTCGACTAACTTAATGTTTCTCTTAATGGTATGAGCAGTTGTTTGCCAGAATCTCAATTCGCGTGAACTGTAATGTAATGGTGTTCATAACTGCTATGTACCTTACATTACATTACAAAAATGCAGTTAATGACCAATCTAAGAGAATGAATTGGTTTTTCCCACTGATTACATTGCTTTTTTCATTAAAAGACTATTATGATGTAGGATTTGTTATTAACAGTCTCTTTGCCAAGTAACTCAAGTAAATTGCTCCTTACTCCGACTGAAATGCTCCAGGATAAAGTAGGTTTCTGAACTTTGAATAAATGGTCTATAGATGGACTAAAAAAGTGTGAGGCTGAGAAATATTGAACGTAGCATAGCATCCTTTCTTTTTTCGAACACTAAAGTATCTCCTCTATTTTCATGTCAGCTAAATACATACTTCGAATGTCATCTTTACACTTTTTTCTTCCGAAAGGAAAACGGAGTATCGTGTGAAATGCACCTTAGTTACAAGCGGAACACGCCTATTTGAGTCAGCTGCTAGCGAATCAGGTGCTCACAGAATAGAAGTCATTCCACATCAATGCCCTTAGCAGTATTAGGAGCTTTCCTTCTCATGGAACCATCTCGTGTCAGAGAGAAACCTTCTCGTAATCTCGTCTGGCACCGAGTACTCAGGACTGTATCACTATTTTTCTCTCAGATTCCATCAGCTTCACATACATAGATAAGCTAAGAATTTATTTCCATCCTATTTTGTTTTACTACTGTTTTATTACTTGTTATTCAGAAAAATAACAAATAGATCGATTCTAAATCAGTTTATTTCTATTAAGATCCGGACACATGTAACAAATGAACGCATATTTCATGCAAATTTCAGGGAAGTTAGAGTTTTCTCGCGCAATCTTCAGGAAAACCTGGTACAATTTATCATTGTTCACCTGGCAACTAGACAGCCTTGACATCCCTGGCTGAGAGGGAATCAAGAGTCTGATTTCCCTCTCAGCGTTCAAATTTTTTTGAATTTTTTTTGTGTTTCTTTTTAAGGGACACACGCGTACTGTTTTTTTCATCCCGTTTTCCGATGTAACTTGAAATTCTTCTGATTGAACTTTACATTTTGCACCATTTTTATAGTAGTTCTGTATTTCTACTTCCCAAGAGATTGTAGGCATATATTTTCTTCTCTCGACGTTTGCTTTCGTTCTTTCAACGTCCAGTTGTCTATTCCCAACATCTTTATATGAGGTCATGGGTCTAAACTTCTGTTTCTGTTATATTCTCTGAAAAGTACGCAAGTATTGGAAGAAGTTGAACAATACAAAGTCCGACTCTGTTTTCAGCACAGGTTGTGAACTTCGTCCAAGATTTTATTGATGTATGGGTAATATATGTATATGTAAATACAAAGTCCATTCCTCAAGTTGGAAACATGATCACTCCTGTAGGGTCTCACATTTGTTAAGTCCAATGAGCAGTTACGCTCAGTGCACACCATTGTTTCTTCTTAAGCAATCCCGTTATTTAATTATTCTATGGGTTCCAGTTGTCATGGATAGCTTCGCCTGGCTTCGATTGGAAAACAGTAGCAGAACGTTTCAGACAGCTTCCGTGGGTAGACTCCAAAGACATTCCTCCAACTAAAAGTGGAAATGCTCACGCTACTAAATATCTATGTATCCCTAACCTTTTTTGGCTTCGGCAAACCAAAGAAGCAGTGGCAAAGGTGTCCAAGCAAGCTGCTTTTTCAACCATCAGCTTGCACGTTTTGCAGCTGCATGTTTTTTTCCACGGTATATTTTCCCTACTCGGAACTTTTTCACATCCATGGAAAAACTTGGGAGCCATTCCCACAATTCCCCTATTTTTAAAGGCAGTGGCGCATTATGAATAATTCGAAGGCTGGTGTTTACCTAATGAAAGACGATGAGAATCCGACACTTGCGAACCAGGCAGGTAGCATCAAAGGTACAACCACTCTGGAAAATGATGCTAACTCATTCATTCATTCATTCATTCATCCATCCATCCATCCATTCATTCATTCATTCATTCATTCATTCACTCATTCACTCCATTCATTCATTCATTCATTCATTCATTCATTCATTCATTCATTCATTCATTCATTCATTCATTCATTCATTCATTCATTCATTCATTCATTCATTCACCTCAATCAACCAATCAAGTCAATAGTTCATTCAATTCATTCATTCATTCATTCATTCATTCATTCATTCATTCATTCATTCACCTCAATCGATCAATCAGGCATTGATTCATTCATTCATTCATTCATTCATTCATTCATTCAACCAATCAAATCAATAATTCATTCATTCATTCATTCATTCATTGATTCATTGATTCATTCATTCATTCATTCATTCATTCACCCACTCATTCATTCATTCACTCATTCACTCATTCATTCATTCACTCATTCATTCATTCATTCATTCATTCATTCATTCATTCATTCATTCATTCATTCATTCACCCACTCATTCATTCATTCATTCACTCATTCACTCATTCATTCATTCACTCATTCATTCATTCATTCTTAGACTAAGATACTCCACTAATTCTTTTGGCTGTGTCTTTCTTTGCTCGACAAAGTAATCGATTTATCGATTTACATCTCTATGACTATGTTAGGAGAACCTTGATCATAGTCTTGACGATCCGCACTAAAACCCATATTCTGTAATAGGCTTTGGTGTTGTTACAGAAGAGAATAACAGCTTTGATCGCACTGTTGTTGTCTACATTGGTATGCAGTGACACCGCATCAAAGCTGGCATAAGCCGCACTAAGTAAATTATGACATTCAGAATTTGAGGACGAAGACGCTGTGCATAATCTCTCAATCAGACTTAATCAGAAATTGTACATTATATGTAATTCTACGTATTAACCATTTGAGTCGTACATGATTTATTATTATTGCTGCCATTACATAGCAAACGAATACTTGTGTGACGTACCGAACTCGCTGCAATCCATTTCCCTTACTGGCTGTTACTCGTCGTGTTTTGTATGCAGGCACAGTCAAAACCATATGTTTACAGCGATGGACACGAGAATTCAATTATTTCTTCACTCATACGACCACAACTATGTACAGTAGATCCATAGCAAACACATTCACCGTCTCCAGTTCGGCGAGCGTTTCATTCCTCGCAGCTCCTATTACCGTGTACATACATACGGCTACCAGACCTCAATGATCAATCAAATATCATACATTTTCAGGAAAAAAACGTTTTCTTCAAATGGCTTTGTACATTTCCTTGATTTGTTATGAATTTTCATATCAGAATAAGTGAGAGTTTCCTAGAAATTCCATACGTGTGGTATAGAATCACCGGGTGAGAGAGAGTTTTTTTTTTCATAAAAAGGTAAGTTTTACCCCCTTCATATGATATTTTTGTGAAAGTGTTCAACCCATCGTGGTACAACGAAGATTCTTGAGCAAATTAAAGCTTATACGAGGAAAACTATGTAAATGCAAATATTCGCAGTCTGTTTAACTTTTTTACCAATTGGCTGACATTCACGCAAATCGGACCATCTGTCACTAAGATTCCGGAAAATTCGATGCCCACAAGTGCCAGGTAAATTCTGACTATTTCTTGCGGATAATCTACAGAAAGCTGATTAGTTTCGAGAAAAACTGTTGGCTGTTTCTATAAAAGTACTGTGGGAGGTGATTACGGTTAACGACTCATAAAACATTTTCTCCTTTTTTTTTTCTCCACAGACAGCGAATAGATTTTGCAAGCAGTTTTTGCTGCTATCTTTTAAAGCAGGCACTCAATTAGACCATTTTAAGCATACGTATTTGAGTTTTTTTTTGCTTTTTTGCTTTAAGACCATTTTATGCTTTAAGACCTACTAAGACCTTTACGGCCTCTAGCTACTTGTACCTGCGTACTCAATTTTAATACGGTTTCGTCTTTGATCTTCTAATTTTTGACCTAACTGAAGAGTAAGCACAAGTTGATCTGAGCCTTAGTGGCCTTCCTGGAACAATTCTCCTTTATAGCTTTTTTAGGATAGAACGTATTGACCTAAGTAATATGTATTTCCTTTCCTGTCAAGTAAACCTAATAATGCCCCAGACATTCAGATCCTCCACCAAGGAACCCTAGGGGTAGATAGGGCACTCGTCCTCTAAGTGCAACAATGAAGACCGCTATGTTACTGTAAGGCTTCCTCCGCTATGATTGACCGGTTCCTTTCAACAAATAAGGCGGCAGGTAAGGTAGCGTTGTATTCCCTTAGCCGGATCTGGTATTTGGAAGGTTTTAAGACCCTGAGAACGACTATTTACTTGGAAAATGAAAAGCCTTTGACAGTGTGGTCTACATAACCACTGGCTGGTGCAACTTTTGGAAAACTAGACTTTTTCTCTCTTCATGTAGAATTTTTTATGCTGCTACCCCCTCTTTAGAGGTGACCGCGCCCATCTCTGTTACTCCGATCAAGAGGTGTAGAGTTGGTCTTTTGAGGTAGTCTTTTCTTTTGATACATCGGTGCTTCTGAACGGTACTTGTTTATCTATCTGTGGCAATTTCGTGCAGTAGACACACTTAGCTGCCCATCAGCTTCTCCCTTAAAGGGTTCCGGAAAACTTCTTTTCCTAATTTTCTTCAGGAAACAGGGGTTCGGAAACTTTATTCTTCGGCATTTCTTTCTGAAACTTCTCTCAGATTAATCCTTCTTCAATTTTCTACTTGGAACTTCCTAGGAAGTATCTGGAAAGATTTATGTGTTTTTGCTGTAAGAGTTCCCTAAGCTCTTAAATTCCCTTGAAACAACGACTATAGAACTTTGCCCTTTTCACACTTTATTCAGTTAAAGGGCTGCCTTTCTCGTCAAGTATGTACCAGCTTCTCAGTATCCTCTTAATAAATTAGATTTCTCAAAAAGTACAAGGAACAATGAGATTTTCCAGCTGTCATAAAGCGTTGTCGACTCACTTGGCCTTCAGGGAATTCATCATCTTACGAGTACAATAACTCGTAATTCCCGTCTAACTTCTCACCATAGATTAATGAAGTCGTGATTGTGCACTGACTCATGACATTTGAGGTTTATCTCAGATATCCTCTTCACAGTGTCTGCTCTTCATTTGATGGATTATTTATTTATTTACTAATTTGTTTATCTATTTATCCATTTATTTGCCACTCACGGTAGAAATGATGTGGTTTGTGTAACTTGAATCACAGAATAGATAAGTGAATTATAAGTCGATTACTTTCAAAAAAGTAGGGTGGAATATGCAAGAAAAAGAAAAACTTCTATTAGTTAGTCTATTTTTCATACATACATATCGGAGACACTTTATTCCCTCCCTTTTTTCTTCCCCTTCCCCCCCTCCCATTTATTTTTTATTTTTCCTGCCAATACCAACATTAGTTTGTATGAATAACGTTTGAGCTCACTTAAGTCTACTCAAATGGGAAAGCGTTAAATTGCGAATACAGTGCTAGTTGCAGTCAGGCGTTGCCATAGAGAATTAAATTTCTCATTAAAATAACATTCATTGCTTTAATACGCCACGAATTTTTCATTGTATTCGAGAACATTTGCCATTCTTCTCTCAATTTACAGAACGAACTATTCCTTTGCTGTGAATTTCCTTCAAGTGGAACCTGCTACCTACAAATTCAGGACAAATAAAGCCATATGTGATCAGTTCCATCTATTCGCTTCTCATACAGAACGATGCTTCTTTTGGTTTTTTTATTCTGTAAACCAAATAGTGGCTTTCCGGTGCGTAGCTTTTACATGTACAATTAGTTGTTCAATTTTTTTTTGCATTTTTACCCCTTATGGATGATCTAGTTTCACTAAAAATCCTTGAATAGTAGTAGGAGGGAATGGTTTCCGAACATTGGTTAACAAACAACGAAACGCTTACAGCCAAGAAAATTGTTCTGAATTGTGGATGATTTGTGATGTTTCACGGACACTCGTACCTTAATTACATGCTTGAGAATCGAGAATGTGCGTGGAAAAAAATTGATTCTCGTATCTCATTATCGAATGCACAGGTCCCACTGATGATACATAGGAAATTTCAATTCACTTCATCGAGAAGTGGCATCCTCAGATCGTTCAGAGGTATCTGTTGTAAAACTATCACTCAGACATCTTTTCCATTTTTCGAGAACATGAAAGGACAACGTTCCTTTGATATTTTCAGTTGCTGCATTTTCTAGTTTAGTCCCAAGGGGACCATCTTTATCACTATGTTGGAGGGAATCGCATATGATCGCACCTGCTTTTGAATATTGAAGCCTTTGAGCAAAAATAAGGAAATTTGCAAATTGTATTGCTGCGAAATGCAAACACAGATAAACAATGCATAGTTACAGCCTACCAACAAGCGTTATGACGAGATACTTTTCTTGTCGTTATTTATTTACAATACTGTGATGGAACCTTATAAGTAAATCCCAAATAATCGTTCACATCTGATGGGGAGCGGTCCCCTTTTTTCAATCAATGAATATGAGTAAGCTTTTTTGCCTCTAAATATGCTTAGGTGATTTCTCAAATTTAATTGAAAGTTCTTGACCTAGAAAAAGTGCATATATTACGTACATACTCGTACTACCTACGCAAAAATTAAATGTTTTTCTTCGTTTTTCTCCCCTACACTTTGTTCTATACCTATTATTGGCCTTGTACTTACAAAGTGAAATAACGCAAATAACAGTGGAGCTGTTACCCTCGTTAGAGTATTGACTGAAGCTTGGTTCAGACGAGACCTGCTGTTGGTTTTGTTAGTTCATTATCACGAAATATATGCCTGCAGCTTCTCGAGATGCAATCACAAGAGTCGCAGTGTATTGCTGTTTCAAAAAAAAAGGCTTTTTTAATGAGTCCTTTGGGTTTTTCTTCAACAATGTTTACATATTTTATAGTTGTCGCACTCCTATTTACATTTCGATTTCTCCAACTACCATAGATGTGGAGAAATTCGTGAAATGTACTGAAGACTAGTTATTAGTTGTGACTATTAATAGAGGTGAAAGTGGGACAAGAAGCCAGTGAGTTGTCATCAGCTGATGTCTAATCCTTCATTTGTTCTCCCGTGAGTCGTAGTTTCCCGCGTAATTTTCTTTTTTTATATTTCCCTTCTCTATTTATTTATAATATCTATGTCATTTATGATTATGTGCGAGTTATGCCTTCTTCCATCTCCGAGGAGTTAACTCCACCTTCGAATCTCAGGTGCTCAGGATGCATTTGAAGTCTTAGGATCAGGATCAAGGGTGGAGCAGGATTAAATACATTCACTGGGAAGAGCAGAACCGAATGATGGCAAGCGTTTCGTATTCATTCATTCATTCATTCATTCATTCATTCATTCATTCATTCATTCATTCATTCATTCATTCATTCATTCATTCATTCACCCATTCATTCACCCATTCATTTGTTTGATTATTCATTTATTTACTCACATATTTAGTCATTCAATGATTCATTGATGTTCTTGTTGTTGTTTCTAACTTATGCCCCGACAGGAGCGATAAATATGCAACATATCTCTCTATGCAAAATCAAAATGTGATCTCCCCCCCCCTTAAAAGCTAATCCTCATTGAATCTGTTAAATAGGTGTATCACTGCGTTTTTAATATTACTGTTTAGTTCTATCAGTAAAACATGCCTGTGCCTATGCTTTCGAAGTATACGCTTGATTACATTTGATGATTCACCTGTGTCTCACGGGGTTATTAATGTGTGGCAGTTCTGTTTGTGAGTCATTCACTAGATTGTTAACTAAGTTGAAAAAAAATGAGCAGATAACGCTACAGCGAACTAATTTCTTCTCTAAACAGCAAGCTTCAGAAGAACATGAGTGCGCGGTCAAAGAGCGCTGTCATTCTACCGCCTTCTTCCGCTTTATTATTATTTTACTCTCAAAAAAAAACTAGTATTTACTACAATCCATTCTCCAACTAAGGCAACCTGATGAGAAAAATCTGGAAATTCCATCTGTATGATTTTCCTTGTAGAACTGGTCCTGATGAACCCTAGTGGTTTTTTCCTGGTTTTCACCCTGGAAACTATCTCGATCTCCTGGGATAATGTTAGGTTCCCATTGGTGCTAGAGCTCTTGTGACTTTTACTATTTCTGAACCTGGAACTACTCTGTCGTCATTCGTTATAACAAGTCCGTTCCGCTCACACTCCGCTACTCATTTCCTACTCTCGTCACAGGAACAACAACGGGAAATGAATTGAGCCACCAGTCTCATATGTCATTTTTAGCAATTTTTTCCCTGATGATCATGAGTGCGCGGTCAAAGAGCGCTGTCGTTCTACCGCCTTCTTCCGTTTTATTATTTTTTTTTTGAAATTGCCGTAGAAAAAGTACAATCCGAATGCTGTTGCTGGCGATTTCCCCTTCGCATTTCCATTCGTCACGGGTTCTGTAAAATTTACCGTGACTTCTATCAGCTGACTGCTTTAGTTAAAATCGTCGAGGCAGTTATGTCGCTACCGTTGCTGCTACTTTTATTCGCTGAAGCAGCTGTTGCACAATGGGGTAAGGAACTAGTACATTCTATGGAAAAATTATATCATTTCCTCAATAATTTCAGATGCCTGTCGCACTGGCTCCGTCCAGCTAACAGTGAATGGAACTGACACCATATACGCTCTGAAGAATGACAGTAGTGTGATTCCTATGCCTCCAGGCACACAATGCTCATTTCAGGTGGAATTCCATGGATTCTCTCTACAAAAACATACTCTCTAAGGGTGAAATTTCAGATACAACCACTTCCACTGACTGTGGTGTACATCTACATCACTGGGACAAATCTCTCCAATTCAACTGTCGTTGCATATTATGAAGCAAATACGGCCAACCCTATTTAGTAAGTTTCTAGATCTTGTTGACGTCGATAACGTCTTTTCGAACATCTGTGTGTTATTTTTGTTTATTTTTGTATTTAAAGCACCTGCATGCTTATGAGGCAATGTTAGGGTAGCAGCAAAAAGACTTCGGCAAAATTAAGGCAGAAGCTAGGGGAGTAACCGTTCTATAAACCTTTTTTTTCTTTTATCTGCGTCGTTGCAAGAGTTGTTATCCTCTGAACATGCAACACTCTTTCATTTTATACTACACTACTAATTCAGCACACGTACAATACTACTCCTAATCCTTGCAAAAAGGAGGCGCGCGACGCATTAGTACGTCGCAGAGCGTCTCCCCTTCGTAATTTTCTTAGAAATAAGGATATCCATTTTTTTCTGAATAAATGGATTCTCTGTATTACAACGGATCGAATGATTCATGAATTTTTCAATACTGTTCTCTATACCGGTCAAAAACCTCATCACAAAGCTAAGCAGACTTCTTTGTACCTGACACCCTTAATCCAGAGTGATCAAAATACTACATTTTTAACGGTATTTTCTGCAAAGTAAAAAGCATGATGTTGAAAAGTTCATATATCATAAGATTCGCCATGAAATGCACAATTTGGGTTTTCAAGAAAAATTGGAATTGGTTTCATTTTAAGGATGTTATGAAAGAGCGACGCTTTGCGACGGTTAAACGCGTGGGGGGGGCGGCAATGAGGTACCCACACCTGTACCACCAGCCGCAATTAGTGGGTACGGCGCCCACTAGGTGCCAGTTCATGAGCTGCGCTGTCGCTGGCAGCCCCTGCCGGAGCCTTGCGCTGCGTGCGCTTCAGACTCCGCCCCACCCCCGCAGGTTTCATGCGCGGCAATTGCAACGCCGCAACGCGGCAAAAGCTGAAAATGGGCAAATGGGGGCGAAAATCGTCGGGAAAAAGGGATACGATAGAGGCAGCCAATAAAAGAGCAGATTTTCAAGATTTCCATCTTTTTTTTGCAGCGATTTACTCAGGAAACTGCAAGTTTCCAACAGAACTAAGTCGCCGAGAAAACGGTTTAAAAATTCTTCTGCAAATATCTCCACATTATCATATATATATATATATATATATATATATATATATATATATATAACAACAATCAGACTTCGGCAGGAACTTTTCAAGGCATGCGGGACTTCGTAAAAAATGAGGTGACCAAAGGGGACTCATAGCTGGAACTTGGATTTTGATTAGATATCGGTCCATTCCTTCGAAAAGAGTTGGCTTAAATAAGAGTAGAATTAAAATTTACTTCGAAAATACCTAGCAGTGCCCACAGCGTCGTTGGTACTGAACGAGATCTGCTCAAACTATGCAGTAAGATTACAGATGTTAATCTTCCTCCAAATATCAGACGAGAACGCAATTTAATGATTTTGAGAGGAGGTATTGCTCCTAAATCATCTGAACCTTAAATTTACAAGGTGTAACACCAGTGCAGAGACCTTTCACCTATTAGGTTTTCCTAAATTACAATGAATGAAAAATTGCTGCGTTCGTTTGCTTACAGCAATAAAAAAATTAGTTACAAGCGGTCTTAACCCGCCTTCAACACAACTTCTCTAAATATCTTTTTACAAAATCAATCTTTTCGAATTTCACCTATAAGTTTGAAAAATTATAACATGGTGTGTTATAATTGTAAAAACATTAACGTGTACCACGGTCAGTGCACTTGCTTACACTTGTTAACTTCTGTGGACATCCCGATGTGTAAGGACTGAAATTATTTTTTTTATTTCTTGGCACTCGCTTCATAGTTACAAAAAAATCAATATGGTGGTAAACCACCTTCGATGGCGTTCGAATGACATTGCATCTCGTAACCATGCTTCCAGGCATTGGGCATGTCTACAAGGCATTTCTAACACCTCAGCACGCCCTGGGTACGAATATCAATTGATTAGCTGGCTAAAGAACGCTCATAAGCATATATGGGCTCACAAGAACAAGAATGCCATTTCAACCATAAAAGTTTAACCTGGCGAATGCTTCACGCCTGAAGCCTGAAGTCCACTAGTGAAGATAACGCCCGTGCAAACAAGAACTACTAGCTAAATCTAAGCTTAATTCAGACTAAACTGAATTTGAATTAAATTTAGACAAAACTAGCCTTACTGGTTAAATTTGAGTTGAACACCTGCTAAATACTTTGTGTTCAATACTAAATCACACTGAAACGCTTTCCCTGGCTTCACTTTCCCGCATTTCTTCCAATAAGAGCAATTTCCTCTTCGTAGAACGCAAGCCGACGCAATCGCAGCGCGCGCCGCACGCGGCGAAGTGGGCGGAGTCGGGGGCACATGCGGCGCAAGGCTCCTGCAGGAGCTGCCACTGACAGCGCAGCTCATGATCTGGCACCTAGTGGGCGCCGCACCCACTAATTGCGGCTGGAGGTACAGGTGTGGGTACCTCATTGTATACACCCAACGCGTGGCGCACGTCCTTTTTGCAAAGATTAGGAGCAGCATTGTACATTCATTACTAATTCACTCAATTTTACAGAAAAATATCAAGAGATGAATTATCTCAGCCCATAGATAATAAGTATCTTAACCATAACTACGCCTTTAAGCATAAACGGTTCAAACCCTATCGAGTACGCCCTACCACCCAGTGCAACTCCGTATCTAGTCATGGTGAACAGATTACCCAATGAGCAACCAGCCACTTTTGCTATGAAAATTAAAGGAGAGCGAGGTTTGTTCTCACTCTACTGCGAGAATTCTCAGGAAGTAATGCTTCTTTCTCTAGTTACGCCCGGTGAAGTCTTCTATACTGTGAGCTACAACACAACTCTGCGCGTGTTTCCCGGAGAATATGCCCAGTCCAGCTCGACATTCTTCACACTTGACGGCTATCGGATCGGATTGTTAGTCGACTGCTACTTTCCCTCGATGAACTCGTCATCAAATGACGCTGTGAACCTTCTAAGGAATCAGATCTTCTTCACGAATACGTCCTACTTAACAACGTAAGTTTGATAGCTTGGTGTTCTGCTTCTCTTCTTAAAAAACAGTTGCCGATTCAGGGCCGCTTCAATATTCCAAACCAAGAATGGAATCTATCCGACTGGCCAGCAGTTTCTCACGATGTTTAACAAGATGAACTCTACTGATAACATAAATATTATCACATTCGCTTACAAAGGTAAGATTCCACGTGTCCAGTGCCATGCTCGTTTTTATAAAAAAAATCAATTTAGAAAATAATAGCTATACTCACGACCAAGTAAAAGCCGAATAATCCAACTGTTTTTGTTATTAATTTACTACTCTCTTCAAGGAATTTAGACGTTGAAAGAGAGAAAACTCTTACCCTCTCTTTCCTATCCTCCGAGAATTATTTTGCTTTCCCTTTTCCAAATATCCGACAATTTCAAAGTCGAGTTTCCAAGTTTGGATGCATCTGACGCATTAATTGGACATAACTGATATCTGTTTGATGCCTTATTATCCGTCCATGACCAGGCTCCTTTGAATAATCCAACACTGATTGTTTGGACATTACTTGAACTGAGGAATTTAGAGCCTCTAAATCCCAAATTCCCAGAAAATGATAATTTCCCATGGCAACGGATAAAAAATAATCCCATTGACCCCAATGTTCTCCTCCAAGGTAAAGTCATAATCGTTTCCGACTTGCGTCTGATAACCTGTGAGTAGCCATGATTATGGACGAGTTTTCACGAACACAGACTTTTTCGAGTGTTTAGACGAGCGAAGACTACCTTTTCCATAGTTTTTTGCCAGTTCTCAACACGAAGTATGGCACCCTAGATTACCTTCGCCAGCAACATCTTCCATAGATATCGATTTGAGCGGAGGCGATGTTGCCACTGCACGAGCCGATGCCCCCCCCCTCACCCCCCCCCTTTTTTCTCCTGAGTGGGTCACCAAATTTTCAGAAGCACGCCAGAACCAATTGGGATTTTTGCATCAATCTGAATTTTGCTCCTCACTAATACTATTTTGAACTATGTTTAACGTTTATTTTCAATAATTCGATACTAAAATTAATTTTTTAGTAGTTTCACTCTCGAAATTCCACACATTGGCCCCAGAGTGACGGGGACCCCCGTATTTTTTACTCTTCCCCTCCCCACCCTAGCAGCGACTTTTTGCGTTCGCCACTAGTATGTACCTATTCGTGCCAGTGGATCCGGACCAGCTCGTCCACGCCGCTTCATATTCGCCTTGGTTTTCTGACTGTCTGCTCATCGGATAATCCTGTTGGTATTACCACTGTGATCCCCGATCAATTTTGCAAGTCTGAACCACCACAATCTCCCATGTTATACTTACGCCGCGATGTCGCGCGCCAAAGAGATGGGGCGATGATCTGACAAGCTGCATCATGAAAATGCATCGGTAATTCCAGAATCCGCCAACACTGTGTGGTCAGCGTACAGTTTCGCTGACTGGAGGCGAATGGATTTTACGCTGAATGCCATTGGTGGCTCTTTTGGTGCAAAGGTAATCTCAGAGATTGGCGACACCGTGAAAGGAACGTTAGAGGACGTGAACTGGGTGAGTTGTACACAAGTAAAGGCTTAACACACCAAGGATACGGTGGCACAACCTGCTTTCCAGGGTTCCGCCAATCAGCTGGACATCTATGAAGGCGTGGCTGAAATTAGCGCCTCATCAGCGGTGGGAAATCTCGTAAAGACTTTAAAGTGCGTCTTTTAGCTACAGTAATTCTACAGTACATACTCTGTGTTACAGTAACCTCTCATGTTTAGCCGCACATCGACAATTTCCGCCAATAACACGATAAAATTGCCCGCTCCCGTTTATACGTTCGTGAATCGTGGCGGTTCCATGGATGTCACGTTGACAACGGTGACTGGAGGTGACGATGGCTCTTCAGCAGTGCAGTTGAACCTCGCGCTTCTCGTGCTGGTACTCGCGACATTGTCGTGACCGTATATACAGTAAAAAGTACAAATTATGTTGATTCGCTATTTTGAGGGGCCCTGCATACGTATCCAGTATATCGGGCCATACCAACGTGATCTGATGAATACTTTAGCTTATTTGTATAGATTGCCATCACTAGAAATTTGTCAGTTTATCCCATGAAGGCCTTGTGGTGTGGATAGATGTGTCCAACGGCCAGGATTCGGATTAGGTTATATTGATCCGATCGTGGAAGATCCAGCATCCACTTCATACCCAATTCATGTTGTTTGCTTAACAATAGATCGCAATTACATTCATATTATGTAGATGCAAGGACAATACTGAATTACTTGTCCATCACATGTTTTCCACCCAAGGTTAAATACACCGGATCTGTGTCCGCGATGACTTACGCCTTCGTAAGACTATGATCTCAATGTTTAGCATTGACCTGCTTTAAGGAGAACGTGTCTCACATTTCCAGAAGACAAAAAGCTCATATTCAGGTTCAATATTGTGCGATGCTGTTGAAAACTTGTATCTGTGATTATTCGCTTTTGATTCTCATTTTTTTTTCTTAATTTTATTTTTTTCTGCTTGCTGTATTTTTGTCTACACTAATCTCTACATATGTTGTAATTGCTTTGTTTGTTACTTTTGAAGCATAGACATCAACTCAGTTTCACTCGTGGCTAATACCGGTTTTAAAGTAGATTACTTTATAGATGATAGTCCATATACGAGTGAATAAATATTCAATGAATAAAACAGTGAAAGCAATCGAGAGCTGTCTCTTTATGTATGTGCATAAATCGAAAGGCAAGTTCTTAAAAGCGAAAGTGAATATCATAAAAATTTGATGCGGTTCCCTGAATTATCTTGATTTAATTCAGATACTAAATGAGTTTTTCATTCGCATAAGACCTTAGTGCTCGCGCATATACGTAGTATTCACTGAACACCTGCGAGACAAACGAAGATAACTGAAAAAAGGGAGGCGTTCAACATGTTTGAATTCTACTCAACATTTGTTTTCATCTACTTTCTGTATATTCTCTAAGATTATATTATATTTCCAGGAGAGTGCAATAAAATGAAATATTGAAAAACAAAATGCCCGCAACGAAATGCCTGCTTTTGGGCAATGACACACACTTGATATTCGTTCACTGTCGAGCCCTTGAAGGCACTGGTTACAGAGTGAATTTGTGCAATGTTCAAGACAGCGCTTGATCCTCAGAGACAAAACGTTTGTCAATTTACCGTGAGACGATTTTTTCTTCTCGATCCTAATATTTTCATCATATTTCCAAAGGAAAGAGAAATTTGCAAGTTATCCAGAAATATAATATTTACTTCAACACGTTCAAGACCACGTGCACAAATGGTCGAGCACGTCTCTTTTAATATCATATCTTTTGAAACCTTCAAAAATTCAAAACTAGCTAATTCTTTTGTGGCAATGTACCAACAGATAAGTAAGTGTTCTACTTTCGCAGCGGGCAATGTAGATGTTTTCTCGAACTTTTCATTAGGTATTTCGAGCCGGGACAGCTAAAACAGCAACAAATTCTTTGAAAAACTTTTGAAAAACAATGAAGACATCCAATCCGTAGATAGTACACCAGAAAGAAGCTCTCACGAAACGTTTTATACGGGAAGAAAAAATGCTAAAATGTGGGGACACATGCTCGACCGGCCGAACACGGGCCCCACGTCAATCATGCGTGACTTCAATTTAAAGATGTGTAAAAAATTTTATCTTCCTAGGTTCCAAGTCTGAGTCTCATATCATTCTCCACAAAGAGTTGTTAACAGATGTCGGATCACGTCGACGGCCTGATTCCAGTAACACCTCTGAAACTATCGAAAATGGCCGAAAAATCGCTCTACGATGGACCGATGGTGATTGTGGCCAGTAGTCAGTGGTTAATGTACAAATGCAACATGCCCATATTGCCTACGCAGTAAACCAATCATCTGCAATTCACTGGTGATGAGGTTCGGTCATCTCCTACCTTTGCTGAGAGTTTCTAGAATCTTGGCGAAAAAAAAACCCTCTAGAGCCCAGGTTTCACAAGAATTGGAGACATTCCCCGTGCATCATTGTGCTCAAGAGTTCACGCTGAATCACATTTGCACAAATCTCGAGAACAATTTTTTTAGGTGAGACCCTGACTTCAATGGTTTGCATTGATGCATAATTACACGAACTGTACCTCAGGCAGGCTCCTTCATGGGCTTTCTCCATGGCCTCTATCCATATGCAACTTATAGTACATGTATAATATTTCTTGAAGTTGAATCGAGTGAATTGAAGTAACTGATAGATTGTCTAAAAGATGGGACTTGCCCCTCGCTATTGGGAAAACTCATGTTCTTTCTATTGGAAATTGTTTGGCAGACGTTGCATAGTATATTGGAGATATGTATAAGATTAGAAAATGTTAAGAAAGCACGAGATCTAGGTTATATTATTAATGGCAATCTTGATTTCGAGCAACATTACAGGAATCTAGTGAATAAAGCCATGGGACTTACTTACAACATCTTTAAAATTTAAAAAAAAGACATCGATCTACTGGGAAGCATACGAAACAATTTCACTCGTAAATTAATTATGAGGTGTTCTGGGATGGACTATTCCTCAACTACAGGCACAACAGGAAGATAAGACTGGAACAACTAGGGTTACCAATGTCGGATCAGATCGACGCTCAAAAGTGGAAGACTAAAAATGACTTAGTGATGATGTTCAAAATTTTAATGGGCAAGGTTGACATTGATGCTACTGAATTTTTCATTTACAGTTAGGAGAACTAGTAGAAGCGGCGGCTTAAGGCCCGTCGACTCAGTAGCTGGAACTCAAATCAGATCAAAATTTTTCTCGCACAGAACGATAGGGTCATTCACTCCATCACTGAAAGATGGAATACTGAATGCGTGAACTATTCCACCCCCTGAAATAAATAAATAAATAAATTTCTTTGTCGAGAATATCTCGTGCTTAGCAATAAACAAAAGTGTAAAACAAGAAAGTAAATAAGCTACAGCTAGGAAAAGCTTAGCGAAATGCTCCTAATTTGCAAAGATCACCTGGTCTACTTTTTGAACAATCTGCGATGGCGTAAGATTGTGCAATCGTTTCGGAAGTGACGACATGCAGTACGCAAACAATTCCCGTTATCGCTGGTTCCAGCCCTGCCACCGCAGTGGCAACCAACTAAACCCTACTTAAGAACGATGAGAACATCATTCGCAACTTATCAGTTACTCTCTCTCTCAGTCGCTCTTGTCATCTGGAGCCCTGAAACTAAAAAGTGCATCCTGGCTGCACTCATGAACATTTCCCAGTATTTATTCTCCTGAAATGATTATCCGCAACTTCCACTCGTTCTTCCTTTGTAGAAATTGAATCCTTCAATGCCCATTATCACTAATTCTTGGAATTCAGTTCGAGTATCTCGCATGCGCCACTTGCGTCAACTGCGGACTGCTAGTTGTTTCACCTGTTTCGAGATATCGATTCCGTTATGATACCGGATAGTGCCGCCGAGGCACCACACTGTGAGCGAGAGCTGCAGCAGAGCAGCGAAGAACATGGACAAATCGTGGATATTAGCGAGTAAGCAATGTCTATTTCAAGTTTCTGAACTGTGGAATCTACAAAACTTTAAGGACAGAATCATAGAGAAATTGGTGTCACTTTTCTTCATATTTACTCGTTAAAAAAGAAAAACCACATTATTATCTGTGCGGTATATTTATTTATTTATTTACTTATTTATTTATTTATTTATGTGCACGTATGTGTGCTATACATTTATATACATTCATAAATTAAAACACAAAAGGTGGTAGAAGAGCTCTCC
This sequence comes from Ancylostoma caninum, assembly GCA_037903475.1. Classification (NCBI taxonomy): domain Eukaryota; kingdom Metazoa; phylum Nematoda; class Chromadorea; order Rhabditida; family Ancylostomatidae; genus Ancylostoma; species Ancylostoma caninum. The sequence goes on along the minus strand of JBAJFG010000140.1, from coordinate 1,818,967 downwards.
AGGTCTATAAATCAAAAACTAACTCAAGATGTGCCTCTGATGTGGTATGCGTATGTGATTGTTTTTCTCTGAAGTAAACTTCTACATACATATTGCCGGTTGTCCATTAAGAACATAAGCAACCAGGAATAAGCGGATTTGGAAGTCCCTGAATTCTGATCTCAAGCTTCTAAGTAACTGCAAGATTGGCACTAGCTGCTCTCAACTCCCAAATTCCAATGTTCCTGTCCAGCGCAATACTTTCGCTCATTCCTTAGAACAACAATATTTTCATTTCATTGAAAGCTACCTACTCGTCCTTTCTCCTCTAGTATTAGTGTGCTTGTGTATAGATACTTATCATGGACTTCTACTGCACGTCCATTTAAGGGCTCTAGAGTGCTATTAGGTTGAGGAATTATAAATGTCCGCTGCATTCGTTTTCCTTTTTTCCTCTATTTTCCCCAATGTCACTATTTTTGGCGAGGCTTGTGTATTCATGTGAAAGAGCACTTCATGGCGCTCCAGGAGATATGTGGATTGTTTGGTATCTACCGATGTTTCACTTTTGAAGAATTGTTTTTAAATGATGGCCCACCCACTCAAGGCGGACATTGTAGATACGCGAGCCGCCATCGGCCGAATCCTTCTTTGCCCTGTAAACAGCCGCCATTCCTTCGAAACCGTTATAGTGTCAGATAATAGAAGTGTGTGTCTTGAGCACGCAGACAAAAAACCACACGTGCTAAGCGACGAGCAGCAGCCTATTCCAGCACGTAAATCTGATGGTCACGAATGGAAGGTGACACTGCGTTTGCGGTAAAATATGGAAATAGCGTTCCTTCCAAGGATAACGAATCCTGTTCAGAAGTTTACTCTTGATCTCTCTACGCCATATCAGGGCCGCCTGGACCAAGAGCTCCATCGTCATGGTATCAAAACGGCGGCTACAAAACTTATCTACGACACGGTCAAAACGACACATCGCGAAAATGATCTAGAGGAGAACCAAAAAATAAGGGTGGGGAGTCCTTGCTCACCCGCCTCCTAGTCCAGGATCGCTACTATCGAACTGGCACCTATGCCTGCCGATAATTGAAGGAGAAGAACTATAAAAATTGCGGTGGAGCTAAAATTTGGGTGGGTCGCTGCGGCGTCTCAGAGCCCTATGATTTTGTCACGGAGGGCAGTCGCTCATTTTGTGGAGGAAGTAGAAGGGTCATCCAACAACTTGGGAATTACCTCTTGGATGGAGCTCTTATGATATTGTCGAGGTAGTGTTTCTAATTCGAAGGTGAAACGGACATTTATAATTCCTCAACCTAATATTATGTCACAACAGGTATGTATTTTTGGATCTGCCCCTTCAAGGCGTTTGAACCACTCACATTTTTCACCCCTCAAAGTATGGGTTTGCTATTTTGTACATGCTCAAGGAGAAAAATTTTTGAAGGGTGGTGGAGGGTGGAATCCTAGTAGGCAAGGTCCAAAATCTCATACTCAAATTTGAACCTGATTCATTTTTTTTTGTTTGCTAGATCCTGTTTGAAAGTCCTGGGACCCGCGCCTCCCATGCAGCTTGTAACTGCTCTTCTACTTGAGTTTTTCGAACTATGGGGAATTCTCCTAGCTCACAGAGAGCCTTATGATTGAAAAACTTCTTTGAACAACTTTGATGATATCATTGACATGAAAAAAGACAACCTGTATCGAAATTGCAGCATAACATTTTCAGGACGCAACCGCTCCTGGAGAATGGAGAGCAGACGACGCCAAAGGTCTTTCAAGGTCGTTTTCTGCTTTTTCCGCAAATCATCTAGTCCCATCATTTTCAGACCACCTTCTCGTCCTTCACTGCTCGAGAATGGGGTATCTTGGTCATGCTTTCATCAGCAAACCTATGGTCCATCGTAGCTTTCAGTTGTATAGCTCCATTTTACCCTATGGAGGTAAGTTTACCGCCCTGGCCTAAGTCATTTGTACTAATTTGAGGCTCCTCTACTTTTTAGGCAAAGAAGAAGGGCCTGTCCGACTTTGAAATAGGTCTCACTTTTGGAATTTTCGAATTGATGATCTTCTTGGCTTCACCGATTGCTGGGAAATTAGTGAGTAAATCTTACTTCCCATTCGAAAGTTCCCTCACAACTGAAGTCCTTTAAGATGCCACGATTCGGTCCGAAAAATCTCTTCACAATTGGTCTCACTTCTACGGGTACAATTGCTATATTATTCGGGTAGGGACTTTAGTTGCAGGATTTCTGACAGAATTTCTGGGATTTCCCATTGAAATCTATACTTGTAGGTTCATTGATCTGATTCCCACAAGGAGAGAGTTCTTTATTGCCAGTCTGATTATCCGAATATTGGAGGGCATCGGAGAGGCCGCATTTGTGACGTCGAGTTTCACTATAAACGCCAATTGCTTTCCTGGGATGCTATCGACAATCCTTGTGAGCTTACCTTCCTTCTTTTACTTATTCGCAAAATAACATTACCAAGCGCCATTGATTTTCACGTGGATTTCAGGGTATCCTCCAAACATGCGGAGGCGTTGGATTTTCTCTGGGGCCATTCCTCGGTGGTATCCTGTACGACATAGGTGGATTTCGTCTGCCATTCTATTCGCTTGGCGTAGCAATGTTCTTGATGGCCTTCCTAAGCAGATGGTTGATTCCTAAGGATCAAGGTAAGGCCTTAGGGTTGAAATCTTGAAACACTTTCACCCGCCTTTCTCAAAGTAAAAAGCTGGGCAATATTTTTGCAAAGCCTTACTTTCTCGGAAGATGGGTTAAAGTGCCGGTCAATTACTCTTGCATCACAGGATACCCTCCGACTGGTCTGCTGCGCCACACCACCTACGCGACGCGGTAAACCACCCGTACATTGCTGTTGTTGGGCGGTGTTTCCCACCGTTTTATTTACGCCTTTGTGATCACTCCAGGATGTCTGGGTGAAAACATGAACAAGCCATAGATATCATCAACTTCTGAAAACATAGCACCTTGCTGAACTGCCGCATCGTGTGGGTTAAGACCGCAGCAGACCAGACAAGCTGTATCCTCGTGATCCAAGGATGATTGACTGGTACTGTCTGCCTCTATTTAAATTAATTAATTGTTAATATAATGTGGAGATCTTGCTAGAAAAGGAATTGATAAAATCTGCAAAGGAGTGTAACCCATTTGTCCAATTCGTTCCCTTATCCACATACGGGTAAATAGGTTCAAAACTTAGATCCTCCCGGGAACTCGTCAGTATGGCGAGGAGGACCTGTCCTTGTTCAATTTAATTTGTTTACCTTTGTTTAATTTTATTATTTACCTAATATGATGTATATAAGTATAATAATATGGTATTCTATATAAATACCGACTGCTAAATAGTGAAAAAGTAAAAGAAATGAGAGTTTAAAGTTGTTTGTTAGGAATAGTAATGATGAAATGATAAACATAATTTGTTAAATATAAGGTATAGTTTGTTTCATTGGAAGTGGTGGTATCTAGTGGCCTACATTATAATGGACCAGAATTGAAATATTATGGAATAAATGATATAATGGACAAAAATTGAAGCTTATGCTCATGAAAAACCCCATCTGGTCAGAATCCTTACAAAGAAAGCGAAAATTCAGGGCCGAGATGGTAGTATAGTGAGACGAATTCTACCTTACCGGTTTCTCTATCTGCCCTCCTCAGCCCTTGTAGGATAGTGGGGATGGCATGTTGTGATGACAATGTAGACGAAAACAAAAAAGAAAGAAGTGATCAGAATCGGTTTTCAGGTGAAAAGACGGAGCCTCACAGCTCGACTGGATACAAAGGTCTGCTTCGCATTCCGACAATCTGGATCATGATGTTCGCGTTGTTCAACTCTGCAATATCAACGTCATTCGTGAATCCTGCGATGGCTGGCCATCTTGAATCAGTGAGCTTGGAATTTATAGGTTCTATGGCTTGATTGTTCGTACGGAAATCATCTCATCAAGAATGGAATTACATGTTATTGTAATTTTGTGCTATGCACGAGTTTACGTTTAGTTTCATCTCAGTCCACCCGTCCTTGGACTGCTGTTCCTCTTGAGTGGAGCATTTTACAGGTGAGAATCACGCTGTTATGGATGGATTTGAAACTTTCTTGTTAGAGTTCGTACCTGAGAGTGGTGTCCTAGGCTGTGTTTGGGTTCTCTTGGCACTCTCTTCTCTTGTTATAACATTTCAAAATCGTCTCGGGGAATCTCCCTCGCATCACCTATAACGAGTAGTGATGTGAAGGGAGATGGAGGGCAACGTTTGCCTAAATCTGACATCAAACCCTTAACCTCAAAAACACTGTCCAAGCTCATTTATCGAGCGCAGCTTCTATCCTGCCTTGGAGTGAATGATGACGAGCTCTCAAGAAAATTAAGAATATATTCACAAGGTTCGTTCCCGAGATTGAAAAGCCTTCCCCCCCCCCCATCCCTTACTCCGTTAGTCTCGCTCCTGTCTCCGTCTATAAGCTTCATAGGAATATTAGCTGGGAAACGGGTTTTTTAATCACTTTTGTACAGAATAACATGTACCCTTTGATCAGCAGCCCTGTAGATTCTTTTCGTATAAAAATCTCTGGAGCGTGGTGAAGCGCGCCTCCATCTTCAACCTTCAATCTGTTGGTTCCAGTCATGAAAAAAATCTCGCAAGTTCATGTTAAGATGAACGCATGAATTCATTTATTTGTTTCTTTATTTATATGCACTCAAGATGCTCCATTAAAATCGCTTGAACGGATGAGTGGCAAGTATGACAACATTAATGCTAAACTACTACGCTCGAATGATCGAATCTTTAGTGCATATAAAAGCCGGAGCCCAGAAGAGTGCACGACTCATTCAATCCTCATGCTCTCGCTTATCATGGCACCAAATAACCAAGATGTGATTAGAATCACTGTTGTGATATACATCCTTTTCGAGCGGTGGATAAGAACGGGTAGCAATGATGATAAATGATGAAAGAGCATGAAAAGTGCCAAACAGCGAACATCTAGCCAGACGAACACGATATTATTGTCTTTTTTAGTGTGACTGCTCCTCTCAACGGTATGCTTGTGGATCGCTTCAAGTGTCATCTCGGCGGAATGATGGTCGCTCCAGCGGCTATCATAATATCGTTGTCGTTGAACGGACCATCACCGCTTCTACCGCTTACGAAGTTGGTAGAGGAGGCTCAGTGCCAGCTATATTGCCCTTCTAAGCGTGCTTTTTTAGGAGTCTACCGCTAGTTATCATCGCACAAATCATCTTTGGTGCCGGTCTTTCTACACTTCAAATACCCACTTACAGGAATACTCTTGAAGCTGCAGAGTTAGTCATTTACGTCTTCAGGCATAAATTTGAATGGAATGCTAGAAGTAATTGGTTATTGATTAGTCACATGTAGGAAGAAGCTGGAGGTACTGCCGTCAGATTCGTCTTCTTTTTTTGCTGAAATTCATCACAGAAGAAGATATGAACCGACTTTAGTAAATTAGAATTTTACGGTTTCTACCCCTACCTGCCTACACACGGGTGCAAAAGTGTGGATACGGTGAAAATTCTATAGCGAATTCGTGACCAGCACTCCAACTGACCATAGTACGCATACCTTAAGCAAAAAAAGAAAACAAAAAAAAGACAAAAATTTTCTTCGCGTCTCATAATATTGCCTGGTTTGCCGCGTTGCACCACACGAACGGCGCGGCAGACAAACTGGTCGGCTGTGGTTATAAAGACGTTGCTGTTATCAATACTTTCCCTATGTCTTCCACCCTTTTCGGGATAATAACAAAGATAGAAACGAAACCGGTGAAAACATGAACAAAACACCAATATTGGCAACTTCCGACAACCACAGCGCCCACTTGGTCTACCGTGCCGCAAAGGTGATTCGGTGCGGCAGACCAACTGGGCGGCGCATTGGGATGCAAAAATCGTGCACATTGTCATTCCGACTAGTTGCGCACGATAGAAATTAAGTTCATACCTTCTTTTGCAATGAGCTTAAAGGCAGTGTCCAGGCAAAATTTTCGAGTATTCGCTTTCTGGGGTTTCTAGGCCAGTTTGGCCCACTCATTCCAGATACGAAACTTACGGATCAAAAAACCCTCGGAAAAACTCTTTTCTGAGACCCCTCTTAACTTATTCGGACGAGATGTCCGACGGCCCTCTCTCTCGTCAGAGAGGGCACAGAGAAAATCTTTATCGATTGATGGCGCCCGTTCGCTGCCTCAGTTTTAACTTCAATAAGTCAGTTCGTTTTCCTTCAGGGGTCCGTATCACTGCTATAGCACTTTTCGAGCAAATTTAACAAGAAGAGGGTATACTTCGATCATTGCTGTTGTTGGTAATGTCTGTTCGCAATGCAGAAACTGTCTTTCTTACAAAATAAGTTTTGCTTTTTCACCGTTTTTTGGTATCATGGTACATAACTAATTCATGTGAAAGTCGAGAATGATTATCGAAATATTTAGCTGCCCGATCTACAATATATGAATAACTCCCTCTAAAATGTGATCGTGGAACGCTCCCCCAAGTATAGACCCGTAAACCATAGATCCAGCATCATCTGAAGCGAAGGACTGCAGTGTTGAGCAACACTACCTGAATGTTTAGATTACATACGCATACTTGAGACGCAAACATGGAGATAAATCAACCACGGAGGGGAGACGCTGCCAAGATCATTTTGATATTCTCCAACGATGCTCCACGTTACACCAATTCCACGCGCGAAATGGCAGACGCCGGGTGGGCGGGCTGGGCACTGGAGATGGGCTTGGGTACTGGGTCTAAGGCGGATATCTCGCTTATTTCTGCGGCTTTTTCGCTGAAACTTTGGCAGTTGCCTATGGAGTCGATTCGCTATCATAATCTAATGAGCACTCAAGCTCAGAGGTTTTGCCTGCCTTTAAGCAGAATAGGAGATCAGGGTAGAGGTCAGCGCACACGATTTTATAAAATCATATCATCTCATTTCGAAATGCCACGGAAATCTAGTGTCCTATATATTCCTTCCAATCCCACTAATTCCCAACGCTGGGATTAGATCTTAAGATCTATCTTTCACATACACATTTTCCAGGAAAGCTGGCTTCGAGGATGGAACGACAACATATGGTCTGGTCTCCGGTCTATTTGAGGCTGTATATTCTTTTGGGTATGCGTTCCCCGGTCGCCTTGATGCCTTCATAGTCGACTGATCATCACAACATTGTAGAGCTTTCGTCGGGCCAACAGCTGGAGGACTCATCCAGCAACACTATGGCTTCGCCTGGACAGTCACCATCATCTCCGCATTTCACTTATGCTTCGTAAGCTCTAAGTATAAACATTTTCACGGACGGAAAACATTGTAAAAACCCACCTAGCCTAGTATGAAACAGCCTGTCCTGCTTCTAACCCAACATTTTTCGTGTATCCACAACAAATGAGTGCTTATTTCAGCTGATGATGTTCTCCATCTTCTACATCTACAAGAAATGCAAGAGGAAGGAAGAGGACATCAACGCCTAAAAAGGATTAAATGAATACTATCCTGCTTTCAAATAAAGCATTTTCCACTAAACGTTTGAGTCTTGGAGAGGAAGGCTCTTCACATCTTGGATTGAAGAAGCCTCAAATAAAGTTAAGAAAAAAAAGTTCGGGCGAAAAAATCTTTCCGAACTTCAAGACGCCAATGCTCCATATCACTGAGGTAATACGGAAGCGTGAACTATGGTTCATAACAAACTCAGTACTACGGTCAATTATGTCCCAATATGGTCACCGTAACCCAAGCAGTGCTTACACGCGACATGTCGATATAACGGTTCTTTGTGTTTGTCTAGCATTTGACATGCGTAGTTCGCCCCCGGATAAGAGGCGCATATCAAACAGATCCGCCAATCCACTCGACATCTCCACACTGTTTATTCAAGGTGAAACACTAGCCGAACACGGGATTTGCCAGCGATTCACCATGGCAAATTTGTTTGCGAAGCTGTTCGCCCTGTAAACTCGACAATTCGATCGGATAATGTGCTTAGCAGCAGAGGATTTTTGTCGTTTTGTGTTTTGCTTCTCTGAAGTGACTTCACATCGGAAATTCTACTAGTAACCCTCGAATAATTTGTGTTTTTGAATGAATGATCCTCACTCCCCCACTCCCCCAGTTTTGTGATCAAACCAGGCACAAAGATGAACACTCTAATGTGGTAAGCATCGCCATTGCCAACCTACATATGTATATCACCTAAGACCTCATGCCACTGACCGCAAGAGCCAAATTTGGCATTCAAGATTCTTATTCCATTACACATATCACTATAAAAATTGGACAAAAGCATGCCATTTGATATTCTAGTTTCTTGGATCATTCTATCTGTTTCGAAGCTCCGCGGAAGTTCCGAAACGTGTCAAGCTCCGCTGAAGTTCCGAAGCTACTTTTTTCTCTGCGTCTCCACTCGGAAATTCCGCGGAACTTACGCGGAATCGAAAAAATCGACTAGTGACGTCATATTTCGGCGGAAGTTCCGAAAATCGGGCTCCAATAATAAATCAGGCTCCGCGGAAGTTCCGAAGGCTTGTCTGAGGAAGATTATTGCGGAAATGCAATTCGTATATTCCAAAACAAAATATTCAAGTCGTATTAGATTTTTGATGTTTTGATATGCGTGACATAGAAAGGACTCTGGTTTTCTTACCGGCTGTTTTGTTCGCGGAATCGGTCATTCGCTTAGTTCTGTAGCGCTTTTTCTTCATGTTGAAAAGCTGGATAACTCACCAATATGCTACTGGCAAAGAATGATGTTCTACAAAGACCTCAAAGCGAGCTAATTTTTTAAAATTTGAATACAAGTGAAAACCAACATTACGGATGGTTACTTGTGAGAAAATGAAAAGCTATAGGGGTATCAAAAAGTTTCCGGCCTGAACTATTTCCAAAAGCTCTACAGCGACGAAATTTTGTTGTAGTAAAATATAGGTCCCTCGAAAACTGATACACTTTTCTTAGCCCAATTCTAATTTTCTGAACCGCTCAAAGAACTCTTTTTATCACATGAGGCAGAGTATCTTCCAAAAGCCAACTTCAGCTCGTTTTCGTCCCTGATTCTCATGGCTCGAAGATGCTGTTTCAAATTTCCAGACAGAAAGTAGTTGTTGGGTGCCAGAGCCGGACTATAGGATGTGTGATTCAATGATTCGAATCCACGTTCTCCTGTGGCAGCAACCGGAGCTTCTGATCTCTGAACGGATGCGCCGTCCACAAGCACGAAAATTTCACCCTGCTTAGGCTAGAAAAAACTGCCATAATTTTTGAACGAGTCATCCTGAGAACATCAAACTTGGCATGGTGGCTTTGAAGACTTCAGGCTACACGAGCGCTTTTAAAGTTTTGAGAAAAAAAGGGATGGAATAGGTCGAGGCCGGGAACTTTTTGATACCCCTATACATATGTAGAAGCTCACAAAGGCTTCGCAATAGCAGGAAGAGAGGCCGTTGCACACCAGTTCTGCTGGTCACGACTCTAACTTAGAGCCGCAACCTTATTGAACGACCATAGCGCTGCTCTAATGATGCTAGATCTTATTTCAACGACCCGATCTCTAGTCCTTCTCGAAAAAGTGGACGGATTCCGTAGCTGCAGAATCGCGGCGGGGCCTGAACGATGGAGGGTCCCGTAGGTCCCACCGCGATTCTGCGACCGCAATGCTATGAAACCGCAGGCGCAATCCATCTATCTTTTCGACAAGAACTGTTCGAATTCTAATGAACGAATGAATAAATAAGTATACTAGAGTAGCTAACGCTGTGTCAAAATATGTAGAAGAAAACTTCGAATTACGAAATGCGTGAGCTGCCGTACTAGGAAATTTCTGGTGTCTGTCTGTGTAGGACTAGTTGCTTGCACATTTCGATTGTTTTGAACGTTTTTGGGCACATACATGGGTTATTCTGTGGAAACATGAAGTTCATATTTCTTTTTAGAAATGGGAAGAGGCGGCACGGATTTGGCAAATAAACCGTGAGTGGCTATGTTGCCTAACTATTATAGAATCGCAACCTAGGAAGTTTTCTGCTCTCAAGGACACTCATTGACATCTTCAATGATCATTCCGAGAAACAAGCCAAGAATTTTGGTGACCGTTAACGAAAATATGAGGGAATTAGGGTCCGTTCACTTTGATATTCTAGTCCCACTTCCAGTTCCACTTTTTCCTTCCGTGTTTATGCGACAGTTTCTTACCTGGAGCAGGAATTAAAGCAGAAAGTGATGAGAAACCATGCAAACAAGCAATAGTTTGCTATTCGCTTGTATTGGAGCTGAACACACCCACACACCCCTATAACTAGTTGTTCCATGGCAGAATGGTAGCGACTTCACGATTTTGCGCGCAGAGCTTCCTTCTGGTCAAAACTATTCCACCCTTTTACAGGTAAATCTCGCCTTTCATGGAATAAATTCACTACTTATGAATTGGTGTAAGAACAAGAACTGAAGTAGGAGAAGAATAAAGGAGGTTCGGTTTTCAATTAAAGGGTTAAAGGTGAACTGTAATCGTTCCTTTCAAAATTTGATGGAAAAAATGAACAACGGCCTTATTGCCAACATTCATTGGGCGCTACTTTTTTATCCTTTTTTTTTGGAAAGATGCGCCGAATTTTCCCACTCTTTCATTACGCTGAAGTCCTAATTTTGAAAGAAAAGCGCCCACAAGAGCTGAAAGGGTTCATAGTTCAGATTCTATCCATCATTTCGTCCGCATTATCCCCATAATTAAGCATTCCCCTACGCTTTTCCCGCCGTTTCCCGAATTTCCCTGCTGCAATTGCGCCGCTCCAACTTCTGCTAATTATACATTTCCTCGCAATTATCCCTGTTTCCTGCGTCGACCCTTCAACTAATATGCATACGGTAACAGAAGACGACGACCCTAATTCCTGACCGGAAATTAGCATTGGACCAGCTGATCCGCGCGTCTAATCCTCTCGTCAACTACCGCTGAGCCGACGATAACATTTGCACATCAGCGCCAATCGCAGCGGCAGGGCGGTGCCGGCTCGAGAGCGGCGACCAATGGCAGCCGATGAGTCGAAGCGGAGGCGTGTCGACGAGGCGAATGCTCTTCAGCAGCTGGTGTTCGCCACGATGATGCAGCTACAATACCCGTTTGAAGGGTTTTCGCAGCAGCTGAGGAGTTCAGGTGAGATGTTTGTGAGCTGCATAGATTTGTGGGCTGGAGGTCTCTGAAGAAGTGGAACCCCCAAGAAATAGAAAAACAACTCTACTGTAGATACATTGTTTTGCTTAGACCCTTTATATGGGGAATGCCACATTCGTTATTCAGTAACCGCCCATTTTCCCCAGAAAACAGGCGCAAAAGCCTTGTTTCTGCCAAACTGCTTTCCAGAAGAAAGTTTCGTATGCGTCTTCAGCCCCGAACCTGCTTAGTTTAATCTGCTTTCCCTTCTTTTGAAACAGATGCATTCAGAAGCGTCGTCTCCGACGTCTGACCGTCGCACACGACGAAATCGCACAGCATTCAGTGAGGACCAGCTTGATCAGCTGGAAAAGACATTCGAACAGTGTCACTATCCAGACATTGCCCAAAGGGAAAGACTGGCTAGAGAAACTCAGCTTCCGGAAGCAAGAATACAGGTATGGTTGCATCTAAATGTCTAATTACTAGAGCTAGCGCATTACTCAGGTTGTGTTTCAATAGCAAAAAGAAACAGCACCTTGAAATTCTCGTATGCTTTTTTCCAAAGGATAAAATATAAAAAAGTAGTAACATAATGAGAAATATCATAAACAAGCAATAAAATAAAATATTGCCTAGAGAAGATTGCTCACACAATCTATTTAATCAGGCATTCGCCGCAAAAAGTGGAGAATTGCTTTCAACAGCACAAACATTTATTACCTAGCATCCAGAAATGGTGCTTGCGGTGAATATAAAGTTTTTTTAATGGAAAAAATTGGCATTTTGATGATGGTATTCATCTTACATCATTAGTGTACTGTCCTCATCACTTCAGAAGCTCAGTTCTATTCCAGTCTGCTAGGTTAGCGTCCTAAACTTCCTTCATAAGTCATAACACCTCCTCATCCTAGACCACACCGGATAGAAACGGAAGAATATTAGCCTTTTCCCTCTTTTCTGTCTGCTTTCTATCTGGTTTCTATCTGAAACCTACTATTTTTATCGTACTACCATCGCCAAACTCTTGCAAACACCAACTAATTCGAATCTTATTCCTGCTCCTTCTAGGAATTTTCATGCTCTGCTCATTTTCCCAGCCACTGAAATCTTCTTTCCACTCTCATTTCTATTTCTACAAATCTCGTTCTTTGTGTTTGGGTTAGTGTTTGTTTGGGTGGTTTTATGTATTCATCTCTTGTCGAAGTCTTCCTAAAAGTCTCAGCGCTTCTTCGCTACGATTTGAGGGTAGGCTTTAACATGAAAGATTCCCTACGAGTAGCGCTGTACATATAGACGCCTATAAGCGACTCTTTGCTCTAACCGCAGTAAAAACAGGAATAGCACGGATTTTACTTTGTCCACTGGAGCTGGAACATTCCACAGGGTGCGGAAAAAGTATTGATAATTTTTTCTTAATGTTTTCATGCGTTTTTTTGAACGACGTAGAACACTTTATTTGTGTTTTCCCATAGCTAAATTCTCATTTTGAAAACAATCCATAAGTGTTCCAGAAAGATTAATCTCCATCCCATACGGTTCGCAAAACGCAACAGTGGGCCCCAAGCAAACCTGCGCTTTCGTTTCTTTTCAAAACCAGCCACCAAACAGTAATGATTCATTTGATCTTCCAGTATGGGAGCAAGCAAGGCTCTGTGCTAAACCACACATTATCATCGCTTCTTTAAAAGCTGCTTTAACCTGTGAATGTAACAGTCTCGATGAAGACTACCTACGGCGCACCGTGGATGCCTTCGCGCCATCTCAGCGACTGTATCGTGACAAAAGGAGACCGAATTGAAGATGAATGATAGAATGTCAATTGTCACTTAGTTCTTAGTCTTACTCAATAAAAATTATTGTAGTAACTGTATCTGTGGCGTTGTTGTAGAGATTTATTTCACTACCAATACTTTTTCCGCTCCCTTTATATTGACGATGGAAGAAATTTGCGCTTGCATGAACAAAATATTTCCTTCATCTTAATAAGACCATACGGAGAGGTGAAAAAATGGGTCAAGGGAGCCTGAAGGAATAAGTCGAGGCGGCCATATTAATGCTTTACATCAACAAATTTACCTGTAACAGATAGAAATGCCGAGAAGTATTCGAGAGGGTTTGCAAAGAGCAAAGGTTTGGATTTGCCTCTAAATCTGCTTGGATCCCCACCACTTATAGACACGTGAAATAGCCTGAGGTTTTCTCTGAGTAGCGACCATGCGAACAATTCCATCGATCCTTCCCATGCTTACCTCTACCTCGAATTGCTCCGGAATTGCCTGAAGTTATCCCCCTGGCTTGTCCACCCGTGGATCTCTTGGTGACCTACTTCACAACTAGATATCCATATGATTACGTTAATAACTGAAGCAAGGGCATGCCTACGTCCATATCCCTGGGTATTGTGATACTCCACCATTAACGATGGTGTTTATTGCCTTTCCGCTTCGCTGGGGGTACTGTACTATTTGCACGTACGCAGGTGTTCGGTACAGATCCTGTGGTTGCTATCAAGAACCGTAACGAATTCTGGAGCTGTGGTTGCTTCACCGGGATTTTCGGCTTCCGGCATCCTATCTGAATTTCCCAAAGAAACAGTAATCTGCGCTGTTGTGTAATTGCAGAACTGCTCAACTTTTTCATGTGACAGTGTCGACAAGCGGCTTGACTCCGTGCATGATCATCGATGCCCTCTCATAACATCGTTAATTCGCTAGGTACACGTGTTTTCGGTTAGAACAGATGCGTGCTCTAATCCCCGGGCTTCCTCTCTATTGCGCACTTCAAACATTTGCCGACGCCCGACGAAGTCGCTGGCACTAAACCACTGCGCAAACACCATAAGCCAACGAGTTACGGTAGTGCACAGGGTTAATAGGTCATTGACACCTGGATGAGAAGTTGCGTGGTTTCCTTAACATTCAGGAGAGAATTTTGGGGCCCCTGAAGTCTGTTCAGAGCAGAACTAGAAGATAGAAATATTTACTATCAGCTTAAGCATACTCAGCCCATTGAGGGTCGCGCCATCTTCTGAATGTTATGCTATCCTCTCATGTTTGCTTTTTTTCTCCTCCCCCCCCACTTCTCTTTTTTTCTCCCCCCCCCCCACTTCTCCTGTCCTTAATTTTGAAAATTCTTCTAGTTTTTGATAGTCATGAACACACCGATTCGTACATTTTAATTGAAAACGAAATGAATATATCTCATTTCATGTATGAGCATAGCTAGACCGTGCCAGATAGTCAGATATTGAGAAACTACTTAGTAACGGATTAAAACTCCTGAGCGGATCCATAAACTCGATTTTGGCTCCCTAGGGGCCTGAATTGTGTAACATACGTACACAAGCATGTATACATATGTAGAAATAATCCTTCCAGGTATGGTTCAAAAACCGGCGGGCAAAACAGCGAAAACGCATGAGGAATCAGAGCGGCGATGGCACTCCACCTCCTGTGCCGAACAATACAACACCTAAGGAAAACACTATATTCAGTGAGCGCAACGAATCTTCTTTTTTGAAAGTTTGCCTCCAAATTATATCTGAAAGGGTGTCTTCAAGAAAAGATTAACAAGAAAGGAAAAGTTTTATAATTTACCGTTTTGTTTGCTTCAATATTTACTGGTTGATGACGCCGTTTTAGAATCACGCGACTGAACTTTCCTTGCTTTTCAAAATCTTTCATAGATCTATGTATGAGAAACCGATGTGCGGAGCTAAAAATCCAAGTCTTGAAGGAACTTGGAGCCCAAAAAACAAGAGTGTCGTATCACTGAACTTGTCGTAGTACCATCGGAAAGCGGAAGATGCTTTTCATTTTAAGAAATTTCAGAAGATTCAGATTACTTTGGGAGGGTGGTCTAAAAGACGTTTCAAAAAAAGCTTGGTTTTTAATGAGATACATAGTATTCTTCCATACTACTTTTTCAAAATTTTGTAATACACATCGTTCAAACACTCATAAATGCATTTTCGATTGGCGACTGGACTGCCAGTTTGCTGTCAGTTTCTGTGTCACTTTTATACCAAATAAATGTTGTTCTTCTTCAGCATGGACGCCAGGAAGCGTGTTCGCCAACTTCTTTCCTCCACATTCGACTTCCTACGCACCGTATCCATCGTTTGTGCAATATCATCAACCACCAGTAAGTCATCTTTACGTCCTAGACTCTATCCATCTTGTTTAAGCATGTACATGTGTAGTGTGAATTACCAGGTTAAATATTAGGTTGTCGCGAAAGTTTCCCGCCGCTCACTTTCCAGATTTTTCAAGATTGCTCTGGAACTTTCTATCTAAAACATACAATACTGCTAGGACGGGCGCGACGCGTTAAACCGTCGCTCTTTCATAACATCCTTAAAATGAAACCAATTCCAATTTATCATGAAAAGCCAAATTGTGCATTTCATGACAAATCTTATGGTATATGAACTTTCCAGCATCGTGTTTTTTCTCTGCAGAAAATACCATTAAAAACGTAGTATTTTGATCACTCTGGATTATGGCGGTCAGGTCCGAAGAAGACTGCTTAAATTTGTAGTAATGTTTTCTACCGGTATAGAGAACAGCATTGAAAAATTCATGAATCATTCGATCCGTTGTAACACAGAGAATCCATATATTCAGAAAAAATTGGAGGTTCTTATTTCTAAGAAAATTACGAAGGGGAGACACTTTGCGGCATGTTAGTGCGTCGCGCGCGTCCTTTTTGCAAGGATTACGAGCAGTACTGTATATAAAGGTCGGTCAGTAGCCTCCCTATACCTATTTTTGTCACACCATTCCGTTGCGATTATCACCGAAAAAAATCGTCATTGACTACAAACATGTTCTGCTGTTCCAGCTTTGCGAGCTGAGAAAACGCAGCAACCAAAGCGATGCTCCAAAAAACGTAGCCTTACAATAGATCTCTCCTCTACCTCTTAGTAAACGGTGAAGATTTGGTTCCGCAAGTTAAGAGACGGCGGCTTGGACTTAAAACAAACCACGCTCCAGCCGGTAAGATGAAGTGAATCACGAGCGCCTCGTGGAGAGGATTGAAGAGAAATCATGGGTAGTTTTCATCTACACCGCTTCGAAGAGAGAAGCAAATGTAGCGCATCTGTTTATTGTGGTCTGAGCCGTCACCAGCTTCGTACTGGGCTCACGCTTTAACTTTCTAGCTTTGTACAGACTTTTGCGCTCGGTTCCCCAACTCGGTTGCCAATGACGAAAAGTGGGCTCCTTATGTAAATCACAAGGGAAAATGTGGGTGGCTCGAACTACCTCCTAAGGCTAAGACTAAGGCCATTTTCAATAACTGGTGGAGTTGCGGAAGATCAGCTTATTGAAACCTGCTGCCAATAAACCCTATTGTCAGTGCAGGAGTCCTTGTCAACAATGATGGCACATATATAGCGTAATTGTCAGTTGTGCTGAAAAAGAAAAACTAATTTGAAAAGGAAGGCTGAAAGTGGGGGAAACTTTCGCAACAACCTAATATTAATAGTATATTAAGCTAGCAAAAAATGTTTCATAGCAACTTCTGGCTGATGATGCTTGTCTTTTTGCACATGCGTTTTCATAAAACTAACTGAAACGTGTATGCGAACGTTGATAAAACTACAGGTTTGACCAGCTTTCGAGATCTTTCTTGAGAGGTCGAATTTTAAAATATTTCCGAGCTTTGTTTGCTGAAAGACAGGAGTAGGCAGAAGGTGTGTGTATGGTTGTAACAATGTTTGTGCAAGAGTAGTTGACCTTTAAGGAGCGAGTTCACATGTGCTTTACTGAAGGCTATTGGGTTACTAAATCCTTTAAGCCGATTTGGACAAAGACGACACATATGTTATGCAATTGTTGAGGTGCTTGGGTTACGTTTTGCCATAGCTAGGACTCTTAGGCGAGAAACAGCCAATACTTCATACGTCGTTTTTATCATAAACTAGATTTGTAGGCGATTTCATTGAAGATGATGGCTTATAAAAAGCGCCACACCTCCAAATTCCTAGAAGCAGTGCAGTCACATAGCTACCCAATCGCTGATCAAGGAATTCCATGAGACGGGTGAGACGGGGGTGAGGGGAGGGTGGGCGCGGGGGGGGGATGCCGAGAGCACATTTGCACTTTCACAACTGACAGTTGGTTGCAAATCCAATTAATTACTATAATAAGCTATCAAGGTCGTCTCACTTTGAGTGCACTTGAACTGCTGCCGGCACTTCACATTTGCAGACACAGAAGAGGACCCCCAGTTCTCATCATCACGGTCGATGACCTTCAGAATCATTACTGCAGTTCTGGTGATTATTTCATTTCATTTCATTTATTACATGAGCAGGCTCATGTGAAACAAAACTCAACAAACAAAGAACCTTGAGTAATGATAAAATTCCCGTGTGGTACCAGCAACTATGCTAACAAAATAGAATAAAACAGATACCATCAAAGAAACGTCGATAAACTGTAATATAATAATAGTGCTGGAAAAGTAACATCACGGATCTAGGTATTTGTCTACGATCTTCTTGAAAGTCCCTAATTTTGGAGGGATAGGAACTCTTTTGCTAAGCGCTAGAAACGCAGAACTGGCACGATTGCTGAAAAAATGAGACCGACAATTAGTCCTTGCCCTAGGAACCACCACTTTGCACGAGGGTCCTCTAGTATTGGATTGCCTAACAGTACAGAACACGCTTGGGTGAACACCGCAGAGCCCATTAAGTAGCTTATAGTATGTAATGAGATCAAACCGTCTTCTTCTTTTAACGAGAGAAGGCAGATTGAAGTTGGCGTTCCTATCCCTGGAAGGAGGAATTCCGTCATACATATAGCCAAGGATTCTAATCATCAGTTTTCTCGTAAAGCTGTTCTGAACTTTCTCCAACTTATCAATAGTTCGCCTTTTATGAGGACTGAAGATGACGGTGCCATACTCAAGGATGGGTCTGACATATGTTTTAAAAGTGCGAAGCAAAACGGAAGGATCCTTAGTGCTGAGAGCTCTAAAAATATTATGCACCATCCTATGTGCCTTAACAGAAATTCGCTCGCAATGAGAGTCAAAGCTTAAATCTTTGGTTACTAAGAATCCTAAGTCTTTGACGGATTCAGATTCGGTAATGGGACACCCACCGATCGAGTAAACGAAGGGTATATTCCTACTCCCCAGCCGGAGTAACCTCGTCTTCTCGCTGGAAAGTGGGAGCATCCACTGCTTGGACCAGTTTTCAACTAATGTAATAGCGTTTTGAAGTGCTAGACAATCCCGTTCTGCTTTTATCTGATGATACAGCTTTAAGTCATCGGCTAATGCACAACATTTGATATCTACCGAGGAAATTAATTGAGGTAAGTCGTGAGTATAAATGCAAAATAAAATGGGCGATAAAACCCCCCCTTGGGGTACTCCACTTATTACGTTTCTTGGAGAAGAAAAAGCATCATTAACACGTACGATCATTTTCCTGCCCGACAAAAATGCTTGTATCCACTTCACAATACGTGGATGAATACCAACCATATTGAGCCTTCCGATTAGCCGTCCATGCTGAACCTTATCAAAAGCTTTCGAAAAGTCCAGATAAATTACATCTACAGAAGAACCCTCATCAAGAGAGGCGGTCCAATCGTTAAGCGATTGAAGCATGGCCGTGATGGTGGATTTCCCCTTCTGGAACCCATGCTGAACCGGAGAAATGATGGAATTATCGTCAAGGTGCTTTTCGATTCGTTTCTCGAGGATCTTTTCGAAAAGTCTTGAAAAGACAGACGTAATGCTAACCGGTCTATAATTAAACGGGCAAGAACTG